>VZQC01006699.1:876972-1428633 GCA_009823505.1 Rhizomys pruinosus
TCTGCTTCTAAGAATACTGTATTGAACCAGTCTTATCCTTTGCATTCTTTCCAAGTTCATCTCACATGCAAAGGATTGAAACTTCACACAAACTGTTCTAGTCACAGACAGTAGCAGAACAAAAGTTCAAGGACTGTAGGCTACAGGCCAAGCGTATTGACTCAATCCAGGCTCGTGGTTGGTGGGAGAATGAGGCCAGAGGGCAGAAGTGGGTAGATAGAATGAGTGAGAGCAAAGGATGAAGTCATCTGAATGAGGCTGATGATCATGTGAGGGGAGAAGAGGGCTGAAAACGGAAGCCATTCTGTTTGGAGGGGAGATAGCAGGTCAGATTTCAGAGGTGGAGCAGTTCTGAGAGACCATAAGAGCCAGGACATGGTGGGTTAAATAGAATAGGGATCACTGCATTTGAGGAGGTTTAGGAACTAGAAGGCAGAATAAAGGTTGGATGTCCCATGTGATGAAGGCACCAGTTTGTGCTGAAAGGACAGTGCTCTGGGCACTGCAGGTGGCAGCAGATGAAGGAAGGAAGCGGAGTCTAGTGGGTGACAATGGAAAGGACATCTCAGAGGACAACAGGCACTTCCCAAGAGATCATTCCAGCTTAAGAGGGCTGGATCCTTCTACATGGGAGGATAAACAGCCTCCTGATCATTTAAGTCACAGCAGAGAGCAGATGGCACACCTTTGGGCAATTCAAGAAGAATATAAGAAATGGATTATTGTCAAGATGTGGGCAGAGTATAGGAAATCCACAAGTGATAGTGCAGCTCCAAGTCCATCACAGAGAGAGTTCTTCCCTACTGAGATAAGGAACACTTGTGTCTGTCCACTTGACATGCCCCCCCTATCCCATCCAAGCCTGGCTCTTATCATCCACCCCTCAAAACGGCTCTGCTTCTGAAATCTTAACCTACTAGAAAAAATTTTAAACTAGTTTTGAATTTTATTTTTTTTAATATTTATTTATTTATTTATTTATTTATTTATTTTTTATGTGTGTGAATGTACTGTTTGCATGTAGGCTTGTGCACCCATGTCGTGCAATGCTGCGGAGGTCAGAAGAGGGTGTCGAATTCCCCTGGAGCTGGAGTTCTGGAATTGGAGTTACAGACGGTTCTCAGGCACCATGTGGGTGCTGGGGATCAAACCCAGGTCCTCTGCAAGAGCAGTCAGCGCTCTTAACCACTAGGTTATCTCTCCAGCCCCGACTTTACTCTTGTTTTATCGGTAGATCTTAAATCTGCCAGCCTAGCTCCAACCACAGTAGAGTTCAAGCCCACCTCTGCTTTGGAGTGCTCTAACAGCACTCAGCCCTCAGCCAGCAGCTTTTACTTCCTGAAGTAAAACAAGATAATCCATAATACTCATTGTACAATGGCCTTTCGGTCACTTGAAACTTTTTTCATCTGTTGAGATCCAAGACCTCTTAGTAGAAGTGCATAGAATTCCTGTGTACTGGGAATGTGAAGCCAAGTCTGGGTGCTATGAGGTTTTACCTAATTTAGCCAGGGAAAGTCAGACCGAGTCCAGACATACTGGGAGAGTTCTAGGAGTTCTAGCATTGCTGAAAGCAAGCCCGCTGAACTGCATGTAAATTACCCTATTACTATATTATTATATGGATCTCAATCTCACTCATTTATTCACTTGCTCACTTGTTCAAGAAAACTTATTTGATGCTTACTCAGACAATAATGGTCCAAAGTATTGAACATGGTGGTACAGGCCTATACTCCCACCACTTAGGAGACCGACGCAGGAGAACTGTAAAGGCAGCCTGGACTACATAGTGAGTTTCAAGTCAGCTTGGGCTAAACTGAGACCTTGTCTCAAAAACAAAACAAGGTCAAAGTAAAATTGGACTCAACTATGGTGACTGTGTGAAGGTATAGGACAAGGAAGCTGAGCCAGCCAATTGCAGAAGTCACTTCCCTGGTAAGAAGAGTCGGTGGAGCAGGTTGGTCTGCTGGAACTCTTTTGTACCATGCAAGCTTCCCTACAACATGGTCTTGCTCTATCATGCAACTGAGCATGGAAGCAAAGGAAGAGTGGTTAGTTGGGAGATAGTCCCTTCTGCTCCCAGCTGTCCTTTGGCATTTTCTGCCTTGCCCTGTGCTCAGACCACTCTCCATCTTCTCCTTCATTCGTTCACTAAACAACTCTACTTCAAAAGTAAAGCAGGTGGGTTCCATTCCAGTGCTACAGCTTTCCAGTGACACATGACTGGCTGGCTGGTTGGTGGCTTTCAGTTTCAGGTCTTGGAGACATAAAAAAAACAAACAAACAAAAAAAAAAACAAAAGTAAAGCAGGGGCTGGAGAGATAGCCTAGCTGTTAAGAGCACCGACTGCTTTTGCAGAGGCCCTGGGTTCAATTCCCAGCACCCACATGGTGGCTGAGAACCATCTGTAACTCCAATTCCAGGAGAACTCCAGTTCCAGGGGAATCTGACACCCTCTTCTGACCTCTGCGGCATTGCACGACACGAGTGCACAGACCTGCATGCAGACAGTACATTCATACACATAGAAAATAAATAAATAAAATTTTAAAAAAAGAGAACAAGTAAATAATCTAATGCTGCAGCTAAAAACACTTGAAAGACAACAACAAATGAATCCTAAACCCAACAGACAGGAAGAAATAACAAAAATCAGAGCAAAAATCAATGAAATAGAAACAAAGACAACAATACAAAAAAAAATCAATGAATCCAAAAGCTGGTTCTTTGAAAAGATAAATAAAATAGACAGACCTCTAGCCCAGTTAACCAAAAGAAAGAGAGAGCAACTCCAAATCAATACCATTTGCGATGAAAGGGGAAACATCACAACAGATAAAGATCCAGACAATCATACGAGAATACTTCAAAAACCTATAGTCTACTAAATTTGAAAACCTAAGAGAAATGGATGAATAGCTGAAGTTCTGGGATTCTCCAAAGCTTAACCAAGAAGAGATTGACAGTTTAAATAGACCCATAACACTTGAGGAAATTGAAGATGTAATAAAAAGCCTCCCAACTAAAAAAAGCCCAGGCCCAGATGGCTTCACAGCNACTATTACCTTTTTTTTTTTTTTTTTTTTTAATTGTCCTTTTTGAGACAGGGTCTCCCTGTAGCTCTGGCTTGTCCGGAACTCGCTATGTAGACCAGGCTGGCTGGGCTGGCTTGACTCTAAGATGTGCCTCTGTCTGCCTCCCAGTGCAAGGGATTAAAGGGGTGCACCACCATTGCCGACCATTACTTTTGATTTTTTATCTATATTTTGGATCCTCAAGAAAACTAAAAGAAATTCTGAAGAATTTATTTGTTAAAGAACTGAATCACAGATACCAAAACAGGAATTTCTTACAAAAATAAAAGGGGACAAATGTGTGTACACAAGTGCTCAAAGCATGCACATGGAAATATTTCTATGGAGAAGGTAAAATTGACAAAATGTGAGCCGGGAGTGGTGGCACACACCTTTAATCCTAGTGCTTGGGAGGCAGAGGTAGGTGGATCTCTGCAAACTCAAGGCTAGCCTGGTCTACATAGTGAGCTCCAGGCCAGCTGGGACTAAAAGGGAGACCCTGTTCTCAAAAGACAAAAAAAAAAAAAAAAAAAATGACAAAATGTGAATTTTTTTCTTGAGATTTAGGTCAACTTTCTTTTTTTATTTTATTTATTTTTGTATGTGTATGACTGTACTGTCTGCATGTAGGTTTGTGCACCTGTGTCGTGCAATGCCTTGGAGGGCAGAAGAGGGTCTCGGATTCCCCTGGAACGGAGTTCTCCTGGACTGGAGTTCTCCTGGAATTGGAGTTACAGACGGTTCTTAGCCGCCTGTGGGTGCTGGGGATCAAACCCGGGTCCTCTGCAAGAGAAGTCAGTGCTCTTAACCGCTGAGGCTATCTCCCCGAGATTTAGGTCAACTTTCAAACAAACATGTTTGCCATGGGCTCTTTCCCACGAAGGTAGTAGTAGTCCTTCACCCTTAACTCCAGGTCTGGAATAGTTGACTATTTATATCTTTTTTTTTTTTTCAATGCTGCACCCTGAATTTGGCACTGTTTTTCAGAGGTGAGTCTGTCTTTAGTCACCAAACCTGAATCCCCACCAACACCCACAGCTCCAGTTACTTCCTCTTGTGATCTGCTACCTTTTCTTTTATCTATCGCATTTCTGTGTCACCCAGAGAAATCTTCTTCTTAGCTGGAACTGGTGACACTTGCCTTTAACCCAGCACTCGGGAAGCAGAGGCAGGTGGCTCTCTGTGAGTTCAAAGGCCAGCCTGGTCTACGTATGAGTTCCAGGTTGCTGGAACTACAGGGAGACCCTGTCCAAAAGGCCAAATAAGTAAGTAAATAAGTAAGTAAATAAGTAAATAAATAAATTGCTCCTCTGCTTCTAAGAATACTGTATTGAACCAGTCTTATCCTTTGCATTCTTTCCAAGTTCATCTCACATGCAAAGGATTGAAACTTCACACAAACTGTTCTAGTCACAGACAGTAGCAGAACAAAAGTTCAAGGACTGTAGGCTACAGGCCAAGCGTATTGACTCAATCCAGGCTCGTGGTTGGTGGGAGAATGAGGCCAGAGGGCAGAAGTGGGTAGATAGAATGAGTGAGAGCAAAGGATGAAGTCATCTGAATGAGGCTGATGATCATGTGAGGGGAGAAGAGGGCTGAAAACGGAAGCCATTCTGTTTGGAGGGGAGATAGCAGGTCAGATTTCAGAGGTGGAGCAGTTCTGAGAGACCATAAGAGCCAGGACATGGTGGGTTAAATAGAATAGGGATCACTGCATTTGAGGAGGTTTAGGAACTAGAAGGCAGAATAAAGGTTGGATGTCCCATGTGATGAAGGCACCAGTTTGTGCTGAAAGGACAGTGCTCTGGGCACTGCAGGTGGCAGCAGATGAAGGAAGGAAGCGGAGTCTAGTGGGTGACAATGGAAAGGACATCTCAGAGGACAACAGGCACTTCCCAAGAGATCATTCCAGCTTAAGAGGGCTGGATCCTTCTACATGGGAGGATAAACAGCCTCCTGATCATTTAAGTCACAGCAGAGAGCAGATGGCACACCTTTGGGCAATTCAAGAAGAATATAAGAAATGGATTATTGTCAAGATGTGGGCAGAGTATAGGAAATCCACAAGTGATAGTGCAGCTCCAAGTCCATCACAGAGAGAGTTCTTCCCTACTGAGATAAGGAACACTTGTGTCTGTCCACTTGACATGCCCCCCCTATCCCATCCAAGCCTGGCTCTTATCATCCACCCCTCAAAACGGCTCTGCTTCTGAAATCTTAACCTACTAGAAAAAATTAAACTAGTTTGAATTTTATTTTTTTAATATATTATTTATTTATTTATTTATTTATTTTTTTTATGTGTGTGAATGTACTGTTTGCATGTAGGCTGTGCACCCATGTCGTGCAATGTGCGGAGGTCAGAAGAGGGTGTCGAATTCCCCTGGAGCTGGAGTTCTGGAATTGGAGTTACAGACGGTTTCAGGCACCATGTGGGTGCTGGGGATCAAACCCAGGCCTCTGCAAGAGCAGTCAGCGCTCTTAACCACTAGTTTATCTCTCCAGCCCCGACTTTACTCTTTTATCGGTAGATCTTAAATCTGCCAGCCTAGCTCCAACCACAGTAGAGTTCAAGCCCACCTCTGCTTTGGAGTGCTCTAACAGCACTCAGCCCTCAGCCAGCAGCTTTTACTTCCTGAAGTAAAACAAGATAATCCATAATACTCATTGTACAATGGCCTTTCGGTCACTTGAAACTTTTTTCATCTGTTGAGATCCAAGACCTCTTAGTAGAAGTGCATAGAATTCCTGTGTACTGGGAATGTGAAGCCAAGTCTGGGTGCTATGAGGTTTTACCTAATTTAGCCAGGGAAAGTCAGACCGAGTCCAGACATACTGGGAGAGTTCTAGGAGTTCTAGCATTGCTGAAAGCAAGCCCGCTGAACTGCATGTAAATTACCCTATTACTATATTATTATATGGATCTCAATCTCACTCATTTATTCACTTGCTCACTTGTTCAAGAAAACTTATTTGATGCTTACTCAGACAATAATGGTCCAAAGTATTGAACATGGTGGTACAGGCCTATAACCCACCACTTAGGAGACCGACGCAGGAGAACTGTAAAGGCAGCCTGGACTACATAGTGAGTTTCAAGTCAGCTTGGGCTAAACTGAGGACTTGTCTCAAAAACAAAACAAGGTACAAAGAAAATTGGACTCAACTATGGTGACTGTGTGAAGGTATAGGACAAGGAAGCTGAGCCAGCCAATTGCAGAAGTCACTTCCCTGGTAAGAAGAGTCGGTGGAGCAGGTTGGTCTGCTGGAACTCTTTTGTACCATGCAAGCTTCCCTACAACATGGTCTTGCTCTATCATGCAACTGAGCATGGAAGCAAAGGAAGAGTGGTTAGTTGGGAGATAGTCCCTTCTGCTCCCAGCTGTCCTTTGGCATTTTCTGCCTTGCCCTGTGCTCAGACCACTCTCCATCTTCTCCTTCATTCGTTCACTAAACAACTCTACTTCAAAAGTAAAGCAGGTGGGTTCCATTCCAGTGCTACAGCTTTCCAGTGACACATGACTGGCTGGCTGGTTGGTGGCTTTCAGTTTCAGGTCTTGGAGACATAAAAAAAACAAACAAACAAAAAAAAAAAACAAAAGTAAAGCAGGGGCTGGAGAGATAGCCTAGCTGTTAAGAGCACCGACTGCTTTTGCAGAGCCCTGGGTTCAATTCCCAGCACCCACATGGTGGCTGAGAACCATCTGTAACTCCAATTCCAGGAGAACTCCCGTTCCAGGGGATCTGACACCCCTTCTGACCTCTGTGGCATTGCACGTCACGAGTGCACAAACCTACATGCAGACAGTACATTCATACACATAGAAAATAAATAAATAAATAAATAAATAAATAAATAAATAAATAATAAATAAAAAGTAAAGTAAAGTAAAGGCCACAACATGGCTGTCCTGAAGCAGTTTAAACAAATCGTCACAACACTAGGTCTCTGTCTAGGGCTGCTACATCCCTCTAGAATGAGATACTTAATGATACATCAGTTTTCATTAAAGTGTTAACATATTTCTTTTTTTATATATACCCTGTGGAGCTAATCTCCAAATTTCTTTTTAATTATTTTTTATGCATATGAATGTACTGTCTGCATGTAGGTTGGTGCATCCGTGTCATGCAATGCTGAGGAGTCAGAAGAGAGTGTCGGTTCCCTTGGAACTGGAGTCAAAGACAGTTCAGCGCCCTGTGGGTGCTGGGAATTGAGTCAGGTCCTCGCAGAAGCAGCAGTGTGCTCTTAACTGCTGAGCCATACTCTCCAGCCCAAAGCGTTAAGATATATATATATATATATATATAATATTATATATATATTTTTTTTTTTTTTTTTTTTTTTTTTTTTTTGGTCTTTTTGAGACAGGGTCTCCCTGTAGCTCTGCCTGTCCTGGAACTCACTCTGTAGACCAGGCTGGCCTCAAACTCACAGAGATCCGCGTGCCTCTGCCTCCCAAGTGCTAGGATTAAAGGCGTGCGCCACCACGCCCGGCATTTATTTATTTCTGTATGTGTATCAATGTACTGTCTGCATGCAAGTCTGTGCACCCGTGTCGTGCAATGCCGCGGAGGTCAGAAGAGGGTGTCGGATTCCGCTGGAACTGGAGTTCTCCTGGAATTGGAGTTTCAGACGGTTCTCGGTTGCCATGTGGGTGCCGGGGATCGAACCCGGGTACTCTGTAAGAGCGGTCGGCGCTCTCAACCGCTAGGCCATCTCTCCAGCCCGCGTTAAGATATTTCTAAAGGATGCAGTTTGCAGACAAGACATCTGAAGCTGACTGCAGAATGAGTGTCACATGCAACTGCATCTGCTTCAAATTATGTTCTCCAGAGCACAGATATACGGCCCTCTGACTCTAAAATATGCTTTAGTGTTAGCCAAAAACACATTTATTCTTAGATTCATAAAAATGCAGGCCATCTGTGTGAAATATGTGGGGATCATGCACTCTCGTGAAAAATACTTACCCAAGAACAGGTTCAAATCACTCTTTAAAATCTTTAACTAGAAGGCAGGGAAGAGGTGGAAATGGTTCAGCGTTGGAGTGTGACAGGGAGGCAGACGGGCAAGCTTTGTTCTTGGGAAAGAATGTGTCTGGGGCACGTTCCTCCCACCTCCTCCCACACAGGGGTAAATCACAAAGCTGGCAGCGAGACCTATCACAACTCAAAGTCTCATTTTTGTGATCTGTACAAAGATTCTCAAAATGTCTGTGATAGAGCATCAATTTGATTTTTCTTTTTCTGCAGTTCACAGTATAAGAACTAATAGGAATGAATTACTAAGAAATACAAAAGACATAAAATGGGCTTCCAATTTGCAAATTATATTAGATTCAACACACATGACATTTACCTTTCTAAATTGCAGTTAGAGGCCATTTTGACAGAGCAAGCTTAGGGACAGGAGCCAAGCAGCAGTGCAGGTGTCTGTTTCCTGTCTCCATCCCACTGCTAGCTAACAGCCCCGGGCTGCTTATGCTACAGAGCCCTGTTCCCACCAAGTCTCATGAGCAAGAATAGAGGTTCTGGTGGACGATCTGCCCAGGAGAAGCAGAATAAGCAAGAAAAAGAAGGTATTTTCCAGAGTGTCTAGGGGCAAAGTGAAAGCCTGTATTCACCCCCAGGACAAAAGTCTGGCCCCCAACTTCTTCCTGACAAGACTCCAGAAAAGAATTTAGACTGAGGACACAAAGCCTGTTCAGAGACAAGATGGAGAATAACAGCTGCAGAACGCAGGCCAGATGAGAACCTGGTGACCACTGACCTCATCCCCTCATACAGCATCTGACCCACAAAAGGCCCTCGCTTGTCACCGGCTAGCTTGCAGGTTGCTCTTTTCTCCTTCCTATCTCTCCCATGGGACTTTTTTGTATTGTTCTGTATCACAGGCAGGGCCGGGCTAGCCACCTCAGCAGATCTTAGCTTACTAAACTAGGAAAAACATGATTCTTCTGGGGTCTGCTCAGAAAGAAATATGGGTGGAGGAGGGGCTCTGAGTTCAGTTCTTTGGTTAAATTGAGACTTCCACAACTTCAACATGGCCCAGGTGGGTACCTAGAAACAGAAGAGACTAGATCAGGTAATGCTGCCAACTCTTCCTCTTTTGTGAAAAGCTGGGGAAGAGAAAGTTCCAGAATTGATTAGGCAGATCCTAGGATGTACAGGGCAGGTTTATCATCCCAATATTAACCTGACGTGTCTGGGAAAGACAGAATAATGAGATATGTTTTCTGCGTTTCCAAGTGTTTTGTTCCTTCCACTGCTGTTACTAGAGGTTTTCACACTAGCAGGTTTAGAGAACCTTCTAAAAGGAAAATCCAATTTTAAGGCTGACTGATTAACAACCTTAATTACATCTGCAACCTTAATTCTCCCTTACCATGTAGACAGCATAGTTGTAGTGACCATATTCAAATTCCTGGAAACTAGGATATGGCCATCTTTGGGGAAGGGGTCAGCAACTTGTTTCCACATTCAACACATCCAATGGGCATTTACTGAGTACTCATTCCACGCAAAGCGTTAATCGTGAGGAATTTAACCACATAGAAGGTAGAAATGGGCTCTGAGTTTGTACTTTAGAGGACTATACCACTACACATATTACTACTAAATACTATAAGAAGTACAGAGAATTTGAATGTACTCACTGGGAATTAAAAATTCTCTTCCATATAAAGCATAAAACAACTTAGTTTTATATATGTATTTCCCAATACTTATCTGTGTCTTTAACCTATCACACTATCACCTGTTTCTAGTTATAAATTTAGTATGCCTGACGACATGTAGGAGTCCAAATTTGAAGATGGTTTCCAAAGAAGAGACACAAAAGGCATTGCCCTACATCAGTCAATGAAGGGTCTTCTGGATGAAGAACTCCGCCAGGCCTAAACATGGCGCTCTCATATCTCTCATCCCATGAAATCCTGAGATGGTTTTCTTTAAAAAAAAAAAAAAATAGTGAATCTTTAAGATGGAACATCTACCGTACTTCCCTCAGGCTTAGACTTGAATTTACAAAAATGTCTCTGTAACAAAAAAATGGAGAAGGTAGAGGCAACTTGGGGCTGGGCCTCCAGGGAAAGGACTGGGCAAAGCACCTCACTGCCAAATCTACACATTCTCTGACCTTTCTCTCGCACATTCCTAGAAAGTCTAAGCCGCCATAGACACAGTGTAAAAGAGTCAAATTGTTTTTGGTTTGGCCAAACCGTAAATAAATTCGCTTTGCTTTACGAATTTTAGTTTCCTGATTCTTTTGAGGTACAGAGAAACAGAAAGTGGGTTTGACTGACCAGTAATGCTATTCTCTGTGTTAACAAACAACCGAAACCTAATGAAAAGTATCATAACGCTTGGGTGAGACTACTACTTAGGGTAGTCAAAATCTCAGAATGGGAGCTGGATTGATGACCCAGTACCTAAAAGGGCTGGCTGCTCTTTCGGAGGACCGGAGCTGGGTCCTCTGCACCCACATCAGGTAGTTCACTATTACCTGAGACTCTACCTCCAGGAGATCCAACACCTTCTGGTCTCTGTGTACATCGGCACGCACATGCACATACACACATGCAGACATACATTCTTGCATACTAATGAAAATAAAATAAAATTTAAAAAAATCTCAGAATGGAAAGCTCAGGAATTAGAGTTTATACATATATATATATACATATATATTTACATTTTATCTCTTCACCCTTCACACACACACACACACACACACACACACACACACACACACACATGCACACACTGATTTCATTTCTGTCTTACGATCTGAGAATTGTTTTCATGCAGTTTCCAAGTTTGCCTCATCAAGAAAATTACTGAGGTTGCAGCCAAGGCAAAGTGCTCTCTGCCAGGCATACTGAATAAGATTCTTCAGCAGGGGGCTGGAAAGATGGCTTAGCAGCTAAGAGCACTGGCTGCTCTTACAGAGGACACAGGCTCAATTCCCAGTACTCACATGGTCACAGACAACCATCTGTAACTTCAGTTCCAGGGATACAATGCCCTCTTCTGGCCTCTTCAGGCATTGCATGTGCATGGTACACTTACCCATGTGTTGGCAAAACACTCATGCACATAAAATAAAAAATAACTCGCCGGGCCTGCTGGCACACACCTTTAATCCCAGCACTCGGGAAGCAGAGGCAGGTGGATCTTTGTGAGTTCAAGGCCAGCCTGGTCTACAGAGAGAATTCCAGGACGGCTGGGGCTACAGGGAGACCCTGTCTCAAAAAGACCAAAAATAAATAAATAAATAAATAAATAAATAAATAAATAAATAACTCAATCAAAAAATTTTAAAAATTCTTCCTCAAATGAACCTGTGACCTGCACTTAATGGCATTTGATATTTATGATCGTACATGTTTGGGAAATACAAATACATAGCAGGAAAAAAAAATCATAGTGGCATTAAGATTAAACCACAGGGAGGCGGGGAAGAGAGGAGTAAGAGGCCAAGCCAGGGTCGAGTGTCAGGATGAGTTTCTAGAGAGTCTCTGGAGGCACTGCTGTTCCCACGTTAGGAAAGTCCTATGGCAGACAAGTAGCTGGACTATTTTTACGCCATGCATGTCAGTCACTGATACAGGTTGTCCCCTGTTTCAGCTCTCTGTGTGCAAAGTGAGCCCTGACACCATCTTGATCTGCTCTCTTCCCCAGATGTAGCTCCTTAGAGTGGAGAAGCTCAGAGAGCCTATGAGAGAAAGAAGGGGAGTCCCTGTGGTGAAGTGTGGACAGGGTCAGTCACACTAGGGCAGTGGTTTCCACATAAATCTCTTAGTCCATTTTCTGTTATTATGACTGAATACCGTAGACTAGGTATTTGTTCATAAAGTTTATTTAGCTCGTGGTGTTAGAGATTGGGAAGGTCACGTTTCACAGACTGCAACTGGGAGAATATTTTGCTGCATTATGATATGGTGGAATGTGCATGACAAAACAGTCTAAGCAAGCCAGAGAAAGCTTGCTGTTATATCAAAGCCACTTGGAATACACTGATCCACTAACCAAAGTGGGCTGATTCATTCATGAGGCACTACCCACGTGACCCAGTCATCTTCCAAAGGTCTCCCTCCCAAGTTCCATCATATAACTTTGGGGATGAAGCCTCCAACACAGGGGGTCCCCTGCCCCCTCCAATTCATGTCCTTTTAATATTCAAAATTTTAAATAATCCCAGAGTTTTCACTCAGTCCAGCATCAACTCAGAGTTTCATCAGAATCAGAATCAGACTCAAAGCACATCTGAGACAAATTTACTCTTAGCAAATATCTCTTTGCTTTCCCTTCCTTAAAAAACGTGCTTTGTCTGTCATATGGCCAGGCTGAGACATGGTTCAAATCTTTCCATTCTGTTCCTCTTTTATCATAAATTCAACCTTTTTAGTCATCACTTTGCTCTCTCTTTTACTGGAAGCAATCAGAAGTAGCCATGCAATGGCCTGGACGCTTTGCTGCTTACAAATTCCTTCTTCCAGATGTAATCTCTGCACTCCATGAAGTCCCAGGCCATGGACACAGGACAGCCAAGCTCATTGACCCTGCTGTGTAACAAGAGTGGCCTTGACTCTTGCTTCCAGCCTCTGCTCTTCATTTCTCTCCAAGGCCATTTCAGAATGGTCTACACTGTCCATGTTTCTATTGATATTCTGGTAACAATCATATAAGAAATACCTCAGAAGTTCCAGACTTTCCTCTGTCATCCTGTCTTCTGAGCCCTTAGTGTTCCATTCATAGCAATCTGGATTTTATCTAGCCTGTTCCTCGAGATTCTTACAGTCTCTGACCACTACCCAATTCCAAAACTACTTCCATATTTTCAGTCTAGTGTATTTCCAGTGGTTATAAGTAGAAAAATACACTGGGAATTTATAGAGAATACCATTTTGTCTAGCCTATGGTTCTGAAATCTGGTTGGTCCAAGGCCCAAGGGTCTTTGTGCTAGAGAGGATTTTCTGCAGAGTCCCAAAGTAGTTTAAAGCATCACATATTATGATGAAGTAACCAAGCCAGAGAGAGATCACTTTAAAAACAAACCCAATCCTACAATAATCCACTAATTCACCAATTTATCAGGGCATAACTCCATTCATAAGAGCACAGAGCTTCAAGACTCTCAAAGTCTTGGCTTTGGGAATAAATTAACACATGAAATTTGAGAGAAACAGTAAATTCATACATCTTTAACACAAATAAAACTCTTGGGTATACTGTAGTACCAACAAAAGCAGATCAACATTGGTTAAGTAAAAAGCTGAGCAATACACCTTTCTCCCTAGTATTTATACCCTCTTCCCCTGACTTAAGAGGTTTCTTCCCAGAATTAGAATCTCTCAGAAGAAATTTATTAGTGTGTTATTGTAGGGAAATCCAGCTCGAATTGCAGGCTGGCTTTCCAACTAGCATGCCTCGGGGCACTGCGTGGCTGAGGGTCTGGCCCTGCCCCAAGGAGGAGCAAGCAGCATGGCCTATGATGTACATGATGCTGGGTGGGGCAGGGTGTGCAGTGGCACAGAACTGGGGAGCCTATGATTGGCTCTGGGAAGTGACGTCATTTATTTTATAAAAGCAGGTTGTAGCAAGGAATAAATTTGAAATTCATAGTAACATCATCACAGAATTCCCAGCCGTTATTTTTATTAATTATTGCATGCATACAGACTAAGGTAGGCCTGCATTTCGTTTGGGTGGCCAGTGGGTTGGAAAGAGATT
This sequence comes from Rhizomys pruinosus, assembly GCA_009823505.1. NCBI lineage: Eukaryota > Metazoa > Chordata > Mammalia > Rodentia > Spalacidae > Rhizomys > Rhizomys pruinosus. The sequence continues at coordinate 890,787 of VZQC01006699.1, forward strand.
CCCTTGTGGATCACCAATCTGGGTAGCTGGTGTTGTGAATGAGTATTGGCTGAAGGGAAGTGATCAGCCATTGGCCTGAAATTCCTGTCCAGGCTCTGGGCAGGTGAGAAGCCACAGCCAAGTGTGGAACACGTGTCTTGTGGGTCCAGGCTAAGGGCCTGAGTTGGAAGCATCATTCAGGCTGGGCTCTGCACAGAGGGGTCAGCTCCCCACAGTGTCCGCAAAGTGGGCACTGTGTCCTCATTCCCCTTAGCAGGGCCTTGTGGTCCCTGTTCAGCATAAAAAGAAAGCTTCCTACATGTTATATTACCCTCCTAAGTCTCATAACAAAGCACCACACTCCAAGCTGCTTAAGCAATAGAAATTGATTCTCTCAAACATCCAGAGGCTGGAAGTCAGGCCAGCCAGCCACATTCTCTCTAAAAAGAAGCTTCTCTTCTCAGGCTGGAGAGATGGCCTAGCAGTTAAGAGCACTGACTGCTCTTGCAGAGGACCAGGGTTCAATCCCCAGCACCCACATGGCGGCTGAGAACCATCTTTAACTCCAGTTCCAGGGGAATCCGACACCCTCTTCTGACCTCCGTGGCATTGCATGACATGGGTGCACAAACCTACATGCAGACAGTACATTCATACACATAAAAATTAATTAATTAATTAATTAATTAAAAAAGAAGCTTCTCCCTTGCTTCCGCCAACCTCTGGTGCTGCTGTCAGTCCTTGGCACTCCCCTTGTAGAAAGCCATCATAGCTTCCTGTCTGCATACTGCCCTCTCTCTGTGCTGCGTATCTTTGCTCATATTGCCTCTTCTTATGAAAACACAGCCATATTGGGTTAAGGCCACCTAATGACCTCATTTTGAGTCATTTATTTCTGTTAAAGGCTTTGTCTCCAAATATATTCACATTTGAGATACTAGGGATTAAGATTTAAACACAATTTGTGTTTAAGAGAAAAACAAGTTACCCCATAACAAGGACAATTTCTAAATTGTTTGCATAATTAAGTTTGAGTGTCCTGTGGTCCTGTATTAAATGCTTAATTATTCTTCAATGGTATATTTTGAAATATTTTGTATGTGAAGATTAAGTAACTTGGGCATTACCCTTGGGGATGCATCACCGATAGCTGAACCCAAAGACTCCAAAGAGTTCTATTATCACATCTAATCCAGGTGTAAAGAAAGAGCTTAAGGGTCACAGAGACTGGAAAGAGCCCGGTGTCCTTGTGACACTAATTACGTCACACAGAAGAGTCAGTCTCCCATTTTTTCTGTAAACTGCTTGGAAGATGATGAGGACAGAGATGTGGTCCTCATTTGCAGATGGAAACAGAAAGCTCACCTCCTGACTTGCCCAAGGCCACGTGAGATTCCACTTTCCCCTGCTCACCAGCCAGGCCTGGGGCTTTTGCTTCAGAACTTCTTGACCTGATCTGTTTCAGTTCTTCAGGAAAGGACTTCCAAAGAGCAAAGTCTTTGGCCAAGAAGTTGGAAGAGATGACATAAAATTTTGGCTCAAAATTATCCTTTGTAGAAAAAGTTGTTTATAGCTTAATGGTTTGGTTAGAGAAATTTAGTCTGGGGGGGGGGAAGCGGGGGGGGGAAAGGGAGGGTCTAGGGGGGGAATCGGGGGGGGGGGAGGGGGGGGGGAAGGAAGTGAGAGAGGAGAGGGGAAGAGGGGGGGGGAGAGGAAGAGGGGGGAAAGGAAAAGGAAAAAAAAAAAAAAAAAAAAAGGGAGGGGGGGGAAAGAAGGGTTGAGGGTGGGGTGAATGAGAGTGGGGGGGGTGTAAGAGGAGGAAGTGGGGGGTAGTAGGGTGGGGTGGAGTGTAAAATTGTGATATAAATAAGAAAAAATTCAGAAAAGAAAGTGAAGGGATGGTTTGAGAAGGAAGGGGAGATGGAGATAAGAGGGGGGGTAAAGCAAAAAAGGGATGGGGAAAGATGCAATAAGGGGGGGGAGAGGGTGTATAACAAAAGAGAGAAAGAAAGAAGGTTATAGACACTATGGAATAAAAAGGGAGGAAAAAACGGGGACAAAATATAAAAAGGGAAAGAGAGGAGGGAAGAGAAGGGAATGTAACGGGGGGGATGAAAAAGGTAAAAGGTAGAGGGTAGAAACCAGGAGATAAGGGAAAAGAAGAAAAGGAGGAGGGGGATATAGGTCAAAAAAATAAAAAAAAAAGGAAAAAACGAGGGAAGGAGAAGAAGTGAAGAGAGAACAGTATCAAGGTTAAGTAAGCATAAGAAAAAGGAGGTAGAAGGGGAAGATAAGGGGGTGGGAAATAGGAGGGGAAAAAAGGTAAAAAAAGAAAGAAGAAAGAAAAAGATAACGAGACGGAAAAGGAAAAAAGGAAAAGGGAAAGAAAGAAAAGAGGAGGCAAGGGAAAGAAAAAAAAAAAAAGAAGAGTAAGCATCAAAGGGGAGGTAACAGCTAGGGGAAAGAAAACGGAATTGTAGGAATGATCTGTAAACAAGGGCGATCTAAAATAGGAGGAAAGAAAGGAGGGTGACTGAAGAGATAAAATAAGGGAAAAAGGGGAAAGGTGGATAGAAGTGAACGGGGGGGGGGGGAGGTAGAAGAAGAAAGGGGGGAAACAAAAAATAAAAAGAAAATCAGAAAAGGGAGCGGAAGGGGGGATCACATTATGCGCCCTAGGGGGGGGGAGAGGGGGGGGGAGACAGGAGAGAGNCCCCCCCCCCCCCCCCTCCCCCTCTCCCCCCTCCTTCCTTCCCTTTTTTTCCTCCCTCTTTTTTTCTTTTTTTTTTTTTTTTTTCTTTTTTTTTTTTTTCTTTTCTTTTTTTTTTTTTTTTTCTTTCTGAGACAGGGTCTCCCTTTAATCCCAGCTGGCCTGCAGCTTGGTATGAATACCAGGATCGCCTTGAACTCATAGGGATCTGCCTGCCTCTGCCTCTGCTTCTCGAGTGCTGGGATTAAAGGCATGAGCCACTACGCCCAGTTTAGGCCGGTTCTTAGATGGTTCTTAGCCACCATGTGAGTGCTGGGAATTGAACCTGGGTCCTCTGCAAGAGCAGTCAGTGCACTTCACCACTGAGTCATCTCTCCAGACCCATAAACACTTTTCTAAGAGGCTTACATATAGAAACTTTTACAAAAGCCAGTGGAGTAGATACCATTATTTTTCACATTTTATGGGTGAGGGATCACAGGTACATGTAAAGATTGGTTTACTAGAAGAGTCTTCATTCCTAAAGCCACCTCTTCTGAGAATTCTAGCTAATGTGTGTAATAATAAGAGTTTTGTGATGGGCAAGTAAATAAAATGTAATTGAGAGTGAAAGTGCAGAACGCTAAGCATAGGGCCCTGGCTTCAGAACGGCCATTCTGTGTAGAATTTTACTGGGAATCATGGAGTTTGGGACTGGAGAAACGTGTAAGTGGCTTCCTTAGCCCAGCTATGTGTGATGTTTTCACACATGAGTTAATTAGAATAAAGTGATTTTATTCAAAGAAAATAATGTATAACAACACCAGCCATTTCCTGCATGTTTTACATAGTTTTCTCAGTCAGACCTCACAAAAATCCTGAAAGGTACTCTCTCTCCATTTCATGGATGAATAAAATAAGGCAGAGAGTTTAAATAACATGGGCATAATGCCAGAGAGAATAGGTGGTAGATTTCAGATGCAGATTTTTGGCTCAGTTTCAGAGACTTCAATATAGCTGGCTTGGAGAAAGTTGTTTTTCCATAGACGTTAGACTTTCTGGGTGATGGATGTCAGGCAGCTCTAAGCTCCAAGGCAGTAAGCTCTAGAGCAGTGAACATTCCTTTTCCAGAATTACAAAATCCCAAGGGATAGGCACTACTGCTAGACATTCACATGCTTTGTAGATAGTGAGTCGCCAGCCATTTTCTAGATGCTTTTTCTGTTTTGTTTTGTTTTTTTTTAGACAGGGTTTCACTACATAGCTCCAGCTGGCCTAGAAATCTATATGTAGACCAGGCTGGCTGTGAACTCACAGCCTGCCTCTGTCGCCTGAGTGCTATGATTAAAGACATATGCCACCCCCTGGCTAATCCTTTTTTTTTTTTTTTTTAAGACAGGGTCTCCCTGTGGTTATATGTACTGGGAACAGAGAGAGGGCATATAGACCAAGAAGGTCCTGCCTCAGCCTCCCGAGGGCTGGGATTAAAGGCATACGCCACCATGCCCAGCTAACTTTTCTAAAAACGTGACTTACTGCTGTTCTATTCAGACAACAGATAGCAACAATATGAAATATCAAATTAACATCTAAGTAAATAAAATACTTATCTCAATTAACTGAATTATAAGCATAAGCTATTACTTGGCATATATATGTGTTTTTTTGAGACAGGGTATCTCTTTAGTCCCAGCTGGCCTGGAACTCACTACTGTACACCAGGCTGGTCTTGATCTTACAAAGATCCTCCTACTTCTGCTTCCAGAGTACTGGAATTACAGACATGCACCACCATACTCAGCCTCTTACTTGGTATATTTTAATAATATTGATGGAGATGATAAATAACAATCACCACAACACCTAAAATAGTAAGTAACAGGGCAGTTTCTAGTTCAGAATAGTCATCCAATAAATGATACTAATAACCCAGTATTTATTATTTATTTATTTATTTATTTATTTATTTATTTATTTATTTATTTATTTATGTCTTTTTGAGACAGGGTCTCCCTTTAGTCCCAGCTGGCCTGGAGCTCACTATGTAGACCAAGCTAGCCTTGAACTCACAGAAATCACCTGCCTTTGCCCCCCAAGTGCTGTGATTAAAGGCCTGTGCCACCACGCCTGGCTATAATTTGTTTTTATTAAATGACTATACCAAAGAAAGAGATATAGTCATTCATTCTTTCTTCTCTTTTCATATTTCTCTACTTATTAAGTTTAATGTTAAATTTTTTCATATTTTCAGATATCCCATTCAAAAAAATTAAAAATCCATTTATATTTAAATTTTTTATGTGTATGAGTTTTTGTCTGTGTGTATGTGTATGTACCCCATACATGCAGTGCCCAAGGAGGCCAGAAGAGGGCAACAGAACTGCTGTAACTGGAGCTACAGACCTTTGTGAGCTGCCATGTGAGTGCTAGGAACCAAAGCCTGGTCCTCTGCAAGATAAGCAAATGCTCTTATGAGCTGAGCCATCTCTCCAGCCCTGCAAAGTTCTTTATTTGCTGAGCAGCAAGAGTGTATAATATAATACTAGATAGAAAGTGGGTAGAAATAGAAAAATTTTTGTCTTGATATTTTATTGAGGACTTGAATAATCATATATGTTTTCAAATATTAGTCAATAGGGAAGCCAGGGGGAAATAAAATGCAAATAATTTAAGAAAAAAATTTTCAGCCAAAAGCATTGGTTCAAAGGTCTGTTCATTTTGAGCAAACATGTTAGCAATAATAATAAAGATGATGACAATGATGATGATGATGATAAATAAGGTCAAATGACAACTTGGTAGAAAGTGAATACTTCTTCCCCAACTAGAGCAGAACCACTTGGTAGAATACTATAACCTAAAAAAAAATAAAAGATCTCCTTCAGTGGGCAAGGACCTGACAGAAAAATACTCGGCACCTCTGAAGGATATCGTCCCCCATCTTTTATCCCAGCATGTTAAGCAGGCTATTGTGACATTATAGTAGCTGAAATACTACAATCACAAAAGATTAAATGCTATATGATTCCATTCATGTGGTGTGCCTAGAGGAATCAAATTTGTAGAAATAAGAAATAGATGTTGTTTGCCAGGGGTAGAGGAGAGAAGCCGGGTGTTACTGTTTAATGTGGACAGGACTTCAGTTTTATAAAAATCCTGGAGATGGACAGTTATGGTTGGTACATGTGCTGGATAGTTTTAGTTGTCAACTTGACACATCTGGTTTGAAGGGCCTCACCTGGGGAACTGTCTCCACTGGACTAGCCAGTCGCCATGTCTGTGGGTCATCCTCTTGATTGATGAGTGATGTGGGAAGGCTCAGCCCACTGCAGGCAGTGCCACCCTGGGGCAGGTTGTTCTGTATTATAGAGAAAAGCAGGTTGAGCATGGGCCAGGGGACCAAGCCAGTAAGCAGCATTCCTCCGTAGCCTGTGCTTCAGTTCCTACCTCCAAGTTCCTGCCCTGAGTTCTTACCTTGGGCTCCCTCAGTTATAAACTGTGTCCTGAAAGATGTGAATCAAATAAACCCTTTCCTCCACAAGTTGGTATTGGTCAGAGGGTTTTGCAATTGAAAGCAAACTACAACAGGACATGACAGCACAATTGTTCTTTTTTAAAAATACGTGTGAGTATTTTGTCTGCATGTATTCAGGCATGCCATGTGTATGCATTACTCACAGACATGAGAAGAGGTCATCAGATCCCCTGGCACAGGAGCTACAAATGTTCTGAGCTGCCATGTAGTTTCTAGGAACCAAATCTGGGTCCTCTGCTAAAGCAAGCAGTGCTCTTAACCACTGAGCCATCTCTTCAGCTCCAGTATGTGTATTCCTAATGCCACTGAAATGTACATGTGAATTTAGTAAAAATGGTGAATCTTATGTGATTTAGAAAACATGTAGTACTAACACGAATCATAATTTTGCTAAGATTCACATATCTGAATGCTCTCACTAGAAGTCTAGAAAGTAGGCTGCAGTTCCATGGAATTTTTAAATGGGCTCAGTCTCCTCTGCTTTCAAATGGATTTAGATGAGCAGGTTAAGTAAAAGAGATACAGGGTAGAATGCGTTTGCCTTCATTGGCAATCTCTCTGTTTGTAAGGAAATAAAGGCAGAAAAATGACCCAATTCTGTTACCTTCACACAACCAGAGAGCTAAAGATGGATGAACTTGACCTTCTTCCTCTTCTTCCAAGTCCAGTCTTTCTCAAATACTCCCAGTTTCTGCTCTCTCTGGTAGCTGTCATTTAAATTGATTGAAGAAAGAACTTTAAAAAAAATTATGTGTATGAGTGTTTTGCCTGTATGTTTGTAGGTGCACCTGTGTTATGCAATCCCATTGGAGGCCAGAAGAGGGCATCTGATCCCCTGGAACTGGACTTATGGAGTTGTTAGTTGCAATGTGGGTGCTGGGAACCAAACCCTGGTCCTCTGCAAGAGCAGTGAGTGCTCATAAGGACTGAGCCATGTCTCCAGCCCCAATACCTTTTTTTTTTTAAATGTGAGAGAGAACACATGTGAGACAGTACCTAATTTTCACTTCCCCCTTCTGTGTTTTGAGCTTTCAAAAAAATGGCTCTGTATTGTTTGAGACTGTCATTAAAAACCTATGGAAAAAAAAAAAAACCACAACAAACTTGAGGAAATACTTTGGGTAACTTTTTCTTATTTTAAAAACAAAAGAGAAAATTTTAGAGGTTTCCAGAAATCATACTTTTTAAAACATTTATTTGTGTGGTGTGTGCACACACATGTAGAGGTCAGAGGGCAGTCCTCGGGAGTTGGTTCTCACCTTCCACCATGTGGATTCCTGAGATCAAATGCAGGTTGTTAGGCTTGAAGTCAAGCACCGCCACTGCTGAGCCACCCCAGTGGCCCCACACTTTCATTGTATAGATGAGGAATTGTCTCTATGCAGTTATGTAAATTCATTGTGACACAGAAAAAATGAATATGATTACTGGATTGATTGGAATGAGATCAGGTAAAGAAGACTTATAGCAGGAAACAAGTCTTCTGAATGGTCTTTTCCACACCTCCTTAGCTAGGCTGTACTTGAAGATCACCACAGAACCTCTTTCTGTCAAGATATCCGAAATTCAACCCCTGAAGAAAAAAAATACTTCCGAATTTTCATTTTGCAATACTTGGAAGATTGTGCTGGATTATGAATCAGTACCTTAAAAACTCTGAGGCAGAAGCAGGCAGATCTTTGTGAGTTCAAGGCCAGCCTGGTCTACATGAGTTCCAGGACAGTTGGGGCTACAGGGAGACCCTGTCTCAAAAAAGTCAAAAAAAGCTGAGAAAATGAACATGAATTAACTAAAAAATAATGAACTATTTGTAATGCAGCAAATGTATTTAAATAGTAAGTTCAAGATATTTTCCATTTGCTGCTGAGAATGATTCTGGTTTCAATTACACATATGTGTATATTGAAAGCATATTGGAATTTACATTTCATACATTTGTATGCATGCATACACATAGAGTCTCTCTTCGTTTCTTGAAGATGCTCTTGGCAAATTAACTTATCTTAGGACAGTTACAGTAGACTGTAGGATCTTTTTAGCTTACCTAAAACCCTCTCGCATCTCTCCTCTTAAGGAACACAGTTGCTTTTCCTGCTCCACAGGGATATTATCTAACATCTAATTGTGCATAACAGAGTATGAAGAACTTTGGACTTAACAGCACACGCTATTTCTTATTGCTCGTAGTGGTGTTAATCAGGGATTCAGGGAGGTCAGAATGACTTGTCTCTGTCACACAGTGCCTAGGGCCTGAAGTCACGTTAAGGCTTCTGAGTCCACTGCCCCCAGCTCATCCACACATTGCCTTTTTATGTAGCCAGAGGTTCCTCATGACAAACAGGCTGGGATCTAAAGATCACTATCACAAGATATAGTATATTGCCACCTCCTTTTCAATCCTGACCTCAAAAGTTACATGTTACCATTTCTTCAGTACTCTGGTAGTTCAGGTTACTTGGCCCCTGACTTCAGGGAAAGAATGTCTCTCTTGGTGGGAGATGTGTTGCTAATATTGTACAAAAAAGATATGGAACGAAATAAACATAACAACATGGCTGCCTTTTGAAGAATAGCTGGAAGTGTGACCCAAGCAGATCTGATACAAAAATTTCTCAATAGAAGGAGAAGAAATTCCCCATTTGCTTACAGCTTCAGTGGTAGTTTGAATTAGAATGTCTCCCATAGACTCCAAGTATTTGACTGATTTGGGGGGACAGTAATGGAACTTTTGGGAGGTGTGGCTGTGTTGAAGAAAGCACCTCATTGGGGGTGGCTTTGGGAGTACATAACCACATCCCATTTCCAGCCTCTGCTCCCTGCAAATGCTTGAAGATGTGAGCTCTTGGCTTTCTGCCCTGGCTGCGTCCTGCAGCCGTGCCTCCCTACCACAATGGATGACACCTCCCTCTGGAACCGTACGCCCAATAAACTCTTTCTTCTGTAAGTTGTCATGGTCATTGTATTTTTATCACAGCAACAGAAAAGCAACGAATACAACTTTTAAGGTGAAGGTAGTAAAAAAGGTGAGTCAGGGAGTTTCAGGTACTGTCACGTCCCTCCGGCTTCTGGCATAGACTCACATACAGGAAGTGCTCAGTGACATCTACTGAAGATATAAGTGAAGATCTTAACAACTAGAACATATTAACATGTGGGTAATATTACTGACATGGGATCAAAATACTGGCACTTCTTATTACCCTGTAACCCGCCCTTGCGCATGTCCTGTTCGTCCACATGTATCCCTCATATCAGCTTTCCACCTAGTTTTTAGGGAGAATCTTATTCATGTTTCCTCCCTCAGCTGGGTCCTCTGTGCAGCTAGAACATGACTAAGTTCACTTTCCTGCTGAAGTTAAAGTAAACTCATGGAACACAGTTTAGAGAGACTTGTAAAGAAAATCCTTTATCCCTTCTTCTCTGGTGCCTACAATGAAGTGCAAGTTCCATCACCCTTCCCCAGGAAGGAAAATATCCTCCCCTTCTCCCACAGCTCTGTGCAGGGAGTCCTTAGGGATGCCCCACCCCCCAAGTCTATTGATTACCTGACCAATGGGGACAACTGGGTGAGTCTGATTAACTTTGTCTTTCCCCTTCCCTCTGCAGGCCATGCCTATACATACACTCGACTCCAAACATACCACCTTCCATTAAGGAGGGCAAACAGGAGCACCAGAAGGGGATGAATACATAGCAGAAATAGCCAGAGAGTCAATTTTCCAGGCTTGGTCTTAAGGGGAGAGGAAGCAAGGTTCTCAGCTGCCAGCTGGTTCTAACCAGGGCGAGGCCAAAGACGCGTGGAACTCGAGAGCAGAAACTGGAAAAGCACTTCATTTGAATCTCTGCTCACCTTTCGATTTTGTGGGGGTGGGGGTGGGGGGGAGCAAATTCTGAAATAATTTCATATTTCCCTCTAAATATGGCCCATAAAGCTGCAGCTTTAGAATAACTCCGCCGGGCAGTGGGCGTGTTGCAGTCCTTCAAAAAGAGTTTGCACAGCTGCAAAGGGGAGTTTTCGGTGTGTACTCAGGCAGGCCAGGCGTGACGTCAGTGCCGCCTGTAATCCTGGAGACAGGTTCCACACTCTCTCCCAGAACTCACTAAGCACCTTACCACTTCATTCTGGCTTTCAAGAGCCTTTTGGAAGGTGCCAAAGTTCTGCCTATGAAAGGGAAACCATTGCTCAGGAAGGGTGGACCATAGTGTTTGGGCTGGGATGGCAGACACAGGCTACTGAGCTGCCTTGGAGAGAGTTGAACAGACTATGCGGTGGCTGGAGTTTGGGCGTAGCACTTTTATTTCCATCTTTGCTTTGAGCTGGTTTAGGAAGTTTCTCTTTTTAAAATAAGAATGCATTTTAGACGTGTAAAGCCTGGGTACAAGATCTCTCCGCCCAGTTGCTTCCAGCAAACTCTGAAAACACACTTTATTCTAATTGTGACAACTTGTAGGCCATCCAAAATGTCTAGTTTTTCCCCAAACCCACAACTTGAGAAGAAAAGGCAATTAGGGTAGAAACATATTCAGGTGGAGACTTTCATAGCAAGTGGATGTGAATTTACCCGGACAACATGATCTAACTTGGCAATGGGTGCTGGGCACTGTGGCAGAGAAGAGACTATGCCTACAGAATCAAATTAGTAATTCGAAGGTTCATTTGTCATCATGGGCTGTTAGCTCCCAGTTCACTGCTTTTCTGTTATGATTTTGCCACTAATATCCCTGACTGTATCTAATGTTAGACACTCAACCTCTTCGCCTGTAAAATGACAAGAATAACTTCTGTTCCATCAGTAAGTTGCTATAGATAGATGATATAAAAGTTAATCATGTTAGACAAATGTTTTTAAATGTTCAGGGATAGATAGATGGAGATGGTGAGGGGAATTCCAAGAGATGACAAGATTTTTTAAAAGCATTACCCAGAGGCTGGAGAGATGGCTCAGTAGTTAAGAGCACTGGCTGCTGTGGCCAGGCGTGGTGGCGCATGCCTTTTATTCTAGCACTTGGGAGGCAGAGGCAGGTGGATCTTTGTGAGTTCAAGGCCAGCCTGGTCTACAGAGTGAGTTCCAGGACAGCTGGGGCTACAGGGTGTTATGGTTTGTCTTCCATTGCTGTGACAAAACACTCTGACCGACACCAACTTGGGGAGGAAAGGGTTTATTCAGCTTACATCTCCTGGGTCACAGTTCATCACTTAGGGAGCCCAAGGCAGGAACTCAGGGCAGGAACCTGGAGGCAGGAGCTGAAGCACAGGCCATGGAGGAATGCTGTTCACTGGCTTGCTCCTCCGGCTCATGCCCAGCCTGCCTTCTTATACCATATACAACCACCTGCCCAGGGTGGCACCACTCCTTATGGGCTGGGCCCTTCCACACTGCTTGACCATCAAGACAATACTCCACAGATGTGGCCACAGGCCAATCCAATGGAGCCAATTCCCCAACTGAGGCTCCCTCAACCCAGGTGTGTCAAGTTGACACCAAAGCTATCCAGCACACAGGGAGATCCTGGCTCAAAAAGAAAAAAAAGAAAAGAAAGGAAAAAGAGCAATGGCCGCTTTTGCAGAGGACCCGGGTTCAATTCCCAGCACCCAAATGGCAACTAATAACCATCTGTAACTCCAGTTCCAGGGGAATCTGATGCCTTCTTCTGACCTGAGCAAGCACTGCATGACATGGGTGTATTTACACAAATACAGGCAATACACCAATGCACATTAAAAATATATATAAAAGAATTACCTAAATACAGGCTTAGTCCAGGTGATCTAAAATTTTCCTGTCCTTAGGAGAAAGAAAGGCCCACTTAGACACGTCGAAAAGGGCAAAAGAAAGATGCTAGGGGGGAGACATTACTTTTTTGTGGTGTGTATCTATGGAGCTTGCTCACTGTCCTTGCCTCTGGTCCTTGCATCAGAACAGAAAGGACTCTTCTTGATTCTATGAGTCAGAGTGCTAGAAATGGAAGAGATCTGTGAAACTGTCTCTAGATAGTGGCTGACTTGGAGGTGCATTGCTAACTTCCTCACTCCAGCCATTGGTGACCACACCACAGCACTACAGCCCTTTTGGTCTGGACTCAATTTTCTTACCATTTCTCCCTCGCTGGTCCTATGCTCAGATCATACAGGAATTTACTCTATTACTTGAAAAGTATATACTTTTCTAGGACCAGGAAAGCTTAATTCACAAATATTCTCATGTGAAGACAAGGGTGCAGCCCGGAGTAGCTGGCTCCTCAGACTGCCGTGACAAATGATCACACACTGAGTTGCTTAAACAAGAGGAAGCTATTTTCCTCACGGATGAGATCATGGTTGGGTTCTAGTGAAGGCTCTTTTCTTGGGTTGTAGATGCCATCTTCATGCTGTGTCTTCACTGGGCAAAAAGACAGAGAGAGAGAGAGAAAGAGAGAGAGAGAGAGAGAGAGAGAGAGAGAGAGAGAGAGAGAGAGCCCAAGGGAGAGCTCTCCAAGAACCCCTCTTAAAAGGGCACCAATCCCAGAACCAGGGCCCTGCCCTCATCCCTTCATCTAATAATTGCTTCTCAAGGGCCCCAACTTGAAGCACCATCACATGTAGGTTAGGGCTTCAACATTCAAATGTGAGGGGCAAGGAGACTAGCATACAGCCATAGTTTGGAAAGGTTGTAAGGCGAGGAAAGCAGTTGTAGTCTTACAGGATTTTGGAACTCAAAGAGAGCTCAAAGCTTTTCCCATTAAACTGTTTTCTGCTGATCACTGGAAGTTTTAGGGAGTAAGTACCTTTTCTTCACCTCAGGATTACAGTGAGAAGGGTCTAGAGGACTAGAAAACACAAATATGTGAGAATCTGGACTTTACATTTGTTGTCAACGAAAATGACTGTATATATATATATATATATAGTATATAATGTATTATAGATATATATATATATATGATTTCATAAGGGGCCGGCGACATGGCTCAGTGAATACAGGTGCTTGCAGCCAAGCTGACACCTGAGCTTCGTCTCCAGAACCCATGTGTGGTGGGGAGTCTTGTGCAATTTGTCTTCTGGCTTTCAGACACCTGCTGTGCCAACTTCAAACATGCCTATATGTGCAGACACACATTAAATAAATACATGTAAAATAAAATATTTCACAGGAAGAAATAATTCTGAGCCAAAGAGAAACAAACACTGGCTACAGAATCAACGTCTGCAAAGCTGGAAGGAGACTTCATTTAGGAGGCCTTGCAAACAACTGGAGATAATTCAATGAAACCACTGCATCTCAGTTACTCAGATCCAATAACTCTTCTTTAAAGTTCCTAGCCAGGCATGGTGGCCCACGCCTTTAATCCTAGCACTTGGGAAGCAGAGGCAGGCGGATCTTTGTGAGTTCAAGGCCAGCTGGGGATACAGGGAGACCCTGTCTCGAAAAGACCAATAATAATAATAATAATAATAACAATAATAATAATAAATTTCCCCTCTCACTATCCTCTCTGTGCCTCTATTTTTTATGGACGCTCAGATGCAGCACTAAAAGCCTGAAAAGGTCAGTTCTGAGAACAAAGTTGGTAAGATAAAAGAGACAGCATGTAGAATGAATAAACTTCCAGATAAATAAGACGAAACAGGGCTCTATCTGCAGTAGAAAAAATAATTCAGAGAAGTTTTTCAGGATGGAGAAAAAGGTAGAAAATCCAAAAGGGCTGGATGTGGTGTTGTACACCTTTAATCCTAGCACTTGGGAGGCAGAGGCAGGTGGATCTTTGTGAGTTCAAGGCCAGCCTGGTCTACAGAGTGAGTTCCAGGACAGCTGGGGCTACAGGGAGACTCTTTCTGGAAAAGACCAAAAAGAAAGAAAGAAGCCAGGTGTGGTGGCACATGCCTTTAATCCTAGCACTCAGGAGGCAGAGGTTAAGTCTACTTAATCTGTCAAATCATGTTCATGCCCTGATTTTATTTACTTGTATATATCAATAAACATTGTGAAAAAATTTTCTAAATAAGTTTACAAAAAAATTACATATAAAGAAAGAAAGAAAAAAATAAAGCATATCAGTACAAGAAAAAAAAAGGAATGAAAAAAAAAAAAGAAAATCCAGAAGGATTGGAACATGGTAGGAAAGGATGGGGGTGAAAAATATATGTGACCAAAGAGTTTGAAGAAATTAAACCTTATCTGCCTGGTTAAAAGTAATTAAAATTGGTTGACATTTTATAAAATAATCTTCTCAATCAATTCATGCAAATCTTAGAGGTTGTTTTCAGGTAAAAGGAATTAGTGGAAAACATAGGAAATGAGAAGAATGGGGACTCACAGAAATTGAAGAATTACATTAGATATTTTTATGCTGTGCTATTCTCAGTGGAGAGTGAAAACGAGTTCAAGGAAAATAAAGCGACTGCTTCTCCTCCCTCTCTGCCACCTCCACAGTCGGTGCTTTCTTCCTACCATCTGTGTTCAGAATGAAGATGTCCACAGGGAGGATTTTCTGAATTGGGCCAGCATTATACATACCTGACCTGAATTAATACCTTCCCTGAAGGGGTTCACAGTTGAATGTTTAACTCTATGCTCCCCTTAAAGACAGGAGGTGGTGGTAGAGAGGGTCTCAGAGAAAGCCCTCACTACCCAGAGGCGCAAACTTTCCAAACTGTTTTCAGAGAAATCTGAACTGAAGGAGGAGGTCTTTGCAAAGTGCTCACAATTGAAATCTTCACAAACAGTGGCCCATGCACATCAAGTAGAAAGCTGCCTCTGGTCACCAGGATTGCACATCTGTGTGTAAACACATAGTCTCCAGGGCCACATTTAAGATGAACACTGTGAACTGTTTTACCTATAACTTTTTAGCTAGGATACCACACAATATTATTCTGGATACTGAGATCATTGTTTCAGATTAGAGAACCAATAATCTATGGAGAAATGGCGGTGTCAGAGCCAGCCTCTAAGATGGGCCGCTGATGACCCTTTTCTCCTGGTATTGATGCTCCTGTGTAATCACCTCTGCATGTATCAGTTTGTGCTTATGACTAATAGAATATGTCAGGACTGATAGATAGGGCTTCTGACTCTAGGTACTCATCAATATTCGTTTTACTCTTTTTAAGTCTCTTACAGTGGGAGAAACTAACTCCCTTGTCCTGAGTACAACCCAGCAGCACCAGCAGAGCCCTCCAGCTATCAGCCCCATAGATGAGCATGGAAAAGGATTAGTACACTAGTCTTTAGACGACTACATCCCAGGACAACATCTGGATTATAGTCTCATAAGAGCTCATGAGCTATAACATCTTGTTAAGCTGCTCCTGAATTCTCAACTCACAGAAGCTGAGGGACTAAATGTTTTAAGCCCCTAGTATTTGGGAGTTCGTTACGAAGCAATAGATGACTAATACAGGATTGGACTCCATGGTCATACAGAAAGGATTCTATATGTTAGGGATATGACCAAGAATGATATGTTTTTAATGGTGTTTTTAAATGAAGGCTGGGCTTGTAGCTCAGTTGGTAGAGTGCTTGCCTAGCATGAACTAAGTACTGAGTTCAGTCTCCTGTACTTCATAAATCAGGTATGGTGAACACACCTGCAATCCCAGCACTCAGGAACAAGGCCATCCTTGTCTACATAGTAGACTTGAGGCCAGACTAAGATACCCAAGACTCTGTCTCAAAAGAACCTTTTTTTTTTTAATTTTAGAATTTGGGAAATTAACTAGAAACCAGCATAATATTCATCCTAAAGTCTGATAAAAATAACACTCAACTGCCGGGCATGGTGGCGCACACCTTTGATCCTAGCACTTGGGAGGCCGAGGCAGGTGGATCTTTGTGAGTTCAAGGCCAGCCTGGTCTACAGAGTGAGTTCCAGGCCAGCTGGGGCTACAGGGAGACCCTGTCTCAAAATGACTAAAAAAAAAAAAAAACAAAAAAAAAAACCCACTCAGGAAAGTATAGAAAAGTCTCATTAAGAATACTTAAGCAAATATTATGAATATTAAAGGATAGAATAGAATGATATATAAAAGTTATAATTGACTAGGGTTTACTCAAGAAATAATAATATATTTACATTTCCCCATTTATTTATTAAACACATTTTGATTCAATTAATGGAATGTGTTTTATTATTACTAAAAAATAAACTGTATAGTTATCTGGATAGATATCAGAAGAGAGTTAAATTTTCAACATCCATTTCTGACAAAACACATACTCATAAAAATTTAAATATATATGGAAGTAAATCTGCTTATCTAGTAAAAGAATTTTGTGAAACAAATGGAACATAATTTAACTAAGTGTACCCAAGGATTTATACACTTCATTAAAGAAGGGAAATATGACCATGAATGTTACTATTTACACATTCTATTATAGTATATACACTATCTAACATTTTCTAAAGTCTTGACAAATTTAGTACAACTTGTGTAAATATGATAAAAGAAGAGAGAGATGACATTACTCATAATAATATTTAGCAAACAAGTTTGGGGAGATGTTCATATAATAATTAATAATTATCAAACTTTTATACATACATGTATAAATATGCACACTAGCAATAATTCAAAAATACTTGTTTTATGAAGTTCTAAAAATAGTTTTTATAGTTTTACTCACAGGATCATCACAAAATTTTATTTTTCCTAAGATTTCATGAGATACCTCTTTATTGAAAAACATAAAGAGGGGCTGGAGAGATGGCCTAGTGGTTAAGAGCGCCGACTGCTCTTGCAGAGGACCCAGGTTTGATCCCCAGCACCCACATGGCAGCTGAGAACTGTCTTTAACTCCAGTTCCAGGGGAATCCGACATCCTCTTCTGACCTCCTCAGCATTGCATGACACAGGTGCACAAACCTACATGCAGACACTACATTCATATACATACAAAAATAAATAAAATTAAAAAAAAGGAAAACATAAAGACCTTAAATAAAGGGCTATTTATATTTTTAAATTAAATCCTTTATAAATTCCAGTTTCTCCTCAATCAATTTGTTTTCTTAATTTACTCTTTATTTATTAAACTTTTTCTTTGACAATTTTACACATGTATTTAGTGCATTCTGCTTACTCTTTCCACTCTACCCTTATTTTTCTCCCAATCACTCTATCATCCTCCCTCTTCCCCATAGGTTCCCTTCTACATTCACACATTTTTGTGACCAACTGATTTTAACTAATTGTCTATATGGCCATAGGTTTGAAACTATTCACTGGAACCTAGTGTACTCACCAAAGGCAATGACTCCCCCCACCACTGTAGGGGAAAAGGAGGCCATCTGTAGCATCCTTTGTGTTAAATTATCTCCTGTCTGTTTACACTGAATCCTGGCCCCAGGCAGGATTTGCCTGCTTTGAGATCAAAAGCACTCATGATGTTACAGAATGTGAGGCAGGGGGTCTGAAACCAGGCCCTGAGATATGATGTCACTCTGGGTATAAAAACAGAATGCTGTGAATAAAAAGACGAGTCCTTCTTACCATCAGACAGGGACTCCTGGCCGTTATTTTGTGTGTGTAATCTTAGCCCATCAGGCTTGTGTAGTTGTGGCCAGTGGGTTGCACTGTGGTCCAGCAGACCACCAACCTGGGAATGTGGTGTGGGGCTAAAAGGAGTCTTATCAGGTCACCCAGCTGTGATGTGTGGTGAATGCACAGGCAGGAATTAGACCATAGAGCACCTATCAGGTGACAGTCTGGCATTAGACTATAGAGTGCCTATCAGGCTGTAGAGTGCCTATCAGGCAGCAGCCTGGAAGATCTGGGAGTGCCAATAGGGCATTACCTGGTACAGATGTTAGATGAGACAGGTGAGCAGTGGAAAGGTTATCAGCCATTAGCCCCAAGGATTAGGACAGTTGCTGGCAGCTGTCTCGCATTTTTCCTTTTCCCTGTAATCCAGTGGACCAGGTTTGTGCAACCACCTCCATGTGTGGTGGAGAGACACCACACACCACTACCACCCTTCCCCACTGTGTCACATTCATCAGTTGTCGGTAGTTCAGAAGGGTGAGTTAGGGCCCCATGAGCCTCCCCATTCATGATTGGCTGTTGGTAGGCCCAATCTTTGGCAGGCCACCACAGCCAACCTCAGCTGCTGTGAGATTATGTTTTCAATGTCTGTGTCGTGCCCTGAAGATAGCTATTGTGTGGCATTCCTTCCTATTTTCCAGTGCTTACATTCTTTCTGCTCCCTCCTCCACAATGTTCTCTGAGCCTTACAGAAGTTGTATAATTCACTTTGTTGATGACTGAGCACTCAACAGTCACTAATTCTAAGCATTCTGACCAACTACAAGTCTATGTATTCATGTATAGAGAAGCTTCTCTGGTTAAGGATGAAAGTAGCATTTGTCCATGGGTTTAAACATTAATATTTAGGCTGCAGTTTGTTGCCATGTCAATTTAGTAACAAAAAATTTACTACTGAGTTCTCTCAAGAAGAGGTTCCTCAAAATGTTAGAATGGAGCTGGCAATGACCCAGCTATACCACTTCTAGGCATATACCACCCTAAGGACTCTGTATCCTACCACAGAGATACTTGCTCATCCATATACCTTCACAACAAATAGGAAATGGAATTAACTTAGCCATCCATCAACGGATGAATGAAAATGTGGCACATACACACAGTGAAACTCTATTCAGTTGTAAAGCAAAATTAAGTGATGACATTTGAAGGTAAATGGACAGAAGCTGAAAAAAAATATATTGGATTAGGTAACCCAGGCCCAGAAAGACAAAATACTCTGTTATCTGTCATATTTGGATCCTAGCTTCAGGTCTTTTGTTTTATGTGTTTACCTCCATCATAGAAGCCAATAAACTAGAAGGGGCCATTGGAAGGGGTGGGAATGTCTTCATGGAGGAGGTCTTGTCAATTATAGATGACATGAAAGTGGAGGAGGGATACTGGAGATGAAGTGTTCAAGTAGGTACGAGGGTCTGGGGAACAGTGAGGTGAGGGGCAGGGAGGGAGGGTTAATTAATGAAGGACATAAAAAATCTGTACGTGTCCTGCAAATCTGGGTCACCAGTCTTCCTGTGCAGGGAGGTCTTGGAGATCCACTAATGGGACTTCAGCCAGTGTCCAGTCTATAAAGAGGAAAATCTGCTCATGCTTCAAAAAGAGAAGCCTGGTATAGCATGACCTGACTCTGTCCTTGAGTGGATGGTAAATGAAAAGCCAAAAGGAGCCAGGGGCTCCCTCCCCCTCCAAAACCTGAGTGACCCCTGAGGACCAGATCCTCAACTGACATGAGAAAACAAAAACCTTGGTTAATTTGGGCTAACTGTGTGGCCTTAAACATCCAAAAGGAAAGTATAACCAGAAAAAGAAAAAGACAGAAAAGTATCAGGCTGGTGTAACTTAGCCTTTCTGGATGCTTAATGACTATATTAGTCAGGGTTCTCTAAAGAAACAGAAGCAACAGGATGAATATATAGCTATATACAAGTTTATTGATTTGCTCACATGACAGAGCTCAAGTAGTCCAACAGTAGCCGTGCCGCACTGGAGAGGCTGAGAATCCAGGGAACTGCTCAGTCCACAAGGCTGGATGTCTCAGTAGTCCCAATCTGGTGCTGAAGGCCCGAAGGATTCCAGGAGATCTGCAAGTCTCAATACACGCTGGGATCCGAAGGGTTGATCACAGCAGCAAGACAAACTCACCAGTGAGAGAGAGGCAAGCCACAGGAAAAAGGGACCAGCTCCCTTTGCCATGGCCTTTAATACTGCCTGCCGGCAGAAGGTAACACCCACATTTGGGGTGGGCCATCCGGGTTGAGGTAGTCCAATCTGAAGATCATTTTTCTCTTATTTGTTCCTTAGTCCAGTCAAGTTGACACCCAGGATTAACCATCACAATGACCATACTTAATGCCCATACCAATTTGGCTTAGGGACTTAAGGGATCATTTTGTTCCTTGCCCTCAGAGGTCAACTAAGTCCCAGGGGACTATGCATTGGGGCATCTCTTGAAATGTCCTGCAAATGTGAATCACCAGTCTTCCTGTGCAGGGAGATCTTGGAGATCCACTAATAGGACTTCCACCAGTGTCGAGTCTGTAAAGAGGAAGTCTGCTCATGCTTCAAAAGGGGAAGCCTGGTCTAGCAAGACCTGACTTTGTCCTTGAGTGGATGGAACTGGTAAATGAAAAGCCAAAAGGAGCCAGGGGCTCCCCCCCCCCAAAAAAAAACCTGAGTGACTCCTGAGGACCAGATCCTCAACTGACCTTGAGAAAACAAAACTTTGGTTAATCTGGGCTAGCTGTGTGGCCTTAAACATCCAAAAGGAAAGTATAACCAGAAATAAATAATCAGTAAGGCCTGAGAAACTGTACTTCAAGTATAAAACTTGAGAGCTTAGTAAAAAGACACAAAGTAAAAAAACAAAAAACAAAAAACACTGTTGTTTGGCCTGTCTTCAATTCTTACTGGCAAGTACAGCTACCCTGTGGCTGCCACTGCTTTTGCCATCCTTCAAAGACATGAGACACAGCTTTTCAAACTTCCAACATGGACTGAAGACTCATGTCTCTCCAAGAATCCTCCAAACCTTCAGTGCCAGATGGGGCCTGCTGAGAAATCCAGCTTGTGGACTGAATAACTACTGGGGTTTCCCACTCTTCAGAGTATAGACTGCCATTGTTGGACTACCCAGGCTGTATCATGGAGGCCAGTACAGGAAGATCAAGACAGGACATGGTGCTTACTGGACCTCATTTGGTGACCATGGGACGGGAAGACCCCAGTGTGGAACACGAGAGCAGGACTGATGGTTATTTGGGCTTGCCAAGGAGGAGCCTTCAAACACTTCCTTAAGGAAAACATGACATCTTTCAGCCTAATAAAGAAAATAAATACTACTTGAAGATATGCTGTTCAAAATCATTAGCACAGAAATGTAAATCTCGAAAAGCAAGATTTATTTATCTAATTCTCTTTTAAGAGATTTATTTATTTTTATGTGTGTGAACGTTTGCTTCCGTGTATGCACATACACCATTTCCATGCCTATTGCCCAAAGAAGCTGATAAAGGACCAGGCAGATCCAATGGAACTGCAGTTACAGATGCTGTGAGCCACCACGTAGCTGCTGAGAACTTAACCAGAAACCTCTGCAAGAGCAACCAGTGCTCTTAATCCCTGAGCCATCTCTCCAGCCTGTCAGAGAAACAGAAGTGGTGCTGATAAGGCCGGGGAGGCAATGATAAAATAATCACTCATGGTAATTAGTAGGAATACAATACTGCAATATCTCTGTGGGATAAATTAGTTCTTTGAAATAGGCTTACCGCTGGACAGACTGTAGACTTAAGGGAGGGCCCTGGGGCAATGCCGACCTTGCACCCTGCTTTCCCTGAAGGTGCACAAGAGATCATGGAATTCTGGAACTTTGGGAAGGGCAGAGACATATAACAAGCCTACCACACAAAGCTGGACTCTCTCTCTCTCTGTGTCGCTGTCTCTCTCTCTCTCTCTCTCTCTCTCTCTCTCTCTCTCTCTCTCTCTCTCCATTTTGACCATGATGAGGAGCAGAGAGAGCACGGGGTTCCCGCGGAACTCTGGGCAACAATGTTGAACCGGGGGACCCATCTGCGTGCAGTGGCTTAAGTTAGTGTGTGTTTCTTGGCCATTATTTTGTAAGTAAACCAATTAAAAGTCTCTAGTTTTAACTGAGATTGGAGAGTCTTTTCCTTGTTTTGCCTCAGTGGGGAAGCTGCAGGGAAGGGGTTAGGGCTGTGGGGTGCCGCAGGGGTAGCTGCTCACTGTGAGTGCCCCCCAACCTAGGAAGAAAGTTTTCTGCAACCTGTATATTGATTTAATATTTCCATTTATTCTAAAGGAATTGTAGCCCAGTTAAACAAAGTTGTAAAGCATAAAGTTATTTCATTATCGTACTGATCACAATTAAACATAGATGTGAATAACTTAATATGGAGAACTGAGACATAAGGCATGGTTATCTTCAAATCTGAACTCTGTGTAGGTATTTCAAAGATGAGGTATATACAGGTGGCAGGGACAGTGTCCTAACAGTGCTGGACAAGATGACACATGCCTGATATCCTAGCATTCAGGAGGCAGAGGCAGGAAGAACACTGAAAGTTTGAAGCTACCCTGGCCTATATGTCAAGTTCCAGGACAATCAGGCTATAGAGTAAGACCCTGTCTCAAAAATGAAAATAATAAAATAAATAAATAATCAGTAGTTAAAAAGAACATGCTGTAATTCCTTAAATGCAATAAAAATATAGAAGGCTATATGTCAAACTGTTATCTGTTAGAAAGATGTAGAATTTTAAAAATGTACCTTTTCTATTCTATTGTTTTAATTTTATTACTAAACATATTACAATTTTTCAAAGTGAAATGAGAGAAAAATAAAGTAACTGTCACAGTAGTGCCTGTGTTTTGTACTCTGATGTTGGCAGACCTTTACTGTGTTTTCTCACCTTCTTGTGGATTGTAACATCTACAGGAACCCAGTGCAGACTCTGTGCTCACTCCCGTATCAGAATGTCTTATTGTTATCTAGACCATCAGCAATCACAGAAACACTCTCTAACTGCCTCTTCTGTCTTCTGAAGAGTCTACATGCAATAAAACCAGTAACTACACTCTGAAACAGATGGTCTTGTCTAGAACTACGTAAGGTATGGATAATGCACTTAGGTTGTGAGTCAGTGACTATTCATTGGGGAGTCTCTGAAATCAGACACCGACCTCAGCAGAAGGAGAAATGCACAGCCACCCAACCTCCCCCAATGGGCCACACTGCTTAAGGGCATCCCAGGCTTAGTGCCAGGAAATGCAATGACAGAGGGGCCAGCTGGCCAGAATTCAACACAGTCCAGTGACAGCCACAAAACAAACAGCCCAGCGAAGAAGATACCCTGCCTCTGTTGTGTTTTATTTCGAAGTCCCGTGTGGAGTTATACTGTACCTAGCAGGGGACAGTGGTACGTGTTCTCAGTTCAGAGCCAGGTCTGATAGGACCTCTGTAGGTGGGGACGTGAAGGGGTCCGAAGCAGAGGTTTCGTAGAGAAGTGGCATTGGGTCAGTTCCTCCTATGGTTTCCTGGTGCATTTGTGAGAAGGGATGCAGCTGTGCTTGGGCTGAGAAAGCCATGTGGCCATGACCCATCCCTGGGTGCAGAAAGAGAACTGAGAGCACATGAACCTGTCTGAACCAGGCTTCTCTGCATCCCTGGGGACCTGACTTCTAGAGGAACGTGGAAGATACGTTCAACCAATCACTGCCGGTCCTGTCCCAGCCTTGGAACATCTGTCTGCTCACCCCTCCGCCTCTGAGTTGAGCAGCAAGTATCCAACAGACACATGCCAGGTTCCTCTAGACTTCCACAAGCAGTAGGCAGCCATGCCGGGCTTGGGCATTATGTCTCCAAATCAGAAGCCCATTGTCATGAATACTTGAAGAGCCTTGAAGTCTCTGTGGCTTAAGAGAACAACAGCTTATTTCCTCCCCACACAGAGTCTCATATGGTGTGGGAGGCTTGCTTCCATCTCGTAGCTTTGCCGTATGTTCCAGTTAGTCCAAAGAGTCACTGCAGGGTATGGGAGGGAGAAAGGAAGAGAAGAAGGGAAACAAGGAGACCTATCTAAACTCAATAGCCTACATGTATGTACTCCACTGCTATTCACGCCCCAGTGGTACAGTGAAGACATGCTTCCAGCCTAAATGCAAAGGAAGCTGGGGGTGGGGGGATACACCGGGCAGGTGCTATTGCAAACTTGTAATACTGGAAATGTCTCATAAAATCTTAAAGCAGGGAGTGGAACCATAGAAGAGTCCTTGAGTGGCAGTTCAGACACAGGACCCCAGAAGCACTTCTGTCGGTGATTAGTTGAGGAAATCCCCTGCCCTCGTGCTTGCCAGTGTCCTCATCTACAGATGATGAAGGGGTTGATGGTCTTTCCAGGTCAAAAAGACAATTTTTATGAGCACGCAACTTGTGCAGACAAGATGAATGCTTCCTCATTACTTTCCCTAAGATGGGCACCTGGAAAGGCCTAGGGGGACAGGCATTGGTGGCCTCTGCCAGAGCATTTGCTCCTTATGGAATCATGCACGCTGTCAGTTCTCAGGAGCCTTGTCATCGCTGAGATTGCTATCTTAGAAATGCATCAGAAAACCATAGATTGCCTCAATAATTCTGCTGCTAAAAACAGCAACAAATCCTCAAATTGTGGAGACCTAGGTCCAGAAGGTGTCTCCTAATTTCCCATCATCTACACTCATGTGCGCACATCTCTTCTCAGATAACAGTGTCTGCTGTGAGCAGGTATTCTCTTTTTAAATAGTATGATGCTGTGATGCTGTTTAGTCATAATATGGGATGTACTACCCAACTGCCGCTGTCCTTTCCCACGTGAACAATTATACCTCTCTTGAGATGCAGCAGAACGGTCATTAAGACCCCAAGGACCATGGCTGAAGCTCCAATACTGCTAAGGCTTCTGCTTAGGCAGAGCTTAAGTCAAGGTTTGGAGGGCAGGAGACTTACTAGGGAGTCATCCTGGGATTATTATCTGCTGTAGAAAAAAAAAGGGAACTCTTGGGGTCAGGCAGCAGGAGAAGCTGGGTCGCAGAGCAATCTCAACAAAGCCAGCAGGGAATGGGAAGGCGAGATAGACCTTCAGAGTTAGCCTTGGACGAAACAAGGAGGCTGAGTTTTTGCACCTGTGTGGATCAATTGGACGGGGGCTGCTGTGGGAAGCAAGCATGGCTCTCTTCAACCAAGGTCGTTCTCAAAGAACTCATTCAGTGGCAGGCTGCCTGCCAGTCACCCTCCCAGCAGCTGGAGCCATATGTGTTTTCCTTTCAGAAAGGGGATCTGAGAGCTCATTTGAACATTTCTTTAAGCTTACTATTAATATGATTTTGAACAAGTTACCTAGCCCCCTTAGCTAAGCTTTACAGATGAGAAGATGGGCACTACAGCAATGTCTCTTAGTGTTTGTGGTCATTAAGTGAACTAATACCTGTGCTGTGGCTTAAATGTGAGATGTCCACCACAGGTTCCCATGCTTGAACTGTTTGGGGGAAGACTGTGGTTTGGGACTCTGGCATAGGAGAAGTTGCTTACTGAGGCCTTGTGGGTAATATCTACCAGTGGCTCCAGCCTGGACTCTCTCTGTTTCCTGATCCACAAGTTGTGAGCAAGCCATGTTCCAAGCATCCACGAGGCCTGGCTGCTCCACTCTGCCTTCCTGCCACAATAGAGGGTATTTCCTACAACTATAAACCAAAGAAATTCTCCCTTCCTCTGTCCTGTTTCTATCAGGTGTTCTGTCACAGTGATGAAACAATTACTAAAATAACCTGTAAAATATTTACTGGGCGCTTACTAAATGCCTGGCAGTGGTCTTAGTGTTAGTTTTTGTATGAATCTCATGAGCTTCATGAGAACAGCAATGCTGTCATTTGAGACTCTACTGTAGAGACTTTCAGGAACCCAGAAAAGGTGGCCTGCCCTGTCAGTGGTTCCTCCGAGGCCCAGATTTCCAGCCAAAATGCTTAACCCAAAGGGCTCTGCATCACCTCCCATTCCTTTCTAATATCACAACCAGAGAACAGTCTAGGAAGAGCCTTCCATTATAATTTAACATAAAGCATCCTTTATAATGTGAGTTTCTCTCACTGGTAAATGGCAGACGATATTTTATCGTATATAAGAGATGGCATTTAGATGCCCTGTTTTCTGAAATTAATTATTAAATTCTTTGTATTCTTCAAGGCTCTGGAGAATTATGGTCTATTGGAAGAATAGCCCCTCCATCTGAAGGACTAGACATGCTCACTGCTCAGGGAAGGATAAGGTCTACATGTGGGCCTGGCTGGCAAAGAAGCATCAGCCATCTGTACTTGGGATGAGCTGTTTGCCAGGAACAAAATATGATTCATGAAGAAGGGCAAGGGTAGAGAATGTGGGACCCATAGGAAGGCAAAGGTATGTTTAGATGAGTAGTGTGTGTGTGTGTGTGTGTGTGTGTGTGTGTGTGTTTGGATGTTTACATATATTCTCCTGTCAGAGGCCAGCTTGGGTGTCACTCCTTAGGTGCTGGCCATCCTGTTTTTTGAGACAGAGTCTCTCACTGGCCTGGAACTCATCAACTCTGCTAGGCTGGCTAGCCAGCAAGTCCCCTAGCTCAACCCGTCTCTACCTCTCCAGCGCTGGAATTATAAGTGAGTCATGACACACAGCTCTTGTTTTATGCAGGTTCTGGGGATCAAACTCGGGTCCTTATGCTTGCACATATCCAATTTACCAACTGAGTTAGCTCCACTCCCCAAGAGAGATGAATGTTCTAGTCATAAGTGAAGCTAGGCGGTGACTAGACAGTTAACAGAATCTTCCTTCCGAAAGCCCAAAGGTTGTCATCTATGAGAAACTTCCTTATCTCCTTAAAACAGGGATGCCAATGTCGATCTCTGTCTGAGTTGTTCTTGGAGGACAGCCTGCTCTGAACTGCCTTATTCAGTGCTTGGATCACAGACGATGTGTCACTCAAGTCACCCAGCTTTGCTAGTCTTCAGCCTACTTTAGCATCAGAGCAGGTAGATGGAAATTTATTTTACACAGGAAACTTCAAATCATTTTCCTTTCTCCTAACCTGTAGCCTGGTTTTCCCCCTGCCCCAGCCCAACTCCTGCCTTCCAGCTCTCAAACCCACATCAGTCCTCTCCCACCCCTTCCGTGCTCAGTGGCCAGTGCTGGGTCCAGCTCTCAACATGTTTGGGTTGAAGCCGGACATTTGTTTCCAATTACATTCCAAAGCACGGGAGGGAATTTCTTTGCGCAGCTTCCTCATTTTCAACTGACCGTGGCAATAGCAGCCCTGGAGAAGAAAACTCTTTCCAGGAAGAATGCAGACCTCGCCCAGAAAGCAACGGAGGCTTCTTTTTCCATTGCGCATGCATACATAATTATGGGGACCTTCCTGTGCCCACCAGAAACCAATCCCCAAAGCCCTCTACAGAGAAGCAGGGCCCCAGGGATCAGAATGGACGGGCTGCTGCATAGACTCTGGGCTTCCTGAGCTGGGAGAAAACCCAAGAAGAGCAGGAGAAAAGGGTCCATCAAGTCCGTCCTACAGACTGCACGCCAAAATGAGCCCCTCACGGTTTGCAAAATTATAAGCTGTTCCTCATGTCTCTGAAACCTGAATAGGACCCTGAAACAGCTGAATAGGAAAAAATGAGAAGGCAGTGATGTGATGAAGAGAAAAACAGCACAGTGATTCAGTCAGGAAAGTGGATTTTGAGGCCCCCAGGCACAAAGTATCTATCTTTCTCTAGACACCTGTTGTGTACACCTCCAATGACTGGCTGCTCTGGGTGACAGCTCCCTGGGGACTGAATCAGAAGCAAGCAGCCTTCTGCCTTCTGGTTGGAGTCAGTGGGAGCCACTGGCAGAGGGATCAGAAGGAGAAGGGAGAGATGGGAGTTCGTTCCTTTATCCTCCCTTGCTCCTGCTCTCCACCATTGGCTGCCTTTTCACTGTGAAGGCCATAGCTCCCAGCAGGTGACCCTGAACATTGCTTGGCAGAGAGCAACCCTTCTTTGTCCTCCCTGACGGGGAGGGATTGTAACGACTCCCTCTGTGGCTAGCCCACATGACTCTGAGCCATGCTTAATTACTCACAAGTTCTGCTGACATCTGTATTGAGTCTGTTATTCAACACACCTCAACTACCCAGTTTGGATGCATCTTCTGTTTCCTGCCACCATATTCATCTGACTGATAGTCTCAGTCAGGGACTCTGAATTTCCCAGAGACTCTCAATATAATCTTGCAGAGGAAGATAACAGATGAAAGCAGGGACTTCGTTCTTCAACTTGGAAACTGAATCCAAGAGAAGTAAGCCATTTACTCGATCCACCTTCCTTAAGCCCTGTTCTGAAGGAGATCTCGGCGGCCTCTGGGGTAGAAGGTGGAAGCCACGAGGATCACATAAGCCTGTGACTTAGTTTCCACCAGAGCAGCTCTACCTTGTCTGCTTAACAAATTTTAGAAGGCAACTTCCAAATATTGGAAAATGAAGAGGGTCACTGGAATGTATAGAGCAGAAGAGTCCATGTGTGGACCTTGAAATAAGTATCACCTCTGCTGTTATTTTAGGAACCAAATTGCTGCCTTAGGAAGAGCTCGAAGAAGATACAAGAGGACCTCTCTGCAGTGACAGCCCACCATACTCCCTCTTTTCAGAGTCAACTCCTTCCTAAACCTCTGATAAAGAGGAATCAAGGTAATTGATCGTGTACTTTGTCAAGTAACTCCACCCACTCCTGGCCCCAGCAGTGGACTCAAGCAGACACCTGGCCCAGGATGAATGAAACGATTGTCTAGGGCGAGATAGGTTGGGCTAGGTGACCTTCAACTGCGGCTACATGATGTAGTGGCCTTAGTTATACAGGCATGTAGCACAGGATAAAGGAGATGCCGAGCCCACCAGAGGCCTCAGACATTTCAGGCTATAAGGAAACGGAACCTAAGAACCTTTTGGCAGAAGCCAGTCCTCTGCAGGGCAGAGGAGCCCACACAGCGGGGGCCATTCATGTCCCCTCACGTGAACTCTGGCCACAGTGTCTAATGCTTCTTCCAGCCCTCCCATGCTGGCTGTGTTTCCTACTATTGGGTTCTAAGAAATGCCCCTGTGATTTATTTTAATCAACAAATACCCTTTTCTTGTGCTTGACTGAGAATTGAATAACAATAGAGAAGAAGGGCTAAATCTTTTTGGAAAACCCCCTAATAATAGATTTTCATCTACAGGAGATGGAACCGAATTCCACTTCCCATAAATGTAGGCTGGATTCGGCAATACCGTCTAACAGTTAGGGAATGGAAAAGGAGAAATATTAACTTCAAAGTGGAAAAACCCAGAAAATACTTTAAACAATTAGTTATGTTTAACATCACCCTTGAAGCCCTGTGTCTTTTACCCAACAGTGTGTTGAAATGCCTCCCCTCAGGGCGATCATTCTTCAATCCATTAGATCCAGCCCAATAATGAGAAAACACTGGAAAAGTCCAGATCAAGCAATAGTCTACAAAATCACTTACCAGTGCTATTTAAAACAAGGAAAGAGACAGGGTGACCAACAAGAAAAAGCAAGCAGAAAGGGAGAAGGAGAGCAAGGAGAAATAGCAACCAAAAGCAAAGTGGTAATTGAAGTAGATTTGGAAATGCAAGAAAGGGCATTGATGGGGAAATTGTTGAAATCCAAATAACAGTCACAGTTCGTGCACCAGAGGGTTTTGTTTTTGTCTTTTTGAGACAGGGTCTCCCTGTAGCCCCAGCTGTCCTGGAATTCACTATGTAGACCAAGCTGGCCTTGAACTCACAGAGATTTACCTGCCTCTGCCCCCCAGGTGCTGGGATTAAAGGTGTGCGCCACCAAGCCCTACTAATGTACTAGAGTTTTAATCAATGATAGGGATTTTATTTTTTAGTTTTGAGACTTTTATAAAACATTAACTTAGAACAATCCACCTGGGTAAATGAAGACTCTGAAGGGTCTCTGTAGCTGTGGTAAATTTAAATTTATTTTTAAGGACTATTGGGATGCTCGTTGACTCTCTAAAAATGCTAGAAGCAAATCTTGGTTGGCTACAGAGGCAGGAGCCATTGCTCGATCCACCCCGCAGAATTGGTCCAACCAAGACACCAGGGCCACAGACACTGCAGGCTTCTGCTTCCCACTCAAGCCTTGGAAGTCAGTTCCACCTCTGAAACTAGACGTAGCTTCTGCTGCTCGAGTGCCACCCGCCGGTCACCACATAGATTGTCCTGCTTCTGCCTGCTGTGGCCTTTGGATTTCAGGAATATGCTTGAACATTGGCTGTGGGGA
Organism: Rhizomys pruinosus; assembly: GCA_009823505.1. Classification (NCBI taxonomy): domain Eukaryota; kingdom Metazoa; phylum Chordata; class Mammalia; order Rodentia; family Spalacidae; genus Rhizomys; species Rhizomys pruinosus. Next base: position 920,865 of record VZQC01006699.1, read on the forward strand.
GGCTGAAGGCAGCACTTGTTTTCATCCCTGGGTGTCAGTTCTGCTAAAAAGAAGTGGACGCCTTAGACACAGGAAGGTGTTTCCAGTGCCATGTCAACATAGGACAAGTGTCCGTTGTGTGAATGAGTCTGTATCCAACTGGAATGGTTGGAATGGACTTCTGAAAGGAAAGAGAATGAAGATAAATTGGTTTTGTGAAAGGGGCTGGAGAGATGGCCTAACGGTTAAGAGCGCCAATTGCTCTTGCAGAGGACCCGGGTTCAATCCCCAGCACCCACATGGTAGCTGAGAACCGTCTTTAACTCCAGTTCCAGGGGAATCTGACACCCTCTTTTGACCTCTGCAGAATTATACAACAGGAGTACACAAACCTACATGCAGACAGTACATTCGTACACATAAAAAAAATTGGTTTTGTGAAAATAAATTCAAATTTTAAAGCACAACACCATCTGGCCCTCAGCCTGATAGAAGAAGCAAGATTCTGATAAATAGAAATGCTTTGCTCTGTCTAAACATTATGTGGGAAAAGACAGGGCACAGAGTGTAAACAGAAACTTCATTTTTGTCTTCTGCCTATTGGTCAGCTCAGCAAGCTGTTTTCTGTCAGGGACAGAGAGACTCTTTAGGAATTTTCTTGTCACATATGGTAAATACTGTTTAAGAGTTGTTCAAGGATTAAATAAATTGAGGATAGCCTTAAAATGTCCAGCCTTGTATAACAGAAAAAATTTCAAACTTTATTTCAAGCTGAACCATCTCCCCTTGTATAGTTTGGGCCTTCAAGTCAAGACAGGGGAGGGTCTTCCCTTGCCCCCCCCCCGCCCTCCTTCTCTGGCTCTCCCTAGCTTCAGCTCCTCCAGGACTGATGATAGAGTCTGTAGACTGAGAGATAGAAAAGTTTCTTCCTGGCTGATGCTGACATAGGCTTAGAATTTGTAATCTATGTTTTTTCAGATGTTTAAAGAGGGTTTTTATGCATTCTAACATGGTTTTACTGACAATTTGGACATCTGTCACCCATAATTTCCTTGTGGTGCATTTACTCTTGGCAGGGCAAATGCCACTCTTTCCTGGATGACCATTTTCCCATGCTCATCCTCCAGGAATCTAGCATTCCTCTAGCTTTTCTGTGCTTGGGGGCTTAGGTCTCTGGGCCCCTGTCCACCACTCTCTTAGACAGGACCTAGGATGATCACATGCTAGCTCTCCCTCTGGACAGACATCCTGTCCACAGGACATACTCACTGCCCTGACAGACTTAGAAGAGCTGCCTTCTTGTTCACTGTATACCATCAAATCAAACATTCAGTCCATCTCCTACCCTGGGGATGATTCAATCATCCTCAGATGCAGGGGACACACTTTCTTTGTAGGCCTCTTCAAATTCTTGACCTTATGTTGGAAAATTAAAATAACATCCTGCATCCTATCTGACCACAAATGGACTAAAACTAGATATCAACAGCAATAGAAACTACAGAAAATACACAAACTCTTGGAGACTAAGAAACATACCACTTAATGATAATTTGGTCAAGGAAGAAATTAAGGAAGTTTAAAAATTTTAACACTTTAATGAAAATGTAAACATAACATTCCCAAACTTATGGGACACAATGAAGGAAGTCTGACGAAGAAAATTCTAAGTGTTTACATCAAAAAATTTGAGCAATCTCAAATTAGTAACTTAAAGACACAGCAGAAAGCCTTGAAAAAATAAGAACAAACAATACCCGCAAAATAACAGGCAGAAGAGATTATCAAAACCAGGCCTAATATTAATGAAATAGAAAAAAATTACCAAGAATCAATGACAACTTAGTTCCTTGAAGATATTAATAAGACTGAAAAATTTTTAGCTAAATTAACCAAAAGTAAAAGAGAGATTACTAAAGTTAATAAAATTAGAGATGAAAAAGAGATATTGCACCAGAAACCAATGAAATCCAGAGGATTATAAAGACATACTTTCAAAACTTTTATTCCAACAAATTGATGAACAGATGAATTCTTATTGTATATTACATGCTAAAGTTAAACTGAGAAGAGAAAAAGCTCTGTCACAAGCAGTGAGCTTGAAACAGTAATACAAAACCCTCCCAATTAAAAACCCTCAGGCCCTTCTGGATTTTCCAAGGAAATTTTGCCAGACCTTTACAGAAGGACCAAAACACATGCTTCCAAAACTATTCCATAAAATAGAAGAGGAAAGAATGTTTCTAAATTATTTTTTGAAGCCAGCAATCCATAGATACCTAAACCACATAAAGACACAACAACAACAACAAAAAGAAAATTATAGACCAGTTTCGCTGATGAACATAGATGAAAAAATTCTCAATAAAATACTTGCAAACCAAATTCAAGAACACATCAAAAGGATCATCTACCATGATCAAGTCAGCTTCATCCTAGAGATGCAGGGATGGTTCAATATACGTAAATAAATAAATATAATCTACCTCATAAATAAACTCAAGGGCAAAACCACATGATCATCTCACTGGATGAAATAAAGGTCTTTGACAAAAACCCAATATCCTTTCATGATAAAAGTCCTAAAGGTGAAAGATGGAGGGAGCACAGCTCAACACAATAAAGGCAATATACAAAACCCCACAGCCAGCGTCATGCTAAGCAGAGAAAAACTCAAACAATTTCCAGTAAAATCAGGAACAAGACAAGGATGTCCACTCTCTCCACTTCTGCTCAACATAGTGCTTGAAGTCTAAGCTAGGGCAATAAGACAAGAGAAGGAAATAAAGGGATATAAAAAAGGAAGATGGAATTCAAAGCATTCTTATTTACAGATGATACGTGTCGCTATACAAATGAACCTAAAGATTCCACCAGAAAACTTCCACAGCTGATAAACCCATTCAGCAGAGTAGCAGCATACAGAATTAGCACACGAAGCCCAGCAGCTTTCCTGCACATCAGCAACACACACACTGAGAAAGATACCAGGGAACAATCCTACTCATAATAGCCTCAGAAACTTTCTTGAAGTAAATCTAATCAAAGAAGTGAAAGACTTGTATAATGAAAAGTTTAAGACATTGGAGAAAGAAACTGAAGAATATATCAGAAGCAGAAAGATCCTGCATAGTCATGGACTGGTAAGGTTAACCTTTGTGAAAATGGCCACAAAACCAAAAGCAATCTACAGATTCAATGTCAGTTCCATAAAAATTCCAATATACTTCTTCACAAAATTAAAAAAAAAATCTCAAAAATCATAGGAGAACAGCAAAATAATCCTGAAAAATGAAAACACTCCTGGAGGTTATCAGCCACCCTTATTTCAAGTTGTTACCATTATAGTAATAAAACCAGCATGGTATTGGCATTGATACAGACACCTTGGTCTAGCAAATAGAACTGAAGACCCAGATATAAGTCCATACTCCTCCAGTGACTTATTTATTTATTTATTTATTTATTTATTTATTTGTGTATGAATGTACTGTCTGCATGTAGGTTTGTGCACCTGTGTCGTGCAATGCCACGGAGGTCAGAAGAGGGTGTCAGATTCCCCTGGAACCGGAGTTCTCCTGGAATTGGAGTTACAGACTGTTCTCAGCCGCCATGTGGATGCTGGGGATCGAACCTGGGTCCTCTGCAAGAGCAGTCGGCACTCTTAACCACTAGGCCATCTCTCCAGCCCCCCAGTGACATAATTTTTGACAAAGAGGCAAAAAAATACACATTGGAGGAAAGACTACACCTTCAGCATATGGTAGTGGTCAAACTATGTGGCTATAACTAGAAGAATGAAACCAGATCCTATTTCTCACCCTGCCCCAAACTCAACTCCAAATGGATCAAAGACCTTAAAATAAGACCCGGCACTCTGAATCTGTTGGAGGAAAAAATAGTGGATATGCTTCAACTTTTAAGCTCAGGAAAGTACTTTTTGAATAGGAACCTGATAGCACAGGCATTAAGGCAAACAAGTGATATGAAATGAAAAAGCTTCTGTAAAGCAAAGGACATCATCAATCAAGGCAGTCTACAAAATGAGAAAAAAATCTTTACCAATAATACATCTGACAAAGGATTAGTATCTAGACTGTATAAAGAACTAAAAACAAACAAACAAACAAAAACTAAACAACAAGAAAATGAACAACCCAATTAAAAATTTGAGCACGGGGGCTAGAGAAATGGGTCAGCAGTTAACAGCACTCACTGACTGATCTTGCAGAGGACCTGGGTTTGATTCTCAGGTGGCTAACAACTGCCCATTAACTCCAGTTCCAGGAGATCTGAAGCCTTCTTCTGACCTCTGAGGGCATTTCATGAATCAGGTGCACTTACATCCATGCAGGCAATACACCCATGGACAGAAAATAAAAATAATAATTAAAAATTGGGGCATGCTCTGCTCTTAGTTGCCCACCAGACCTTGTTCTTGGTCACCCACCAGAACTTCAGGGTAAGACCTTATTACTGAAGAGACTACATACATGGCCTATGGATCAAACAAGGAGAATCTGAGCTGGTGCTGACTTTAAAACCTCATCTCTATTGACTAGCTTTCATAGTGCTGGGATGAACTATTCAAGCTACCTGAAGGGAAAAGTTATCACCAACATTACCCAGCTATAAATCCCATGAGCTACAACAACTGGGCAGGCAAGGTCTGCCCACCATGCACTAGTGGCACAAGTATTACGGGAGTAACCAATCAGTTTCTAGTTAATTTAAGCTCTGCTTTGTAATATGGAGTCCATCTTCAGCCCAGAATTTATCTAATAGCGTTTCATATATACTAGGTGTCCAATAAATGGTTGTGGATCTCTATGAAAGGAACCTCTTCCAGGTGTCTATGAGCCAGCCAGTAGGGCTCCCAAGCATCTTAACAAATAGGCCTATCCTTCTGCATGCCACAGTGGGCACCATACCCACTTTCATCTCCTCACTTCTTGTGTAGAGATGAACTTCATTTTAATTAAGATAACTATGAAAGACCAGAGAGGCATGTAGCCCAGTCCCATTCCCAAATTCAGGAGCTGTCACCTGATATATAGCATTACCTCCCATTGCCTCCAAATATGCATATTTCAGCTGCAGAAATCTGAAGAACCAGAGGGCAAATGCTAGAATGTGAAGCAATGTTAATCTATGTGTTTGAAGAAGGACCCCCTAAAGATCAGAATCTGAATCGGACTCCTAATAGAAAAAATTATTTATGGGAGGTTAAGGGAAAAGGAAGTGAGAAGAAAAAGGAGAGGATGAGGAGAAAGAGGGGGAAGAATAAGAAGAAAGAAAGAGAAGGGAAGGGAAGGGAAGGAAGAAGGAAAGGGAAGGGAAGGGAAGGGAAGGAAGGGAGAAGGGAAGGAAGAAGGGAAGAGAAGGGAAGAGAAGGGAAGAGAGAAGGAAGAAGGGAAGAGAGAAGGAAGAAGAGAAGGAAGAAGGGAAGGGAAGAAGGGAAAGGAAGGAAGGAAGGAAGGAAGGAAGGAAGGAAGAAGGGAAGGGAAGCAAGAAGGGAAGGGAAGGGAAGGGAGAAGGGAAGGGAAGAGAAAGAAGAAGGGAAGGGAAGGGAAGGGAAGGAAGAAGGGAAGGGAAGGGAAGGGAAGGAAGAAGGGAAGGGAAGGGAAGGGAAGGAAGAAGGGAAGGGAAGGGAAGGGAAGGAAGAAGGGAAGGAAGAAGGGAAGGGAAGGAAGAAGGGAAGGGAAGGGAAGGAAGAAGGGAAGGGAAGAGAAGAGAAAAAAAAGTGAAGAAAAGCCTTAAGCCTTGGACACATGGCAGGGTTGAAATTATTCCATTATAGCCCTGCCTGTGGGGGAAGCCATTTCAGACTGATTTTCAATTTCCAGAATTTCAACTTTCAATGCTGAACAAGGCCTTGCCAAAAATTTTTATTTTATGCTTTCTTTGAGCCAGCACCAAATGGTAGACATCGTTTTCTTTTAATTGAATCCATCTGCAATCAGTAGACTTTTCCAGAGTCCCTGAAAAAAAAAAAAAAAAACCTCCATACTTTGTATTAGTTATTTGATTAATCAATGAAGTTTGACATCTGGATCTTACACTGTCCTTTTTCTGGTAAGCATACTTGCAAACAAGAATATGATTTATTACTTGAAGTGTCTGAATCTTCTTCCAATATGGACACCAGTTTTCATTGTTTGGAGTTACAGAATTAGCAGGGAAAAGGGCTGAGAAGCAGATTTCGTGTTTGGCCAGGCTGGTAATCCTAGTTCCAAAGATCTTAAGGCAGAAGCAAAAGCAGCAGCCAACAGGCTCCGTGAGCCAAGGACATTTGGCTCTTCCACAGAGAGAACAGGCACTGCCTAGTCCCAGGATAAACCCACTTAGTGGATACAAAGATGGTCCTCAGCCTTCCGTGTGCATCATGTGGCACTATTTGCTCTGAGTACTTGAGTTAGATTGGGGCTAAGAACAATTCTGGGTTACATCTAGATCAAGCCAACCCTAGGTTAAGACTTTGATTCTTCCTCCTTTCTAAAACAAAAAATGCCAGGAATGGGTAATTTATAACAGAAATCCAGAAACACAGGAGAGAAACACTTTTAGAAGGCTAATAAAGGTTTGCAGCATTCGTGTAACAGTCCTGGCAGGAGAAAGATACTGTAAAGAGACGCTTGTATCCCTCTGTTTGTCTATCAGACAATTGAAACAACGGACTCCAAGAAATTGGAATTTACCCAGGAATCACATGCTGGGAGAAGGAAAAGTTTGAATCTTGCTGCCGGCCAGAAGGGGAGTTTCTCCCCCAGAAAGAGATTTCATACAGTTCTCACATATCAAAGCACTTTATAGGAGATACTAGAACCAGAAATTATGATGGTCAGTGATGGAAGGTAGCTCATCTTTACCAGGATCGCTTAGCTATGCACCTCCTACCTTCTATTCAAACCTAAATTTCATGCCAGGACCCAGTATTGAACTTGGAGGCTCATTGGACAGACCTCTTTGTTCCCCTTCCCAGCGTGGCCACATTGAACAAATCCTTTTCTGCTTTTCACTGTTACTTCCTCTCTTTTATTGGCCTACTGAGGACAGGGGGCCAAGCCTAGCTTATCAGGGCTGCCAGACCCCAGACTCTGACCCTAAAAGTTCCAGTGACATTAGTTTCCATGGCCAGGGAGAAAAGGCAAGGATCTAAGACATGAGTGGCTGTCTCTATGCCCAAATGTGCTATGCTGCCATTTAGCTGATAGAATGTGAAATTGTTTTCCAAAAGAGCTGTTAAAGTTGGACCAGGAAGGAAGTGCCACTTAGAGAAGAATAGGGAAGGTTTTTTTTTCTTTTTTTAAAAAGAGTGTTTTCCATAAGAGGTACATGAGAGGCAATGGACTTATGCGAGCTGTTGGACTCGTCTTTACCTTGTGAATGTCCTGCCTTGTGTTTTTTTTTCTCCTGAATACAAGGCAAAATATTTTCATTAGCCAAAGAATCCATAAAACTGATTTGGCTGCCAAGTTTTGTTTAGTTTTTAAATTTGTTTATTTTTGCTTTATGTGTGAGTGCTTTGCCTGCTTGCATGTAAATACACTCATGTGCGCAATGCCTACAGAGGCCAGATGGGGCATCAGAACTCTTGGAACTGTAGTTAAGGATGGTTGTTAGTGACCATGTGGATGCTGTAGAAGAAACCCAGGTCCTCTGCATGAACAGCCAGTGCTCTTAGCCACTGAGCCACCCATCTCTCCAGCCCCTTGCTTGGTTTCTAACGCATCTCCTTTAAAAGAATGTCTGTGATGGCATTAGCCAATGTTTTAGATGTACTGTTTCACCCCTCCATTCTGTATTTGGAACACAGTTTTTACCTAGACTTAGTAATTAATCAGTCTCTCATTGGGTATAGGAGAAGATACTTCATGATGGCTTAACCAGGGTTTCTCAGTCTCAGCAATATTGACATCTGGGACTAGATCCAGATAATTCTTTGTTGTGGGAGGGGGATTGTTGGATGTTTGGTAGAGGCAGCATCTCTGGCCTTGTGAACCTAACTTCTCAGAAAAACTACATCTTGAAAGTGAACCTTATGCAAAGGCTGATCAACTGACTAGAACTTCAGTGATTGTGGAAGGGTTGGAATGTTGCAGGTCTAAAGCTCAATTTCCATTTATACTGGGCTATCTAAAGCTCCCTAAATAGCCACTCCTTGCCCACCTTTGTTTCTGACTTAGAATCCTGTGACTAACAGATGAAAATCTTTGGGAATGTCCTTTGCTGTAACCACCTACTTAATGTTTCCACTAAATGTATTTGAAAAAGTGTCTTGATTTATGACTTTTCTTTGTTCTGTTACAATAAAAACTTCATGCAACTGCTTTTACATTGGAACGTGGCATTTGAAGTAACTTGAATCTGTGTTCCTGGGCCATGATCACTCATGTTTGGCTCCAGAATAAACTCTCTTGTGCTTTGGTTTAGGAGATAGAAAAGAGTTGTGCTTTTGCATCAATAGCCTCTAACAATGAAAGTCAAGAAGTGCCCTCCCTACAGTCTTTGCCAAGTGTCCTGGGAAGCAGTCTCCTCTCACACACATACAGGTACACAACCCCACCACCCTGTAACAGGCACTTAGAATTTACCTTTATTAAAAAGTGCTGAGGGGGATGCAGAGATGGCCTAGTGGTTAAGAGCGCTGACTGTGCTTGCAGAGGACCAGGGTTCGATCCCCAGCACCCACATGGCAGCTGAGAACCGTCTTTAACTCCAGTTCTAGGGGAATCCGAGACCCTCTTCCGACCTCCGCGGCATTGCACAACATGGATGCACAAACCTACATGCAGACAGTACATTCATACATATAAAAATAAATAAATAAAATTTTTAAAAAGTGCTGAGTCCTCACTTGGACTGACAGGCAGCAGAACGAAGGTTTCCATCCTCCCATCTCCTTCATTTTCCAGCTGTCACCTTTTGTCTGAAAACTGTGGCTTAGATTTCTTCTTTACACATAGGGATGTTAATCACTCAAGGAGTATCTAAGAACCAGTGACACTTCCCCTATCTCTTCTTCCTTCAAGGTTTAAGGCACAAAACAAGAGCCTAAGGAGATCTTACTGTCATTGTAAGACAGTGTCCTGTTCTGGACTCCCCCAGACATGCCTGAAGCCTCTGATCAGTGTCCTGAACATGCACTCAGCTTGCAGTCCAGAAGCAGGTCTTTGCTGACAGTCACCCAAGGATGACATCAGCCTACAGAAGCAGCAATCATCTCGTGGGAACAAAGCTTGTCCCCAAGCAAGAACTAAGCTCGCAGAATCAGAACTGAGATAACAGCCAATCGGACCACACTTCAAGTAAACTGTTTCCTTAAGCATTCCTCTTGTCCTCTGCTTCCTCTATTTAAACAGTGAAATGGACTTTTCCCCAGTGTGGCCACATTAATTAACTCGCCTTTCTCACTTTGTTTGTGAAAACTGAGCATTAAAATCTTCCAGTGAAAAAAAATCTTTCTCTGCCCATCACCACTATTCATGTTTATTGTTTGGCTTTGTTTCTGTTTTTCAGTAATTGATTGGTTGGTCGGCTGGTTGGTTGGTTGGTTGGTTGGTTGAAACAGAGTCTTACTGTGTAGCACAGGCTGGCTTAGAACTCACCATGTACCCCAGGCTGGCCTCAAACTTACAGTGATCCTCCTGCCTCAACCTTCTGGGTGAGGGGATTACAGGCATGTGCACCCACACCCAACTCCACTTGCCTCTTTAAATGGTATATTTGGACAGGTGCTAAGCTTTGTCTGTTGAGACTCCCAGAGGTGGGACTTTTGCCCTAGAACTGTTAATATCCTTATCCCTAAAACACTGGCCTCTAGCTTTAAGAAAATCAGTAAATATGAAAAAGACATTAAATAGATACCAATTCGAAAAATCAAATCTTAGTTTCCCAAGCACTTCAATGCCCTAGAACCTATTTACTGCCTATCTCTTCACCCTTTCTAAACACACAGTACACAGTTCCAATGATCACTGATGTGGTCCAGGAGACAATATCCGTCACAAGATTCCCATTTCCCTTTGCTGGAGGTTGGTGGAAGGATAGGATTAACATTGCCCAGTTTTAGACAATAAGCCATGAAACAGAATAAAATTTGGGGGAGGAACTCTCCTTATAAAGATAAAATGAATAATAATAAAAATAAATTGAGTGTCTCTAACAAAAAGGCCACTTTGCTGTGTGTTTTCTGTCTTGAATATATTTGTCTTGCTTGGAGCTTTGGTAGCCATCTTATACTCACAAGGCCCTGAGGAGAAGAATGAAATGCTACCAGCCCGAGGAAGGTAGAGTGGAGCACAGGAGCTGTAGCTCAATACCATCATTGAGCTTCCAGCCCAGCCTTGGAGTCCTAGCCTCCAGAACGCTCACTAATCGACATAACTCAGTACTCTACGACCTAAACCAAAGACCAGCAAACTAGATAGTCTAGGGCCAAATTCAAGAGCTAAGAATTGTTTTTACCTTTGTAAAAGGCTGTTTCCAAAAAGAAAAATGAATGGCAGCGACCGTGTGGCCCACAAAGCCTAAAATCTTTACTATGTTATTTTTTCTTTTTCAAAGCCAATTTTTATTGAAGCTTTGTGCATTTCACACAAAATTTCCAATCAAGTCTAGACCCATTACTATGTTATTCTTTAGAGAAACAGTTCAATAGCCTCAGTCTAAACCACCTGCAGTGACTGCCTTCTAATTTTCAGCTGAAATGTTTGTAATATAAGCACTACTGGCTTCATTTTACTGATATAGAAATTAACATTGTTCAATAGTGGGTCCAAGTAGATCATTCAAATACAAATTTGTCAATATTTCAACTCATTGTAAAATTAAGTCAAATTGAGGGATTAAAAAAGCATTTAATAGCCGGGCATGGTGGCACATGCCTTTAATCCCAGCACTTGGGAAGCAGAGGTAGGCAGATCTCTGAGTTCAAGGCCAGCCTGGTCTACAGAGTGAGCTCCAGGACAGCTGGTACTAAAAGGGAGACCCTGTCTCAAAAATACCAAAAAAAAGGATAAAAACTAAAAAGAAAAAGAAAAAAAACATTTAATAAACTAGTATATTCCTTCAGGCTTCAAATAATATTTCTTGATGTTACAACTCAGATGAGACAATGCTTCTTAATGAAAAACAATGTATTCAGTGGGTATCCTCAAAGGAAGTCAGACTGCCCTGCTATCTGGAACATGAAGGCTTTTCCTGCATAAAGAAACCAAATCTAGAAGATTCCAGGGAGGAAAAGGCATGACAGACAAGCATTATACAAACAAACTCATTGATGGGATGAATTATGTCTTCTTCAGAGACAGCCTGCATTTCCTGCTGGCCACTCTGAGTGAATCTGCCCTGAAAAGTAGCCAAGCCGTCCTCCCTTATTCATGTCCCAAGCGAATAGCTGCTTCCACCAGGGCAAACATGCTCGGTGGCTCTAGCAAAGCTCAGTTCTTGGCAGAAATGTATTCTGAGACTGTGAGGGCCACTGTGGAAAGCCCAGAGTGCTGCACAGGAGTCACAATACCCACCGACATTCTGGGGCCCTGACAGCCCTGGGTAACAATTAAAGCCAGGACTTCCTTGATTCAACTAGTTTTCTGTCACTGTTATAGTCCAGTTCATATCATAGCACTGGTCCACAGTAGATCAATAAGAGACCAGAGGAGGGGCACAGACAAGAGCCTTCGCTCATACCCAGTACTGGCTGCGTTTCAGCGCAGGGTTGCTTTGCCAACAGAGCTTGGCCCTGTCAGGATCCAGGTTCGCCCATGCTTCCCAAGGACAGCATGTTCCCGTGGACTCAGCGCCTGGCGAGGCCATCTGCTCATACTCTGGAGTCCTGAAAAGACTGGCAGGGGTGTTGCTGGAGCCTCTCGTAAGGGGCGTCACTATGATGGTGGGAATGGTTGCACTCCTTTCGGGTGGACAGCTTGGAGACGGGGATTCTAGGTTGGTCTTGGGCTTGATAAGAGGTTTTCTCTTTTCTGCCTTCTGGCTCAACAGCCAGTCACACGAGGCCACTGCAGTCACTATCAGCAGGAGGAACACAGCAGCCAGGGGTACAATGACCACCAGTGGGCAACTGTTCTCTCTGGGTCCTCCAGGATGGACTTTGGTGGCAGCATGTGGCCAAATGACCCTGGTGGGGGAAACTTGGCCATCTACACTTGGCTCTTTGCTACTGTGTTGTCCCCAGGGATCTGTTCCCTGCCATCTGCTCTGGGTCAGGTTCCCCATAATTTCTTTCTGTGTTGTGGGTCCTGAAGAAGCCACTGGTGTTTTCTGAGAGAACGCTGAGGTCATGAGGCCATCTCCAGAGACTAAAAGAGGAAGATCTGGGGTAAATATTTGTAGAAGTAAGGGAACAGGAGACACTATGGTGAAGGAGAGAGACCCTGTTGCAGGCTGCACATGGTCTGCCCTGAGCAAGAAAGTGAAGGAGTCACTCAGCATACCAGAGCCAGTTAGATTAGCATGTGGCTCAAGTACCAGAAGGCCCTGGTCAATGTCTGTCTGGGTGAACAGAGCAGCCTCTTCCATGGCGGGGCTATCAACAGCTCTTCGTATGAGTCTTCTGTGCATGGGAGGTTCTGTCACTTCAAACGTAGGCTCGCTGTTAGTCCTGTTGGCAAGCTCGGTGGCATCTAGGTCCTCTTTCTGCAGCTGATGAGCCACTCTGTTGGCAATTTTCAAGTTTGATATAACCCACAGTAAAGGCTGAACCCTGATGCTCAGTGTCTGTCCTGTCAAATTGCTCTCAGTTGTGAACAGTGAGAACTGCAGCCGATCTTCTGAGGCTGTGAGATTTGTCATATGGTAAGACAGTCTTCCTGAATCCAGATCCTCCTGCACGAAGCTGGTGACTGCCTGGTTTTCAATCATGAGGTGCCCACACTGGAGGGGCCCTGTTATCCTGTAGTTGATCTGGGGGCTCCTTCCATTGCTCACTGCTGACAGGTGAGCACCAGTAGTGGGGACAGTTGTCTGGCCTTGTGGGAGAAGCAGGTCTGTGAGGTCCGCGAGAGTGATGGAAATAGGAACGACATCCAGGTGGAAGAGCTTGTAGAGAGGACGATGTTCACCACCAGTCACACTAAAGTAAAACACTGCAGAAGACGGACTTCCATCGTGTATGAACCATAGCTGAGAGTTATTGATACCAGCTTGTGTGAAATGGTCTGCAGGAGTGTCTAGATCATAAGCCATTGCCAAAAGGCCATTGTTGGGATGACAGATGACTGTGTATTGGATTTCATTTGGAGGACTGTCCAAATCTTCTACTTTCAGGACTTGGGGCTCCACAGCCAACCTACTACCCTGCAGAACTTTCAACCAAAGTCCTTTTGTTTTTAATTCTGGAGCTTGGTCATTCACAGGAATGATGGTGATGTTAAACGTCTCTTCCAGAAAGTCAGCCTCTGGCTTGGTGGTGGACTTGCCCTTGGGGTTTGGCCAAACAGCAAAGGTAAAATTATCAGCCAATGATTCAGAGTAATCATGAAGGTATGTGATTCCAGATTTATTAATTATATACTGGGAGAAGGTCGGTTTTCTTGTGGTAATATTTCTTTCTCCAACCATAATGGTTCCATGGTGAGGAAGGGATGTAACCTGAAACCAGATTTCATGGGACAACCGCTGAGTTTGGGGCAGCTGAAGTAACAGGTTAGATGCATCTAACTTAGCTTGATCGATTAAGAACTTGGTCTTCTTCTTTGACAGCAGCTCCTAGGAAAACATTTTTAAAAAGAACGAGGCATTTTATTAGAACTTTCAAATGAAAAACTTTCTCTCCCAAATTTATTTCTCAGAGGATTACTTTAAACATTAAGGTTACTCAAGTATCTGAATTAGCATATGAAAAATAATAAAATTTAAATGCAAATATAGCTCTATGGAAATCAGTATGAAAGTATCTCAAAAACCTGAAAATAGAACTACCATATGACCTACCAACCCTTGGATGTGTGTGTGTGTGTGTGTGTGTGTGTGTGTGTNCACGCTGTAATGAAACTCATGTGTGAACGAACACGCTGTAATGAAACTCATGTGTGAACGAACACGCTGTAATGAAACTCATGTGTGAACGAACACGCTGTAATGAAACTCATGTGTGAACGAACACGCTGTAATGAAACTCATGTGTGAACGAACACGCTGTAATGAAACTCATGTGTGAACGAACACGCTGTAATGAAACTCATGTGTGAACGAACACGCTGTAATGAAACTCATGTGTGAACGAACACGCTGTAATGAAACTCATGTGTGAACGAACACGCTGTAATGAAACTCATGTGTGAACGAACACGCTGTAATGAAACTCATGTGTGAACGAACACGCTGTAATGAAACTCATGTGTGAACGAACACGCTGTAATGAAACTCATGTGTGAACGAACACGCTGTAATGAAACTCATGTGTGAACGAACACGCTGTAATGAAACTCATGTGTGAACGAACACGCTGTAATGAAACTCATGTGTGAACGAACACGCTGTAATGAAACTCATGTGTGAACGAACACGCTGTAATGAAACTCATGTGTGAACGAACACGCTGTAATGAAACTCATGTGTGAACGAACACGCTGTAATGAAACTCATGTGTGAACGAACACGCTGTAATGAAACTCATGTGTGAACGAACACGCTGTAATGAAACTCATGTGTGAACGAACACGCTGTAATGAAACTCATGTGTGAACGAACACGCTGTAATGAAACTCATGTGTGAACGAACACGCTGTAATGAAACTCATGTGTGAACGAACACGCTGTAATGAAACTCATGTGTGAACGAACACGCTGTAATGAAACTCATGTGTGAACGAACACGCTGTAATGAAACTCATGTGTGAACGAACACGCTGTAATGAAACTCATGTGTGAACGAACACGCTGTAATGAAACTCATGTGTGAACGAACACGCTGTAATGAAACTCATGTGTGAACGAACACGCTGTAATGAAACTCATGTGTGAACGAACACGCTGTAATGAAACTCATGTGTGAACGAACACGCTGTAATGAAACTCATGTGTGAACGAACACGCTGTAATGAAACTCATGTGTGAACGAACACGCTGTAATGAAACTCATGTGTGAACGAACACGCTGTAATGAAACTCATGTGTGAACGAACACGCTGTAATGAAACTCATGTGTGAACGAACACGCTGTAATGAAACTCATGTGTGAACGAACACGCTGTAATGAAACTCATGTGTGAACGAACACGCTGTAATGAAACTCATGTGTGAACGAACACGCTGTAATGAAACTCATGTGTGAACGAACACGCTGTAATGAAACTCATGTGTGAACGAACACGCTGTAATGAAACTCATGTGTGAACGAACACGCTGTAATGAAACTCATGTGTGAACGAACACGCTGTAATGAAACTCATGTGTGAACGAACACGCTGTAATGAAACTCATGTGTGAACGAACACGCTGTAATGAAACTCATGTGTGAACGAACACGCTGTAATGAAACTCATGTGTGAACGAACACGCTGTAATGAAACTCATGTGTGAACGAACACGCTGTAATGAAACTCATGTGTGAACGAACACGCTGTAATGAAACTCATGTGTGAACGAACACGCTATAATGAAACTCATGTGTGAACGAACACGCTATAATGAAACTCATGTGTGAACGAACACGCTATAATGAAACTCATGTGTGAATGAACACGCTATAATGAAACTCATTGCATTGTATTGTTAACTTAAAATAAATAAATACAAATATACCCGTAAGTCAGCATTTCAGACAAGCAAGCTTTAAAACCTTTAGATTCACTTGTAAGATACTAAACTCCTAACTTGTCTATGACTGGCTTTATCTTGCTATGGACAAAGGTATAGCTTTTAATTCTTTTCCATTTGTCATGTTCATTTTTTTATCAACAATTTTCAGTCACCAGAGTGATAAAGTTTGGAAGTGAAAACAAGATTCTTTAAATCCAAATTTCCATACTTCCTCCATATAACCATTATGCTTAAGAGAGGAAATAAAGAGTGCATGCAAAGAAACAGTGGTTTGCTGTGGCTGTTTTATTTCAAATGTTGATATGGTACTGACAAAAAGAGAAGGACTTATCTCCATATTGTCTCTCTTTTGTTTTTTTATTATTTTTATTTTTTATGTGTATGTATGAGTGTTTTGCCTCCATGTATGTTAAGTGCACCTGTATCCTCTAAAGCCTGCAGAGGTCAGAAGACAGTGTCAGATCCCCTGGAAATGGAGTTATGGATGGTTGTTAGCCACTTTGTGGGTGCTGGGAATCGAACCCAGGTCCTCTGAAAGAGCCACCAGTGCTCTTATTCACTGAGCTTTCTTTCCAGTGCCCCCCCCCCAACTTGTCTCTCTTTTACTATAAAGCACTGACCAGTACCTGTATTTGCAAGCAGACGGCTGTGTCGGCCAGGCTTGTTAATTTCATATGAAGTGGTAATCAGGAAGTGCTCAGGGCCCAGAAGAACTGCAGGAGGGGAGGATGCTGTGAATGTGAAAGAGTCTCTTATGGTCCAACTTGTGTTCTCAAGATCTACATGCTGGTATAATATCAATTCTTGGCTGACCTGGACAGACAGAAAGAGCAGTTAGCCCCTGGCTTCCAGGATGAGCCAAAGATTAGCACAAACACATAACTAGAGGAGACTATTAGCACATAACTAGAGGAGACATAACATTTTTAGGCTTACTATATTCATGTTCAAATTATTTCATGCATTTCTGTAAAGGAATAAACATTAAAAATGTGACAGCTTACTTATCAAAGCTAGAAGATTCTACTTCAAAAACAATCTGTTCATCAGAGAAAAGCGCAGTTATTTTGAGATAACTAATGTCCTAAGATATTTTTTTTATGGAGTGTACCAAACCCTTCCTTACCTGTCATCCAGTTTTAGCGACCACCAGCTCATATAACCCATCTTGTTTTGTATATATTCCTGCTCACTTTTCCATCCAACAAACCATTTTGATCAAGTCACAGAATCATAAAATTTCATCTACAAAGGCTTGCTTGAGTAAGTAGTCATAAAATAGGACTTTTAGAAACATAATCACAATATCAATATTATATCTACATATTAAAAATAACTACTTCACATTAGAAATATATCCAGTGTTCAAATTTCTCTGAAAGTCTGATAAATGACTTAAAACATACACCCACACAACACACACACACAACACACACACACACATACACACATATACATGCATTCACTCTCACATGGAAGTATATACCTCACATTTAATATGTCTTATAGATGTCTTTTCACCTACAAGTTCCTATTATTATTATTATTATTATTATCTGTGTGTGCGTGATGTGGCTTGGGGAGACACGTGTGCTACAGCATGCATCTGGAGGTCAGAGGTAACTTCTTGGAGTCAGTTCTCTCCTTCCAGCTTTACATGGTCTCGGGGATGGAACTCAGGCTGCTAGGCCCTATAGGCCGTATAGCTCCTTCTTTAATTCTTTTTTTTTTTTGTCTTTTTTTTTNCAGCTGTCCTGGAACTCACTCTGTAGACCAGGCTGGCCTTGAACTCACAAAGATCACCTGCCTCTGCCTCCCAAGTGCTAGGATTAAAGGCGTGCGCCACCACACCCGGCTCCTTCTTTAATTCTTTATGTGGGTCTCAGGGATGGGACTCGGGCTGGTAGCCCCTATAGCTCCCTCTTTAATTCCTCCTGTTTGTCATTTATTTTTTAAAGACATTGGGTTGTTTGCCACACAGAGTTCCTTACATTCCTGATTTTCTCACTGACCACCATGATGTTCCCTTTCCACTATGTTTCCTATATGTCATAGTTAAATTTAGAAAATTAAATAAGAATCAGCTTGAATTCTTGGATATGAGTATTTTACAAGTTGCACTGAATAGCTCCTGTTGTGCTCAATGGAACAGCAAAGGGACAGAAGAGAAAGGGACTCAGGAAGGAGTCTATGAAACGCCAGCTTGCCAGGCGTGACCTGCAACAGGTTTGCAAATACATTATATTTTCTCAAAAATATTCTATTTATTATTTTTATTTTATGTGTATAAGTGCATTGCCTGCATGTATATAAGTACACGCATGTCATACAGTGTCCACAGAGGACAGAAGAGGGCACCAGATCCCCTGGAACTGGACTTATGGATAGTTGTTAGCAGCCATGTGGGTGCTGGGATTCAAATCCCCAGAACTTCTTCAAGAATGGCAGCATTCTTTCTTAACCATTGAGCTATCCCTCCAGCCCCACGAGTAATATTTAATGTTTAAAAGACACTGTTAGCTTCAGAAGCCAGTTTCTAAGGTGTGTGTGTGTGTGTGTGTGTGTGTGTGTGTGTGTGTGTCCTCATGTAGCTTACCTTAGAAGACTAGGAGTTTTGCCACCACAAACAGGAATAGCTACCATAAATGGCCTCAGGAAGAAGAGCTTCTGATAACTCTGCATGTTAGCTGAATACTCAAGCTCTGGGTTTGAGAAGAGGAGGAAACGAGGTTTTTACTTCCTGTGGATTTAGGTTAGTCCAGATAGTTTCCTTCTAATAGAAGGAGTCCTTCAGGAATGTCATCAGAAAACCAATGCTGTAGAATTTCGACTAATAAATGGAGAGAGAGAGAGAGAGAGAGAGAGAGAGAGAGAGAGAGAGAGAGAGAGAGAGAGAGAGACTACTATTTGGTAAATAACAGCCATTTCAGGCAAGAATCCTAAAATGGTTGCTGAAACTGGTGGGCCAAAGTGGTGAGAAACAGGATACTTAAATGGTTAGAACGCATCTCCTCACAAGATACTTACTAGTCACAAGGGAAAATAATGCCCTGGAAATGGAGAAACCTGATACCCTGCAGACATCCTCAGTGTCAAGACACAATGGGCATCAGGACCTGCGCAGGCAGCTCTGGGAAGCCAGCAGCTTCCTCGGCATGCTTCCTGCCCACGATGAGCAGACTCAGAAAGCACAGCCGGAATCTTCCTGTAACGCACAACCGGAATCCCTGTGCGGGATATACAACCTGATTTCCTACCCTCAGAAGGACACCCTGAATCTCTCCCTTTCAAGAAAGCAGAACTTGAATTGCTATCCAGAACATACAATCTAAATATGCTCATTCAGAAACATCAGCTACACCATCAGAATATGACCATAAAAGGGAACATTCGCACAGAATTGTCCTGGACTCTTAAAAAAATGACCTGGTTGGCCTGGCAAGATGGCGTGGAGTGAAGGCGCTTTGTTTCGAAGCCTGAAAAACTGAGTTTGATGCCTAAAACCCAAAGGTACAAGGAAAGTGCTTATTTCCATGAGTTGTCTTCTGACCTCCAAATACACTTGGTGGCGCATGTACACACACACACACACACACACACACACACACACACACACACATGCACACACGCGCTAAGTGTAATAAATATTTTTTAAATATTTTCTTTATTTAATGTGTACGAGAGTGTATTGCCTGCATGTGGGTAGGTGCACTGGAGTGCACGAGTGCCCACAGCACTGGAGTCAGAAGATGGCGCTGGATTCCCCTGGAACTAGAGCTACAGAAGGTTGCTAGCCACCATGAAGATGCTGGGGTTTGAACCCAGGTCTTCTGCAAGAACAGTGAGTGCTCTTAACTGCTGAGTCATCTCTCCAGCCCCCACATCAGCTTTAAGAAGGAGGCAATATCCCCTTTTATATGATGACCAGTACATGTGGAATAAGGGCGAGGAACTAACCCACAAAAGCCCTGGACACTGGAGAGCAGAAGAGCTCATCTCCCATGCTGGCACGCTGGTCTCTCTACACCTTTCCAATCCCCACCTCCTATGCTGGTCTCTCTCCACCTTTCCAATCCCCATCTCCTATGCTGGTCTCTCTCCACCTTTCCAATCTCCATCTCCTATGCTGGTCTCTCTCCACCTTTCCAATCCCCTCTCCTATGCTGGTCTCTCTCCACCTTTCCAATCCCCATCTCCCATGCTGGCACGCTGGTCTCTCTCCACCTTTCCAACCTTCATCTCCTATGCTGGTCTCTCTCCTCCTTTCCAATCCCCATCTCCACCCCTGCTACCCCAACCTGGTCCATTTCTTTGAGACTTTTTTTTTGTCTTTTCAAGACAGGGTCTCCCTGTAGCCCCAGCTGTCCTGGAACTCACTTTGTAGACCAGGATGCCCTTGAACTCACAAAGATCTGCCTGCCTCTGCCTCCCAAGTGCTAGGATTAAAGGCGTGTGCTACCACGCCCAGCTTCTTTGAGACTTTTATATCTGCATTTCATCTAGTCAGTCGGTTACCATACCAGTGTTCAAAATGTCAGGCCCTGGGCATTTCTAGGTCTTTTCACAGAGCACCCTAGTTCTTTCTCATTAAACAACTGTAACATTGGGAGATTCTGATAAACACGGAAGGCTATATTCATTTCTTACAATGAATCACAGCATGGAAATATCAGAGTCCTAACATATGCCTAATAAGATAATTATTTCCTCATAAAAATGAAGGAATTTGTATGTTGGAATTTGAGAACAAACAAATTCTAGAAGACAGCCTTTAGTTTGTTTATAAGTAAGTGCTTGTTCATAATTCTATATTAGGCATTTAAATACATGTGTTTACTGAACAAAAAAAGTACTTTGAAAGTGCTTTACATTATTTATCAAGTATTTCTACTTACAACCATGAATCAATAAATAAAAGGCAATTCTTACTTCTTTTTTGTTAAGATTTAAAAAAAAATTATGTTTGGGGGACATGAGTGCATGTCCCCACAGAGACCAGAAGAATGTGTCAGATCCTCTCAAGCTAGAGTTACAGAGCAGTTGTGAGCTGCCTGACATGGGTGCTGGAACCAATCTCAGGTCCCCTGCAAGAGTAATACATGGTTTTTTTTGTTTTTTGTTTTTTTTTTTGGTCTTTTCGAGACAGGGTCTCCCTGTAGCCCCAGCTGTCCTGGAACTCACTCTGTAGACCAGGCTGGCCTTGAACTCACAAAGATCCGCCTGCCTCTGCCTCCCAAGTGCTAGGATTAAAGGCGGGCGCCACCACACCCAGCTGAGTAATACATGTTTTAACCACATGTATTACTCAGCTCTCCAGCACCCACAACCCAGGATATTTCTTATACATATGGTTAACAAAATACACAGAAAATATCTAACTTTTATTGGAGTTCTAAATGCAAATTACAGGCACACTACAAAACACTTTATAAACTTAGTTTAAGTTTTCTTTAAAAGGCCTTTTAGATTTATTTGATGGATTGGGAGAAACAAACCAAGGTTTAGAAAATACAAATGGTGTTAAGTGGGAGAGCCTAGTTTTAGGCCTTGCTTTGTGTAATTCTAGAATTCATGTAGTTTCCACGATCCAAGAGCTGCAGCCACCTGTGGAAAACTCACTGAGATTATAGGCTACAGGCTACAAATTCACAAGGTATGCCCTCAAACTCTACAAAGGAGCCCAGTAGTAAGAAAAGTCAGTTGACAAGTATGACCAGGCAGATAGACACCACTTCATGATCTGGCCTAGCCAGGATGATCGGTATGGGCCAGAGCTTGTACAGATTTACAGGGATTCAGAGAAACAGGTCATCCCATTGCTTATTCGAAGTTGTCAGTTAAAGAAATGCAGTATTAGAGCTGGTAAAATGGGTGAAGTGCTAACTGTTTAAGCATGTGGACCCGAGTTTAGATTCCTAGCACCCACATAAAAAGCCAGGAATGGTGGAATGCATTTGTAAACCCAGTGTTGTTGGGGCAGAGGCATGCAGATGCCCAGAGCTCAATGTCCAGTGAACCTAGCTATTGGTGAGCTCCAGGTTCAATAAAAAATCTTATCTCAGAGGATAAGGTGGTAAGCAATAAAGACAACCAATATCCACACATACATGCACAGGCTGTGCACACCAGCACTTACACATGCGTACAAACACACAACAGCAGTACTAACAAAAGAAAGTCAGTATTCTAATTCCTCTACACTAGTACCATTTTTCTTTCTTTCTTTCTTTCTTTCTTTCTTTCTTTCTTTCTTTCTTTCTTTCTTTCTTTCCTTCTTTCTTTCTTTCTTTCTTTCTTTCTTTCTTTCTTTCTTTCTTTCCTTCCTTCCTTCCTTCCTTCCTTCCTTCCTTCCTTCCTTCCTTCTTTCTTTCTTTCTTTCTTTCTTTCTTTCTTTCTTTCTTTCGTTTTTTTGAGACAGGGTCTTCCTATAGCCTCAGCTGGCCTGTAACTCCCTCTTGTAGACCAGGTTGGCCTTGAACTCACAGAGATCCACCTGCCTCTGCCTACCGAGTGCTAGGATTAAAGGCATGTACCACCACACCCAGATTAAAGATGGTTCTTAGCCACCATGTGGGTGCTGGGAATTGAACCCGGGTCCTGTGCAAGAGCAGTTGGCACTCTTAACCACTGAGCCATCTCTCCAGTCCACTAGTACCATTTTTTAAACCATTTTATCAATCTCTATCCTGAGAAGCATAAGACACTGGGAGGAAAAGGTTGGGATGGATGGGAAAGGAGTTTTTTTTTAATCTGTTTTTTTTTCCTGTGGGCAATTCCTGATTTGGGGCCCTAAAGAGACCAGCCATATTACTTGAATAAACATGGAGACAGAGTGCTAAGGGTTACTATTCGTGCTCTTGGAAGAATCTGAGAATGAAGCATAGGCTTGGTGGAGTCAGCCACTGCATGGAAATTGATAACTTTCATTCTCTAAAGATGTTCCACAGGTCCACAAAAGTACACATGGATGGGACCTAGGGTAATGGAAGTGGAACAGTCAAAGTTGGTCAAAAGACAAAGCTAGGGAAATCAGGAGAACCTCTTTATCCTGCGGTCTTTCTGAGTATAGCTCTTTATGATACTGATACACAAACCGGAGCATGAATCCTTTGCCTGTTTCTTCCCACAATGGAGCACCAAAGTCAAACACAGTTTTGAAATCACAGTGGAGAAGAGAAATCAAATGGTCGCAGGGCCATTGGGGAAAGTGGAGGAAAGGAGACAAGTGTTTCACTTACTTGGTTCTTCACAATATGATGGCTTTGCCCAAGGTCCAGATCTCTAGACGGGACAATGGTTGACCAGAAAGTGGAAGAGAAAGAGACCTAATTAAACATCTCTATCCTGGGGCTGGACAGATTGCTCAGTGGTTAGGAACACTGGTTGCTCTGGAATAGGACCCAGGTTCGGTTCCCAGCACCACCATCTGAAACTCTAGTTCCAGATTTGACACCTTCTTCTGATCTCTGGGCATCATGTGACATGGGTGCACTTACATAGTTGCAGGCAAAACACTCATACACATAAAACAAAAATAAAATTTAAAAAATAAAAACAAACTTAAAAAAATCTCTATCCCGGCCATTCATTCATAGGAAAAGGAGATGCCAGGAAGTCAAACAATTGAAGAAGATCACGTCTTTAAGGCTCTATGATGACTATCTTAGAAGCTTTAATTGCCACTATTCTGATGATACCAAGATCCTGTGGTGCTGAAGGCTGAGGTCAGAGCAGTGGCATCTCTGAGTTCTTTCCTTTCCACCAGGAGGGTGAGTCACCATCATAGCTGCAAAGAATGGCTGGATGCAAATGTGTCAAGACCCCAAGAGGAGATCAAAAGTCCCAGCAGCCAGGGTAGCTGGGGCTAGAAGGCTGCCAGGGATCATACTACATCATACTACACAAATGGGGACTAATTCCCCTCAGTGGGAATGGGCAGGAGAGGTAGTTGAGAAAACCCAAGTTCCTAAATGATGATGTTTGGAAACCTTTAGCTAGAGATGGGCAACAAAATAATTGTTGCCACCCAAATAATTATCAAGGAGCTGTGGAACATCTCTCTGCATACTGACTCTGTGACTGTGGCAATCTATTAGAAGAAAAATGGTTTTCAAGGGCCCTAGCAGTATGTGTACCTACTGCCTCCCTTGCCATAGGAATTCAAATCCTCGTCCTAGAGGAGTCTCTTGGGCCTCATGCCAGTTTAAGTACGTAGATCTTTAATAAAACTATCAAATGAGGCCATAGGAAAGATGCAACTAATGGACTGCAAGAGCAGCCTGGATTATCTAAGAGGACCTTAAATGCAGTCAAACAAAAAGAGAAAGATTTACACAGGCTGATGAGGAGAAAGCAACTGATCATAGAGGAAGAGGTTGGAGTCATGTAGTCCCATGGCATGAAATGTCTGTATCCATGTTAGAAGAGGCAAGGAAGGAATTTCCTCTAGAGCCTTGGGAGGGCACATGGTCTTGCTGACACCATGATTTAGGTCCTTTGGGGTGGAGTTTACACTCTGATCTCCAGAGCTCTGAAAGAACACATTTCCGCTGTTCTTAGACATCAAGCTTATTGTAGTGTACTACAGCAGCCATGGGAAATGAAAACAAGTAGAAAGAATGAGCCACTCTCACTGAAATGGGAATCACTGCTATCTGCCTTTTCTTGGTCAAAAGACAAAGCTAGGGAAATCAGGAGAACATCTTTATCCTGCAGTCTTTCTGAGTATAGCTCTTTATGATACTGATACACAAACTGGAGCATGAATCCTTTGCCTGTTTCTTCCCACAATGGAGCACCAAAGTCAAACACAGTTTTGAAATCACAGTGGAGAAGAGAAATCAAATGATCGCAGGGCCATTGGGGAAAGTGGAGGAAAAGAACGTGCCAACCATTCCAATAGAAACATACATTTCTTGTTATTCAAAGCCATTGGACCAACACCCAACAGTCAATTTCCTGTTTGAACAATGAACAGAATGGTAAAGTGACAACACAATACATGAATTACCACACATGGAGAAAACATTCTCCATGTAATTCAGTGAAGTGTAATGCCCCCCCAAAAAATGCTGAAAAAAAATAAATGTGGAAAATATTCACAATGATGAGTGACAGTAGTTGCCACTGAGCCAGTGAGCCCAAGAAGGCACAGGAGGAGCTGGGCCAACAGCATATGTAACAGCAAGACTGATCCCTTCCTGAGCAGCACACTCAAAGACAAAAGCTAAATGAGTCCTTAAGCTTATTGAACTCTCCATTAACTTGTAATAAATTAATTTCCAGCCTATGGTAAATACATCCATAATTCCTTGAAATTTACCTATCATGGGATTCAGTAAGCCCAGATTCTGGGAGACGGAGTAACTAAGTAAAATTTATGATTCAGAATTGTTTGTGGAATTTTGTAAATGTGGCCCTGGAAACCATCTCTACAATGCAGCAGCAGAGGACTAGATGGATGACAGCCCGCCCACAGCACCACATAGCTCAAGTGCAATTACGGGTTTCATAGCAAAGAAAAGAAGCTATGTTATAACCTTCCAAACCAGAGCACTGTGCTCTTTAATGACTCTAAATTATCTCAACAAGCACTGGAATGAGAATCAATTAGCTTTGAGTTCTACTTGGAAGCCATCAAAGTTTTATGGGATTCATTCTTTGTTCACACCTTCTTTGAAAGGAACAGCAACTTCTCTAAATTTGTAAAAGAGCTTTCATTTCATTTTAAAATCTAATGGCTGCCTTCTCTGTTCATGCCTTTGTTTAATTCTCCAGGACACAAGATTCTTAGCAAAAGTTTCTGTGGGTTAGCTTTTCCCACTTGGAATACTGTGTTGAAAAACAAGAAGGCTACTTGTTTATCTTGGTAGGCTGACATGACATGGGTTGAAAAAACAGTGAACTTTTTCTGGCCTAAGAAAATATTTTTGACAATGACATCACAAATTTTTCCTCACGATCATTTTGCCAAAGTGTATAAAGCATAATAGAGTCAAGAATTTTCATAAGCTACTTTGTTCAAAGATACTGATTTAAAATCAAGGCTGGCCTGGTCTACAGAGCAAATTCCAGGACAGCTGGGGCTCCAGGGAGACCCTGTCTCAAAAAGACAAAATAAATAAATAAATAAATAAATAAATAAGGAATAAAATGGTCATTTCTGTTGCTCCATCAGAAGCAAGAAGAGTGTGGGCTTCATATGCAAATAATACAGTGAGTTTAATTCCCCCACTGAGTGTTGGGGACAAATTAGCTTCCTGGATTTAAAGGGGTGAAAGAACACTGAACCGTTGACTGCCTACAGTGCTCTCCGTTTGGACACTTGGCAGGTCACTGGCTGGAACCGACTCTTGAGATTAGAAAAACTGGTCCAGGAAGCTCAATGATAATTAGACATTTAGTAAGTTTATATAAGGCTAAACAGCTCTGAACTCTTTATACAATTGGAACAGTTTCCTGAGTACTATCTTTGTTTCACCAACCACTGATCAAAGCACATAATAGGTATTAATCAGGATTTTCATGGAGGATTTCAGAGAAAAGCTGCTTGCCCCATTGATCCCAGAACCTGGTGCAAATGATCGCTATATGACAGTCAAACCCAATCCAAGAGAAATGCATTTTGTTCCCTTCTCCACTCCACAACCTGCTGCCACCATTTCTTGTATTTCCCAAATGTTCTGAAGCTACAAAATGGTAAACCAAAGCTGTCATCAAATGACTAAGAAATGACCAGGGTCCTGTTTGACAGGGGCCACAAGCTGCAGGCATTGGCAAAGATTCCTATCCATTTGCTTGTGTAAAAGGAGAAAGGGTGAGCGGAGGTGAAAACCAGGATGATGAATTTCTACTTCTTCTCAAGTCACAGATAAAAATGTAAATTTTGAACACACAGCTTGCCACAGTGGTCTGGATGTTAGACCTCATCACAGCATAAAAGCCAGGCCAGCGTAGAATGGGCTGGAGCCACAGCCAAGATAAACTTGCTCTCCTTCAAGTTGATTCTTCTCAGGTGTTGTGTCACAGCATCAGAAAGCTGACTAATACGGTGTGTGCATGTGTGTGTGTGTGTGTGTGTGTGTGTGTGTGTGTGTGTGTTTCAGAACACAACGTGCACACTGAAACATCAAAATAAGCTACCCTGAAAGAACCAGAGTTCCCATTTTGGGTTACATCCTTCCAGAGTTTTACCTGTATTCATTCTCCTGTACCCACACTTTTGACATTCTTTATGATGACCGAAGTGGAAAGGGAGACGAGGCATCCAGTGGCATGCAGAGAAACTGAGTTCAGCATATTCTGTAAAGCCGCTAAACCAGCTCTTAGCTGCTCCTCCGAGTAGTCCTTCTGCCACATCCCGCTTGCCCCGTCAGGGTGGCGTCCTTGGAGGTGCCCCATCCTTGGGGGTCTCTGTTCCTCTGGCCTGTGTTCTGGACAAGGATGGAGTGTGTGGCCCCTGCAGGAGCCTTTTTACATTTTCCTTAGCTTTCTTCTTGTATCATACCTGATGAGATGTACTTGAAAACACCAGGAATGCTCCAAAAAGGGAACAGTAAGTGGGTCACAAGGTGAGCTAATGTCACTCTCCTCTGATGACCTCATTTCCATTCATTAATTGACTGTGACACATTAGAGTAAACACCAGCCAATTCCAATCTCCCAGAAAATTGTGTTCTCCTGGGAAACTTGCCTTTCAATGTACTAGGGAGTAGACAGGGACTTTTCACATTTTCAAGAACAAAAAGATTCTAACATCAGCCTTAGCTACCATGTAATTAAGAGTCTGCAGTTCTTCTAATGCTATCTTGCCTCAGCATTCATTCTGAATACCCACTGGACTTTCTCATAGAGCTCAGTCATGCTTGATGCCAGTTTCCAGTTCTCCTCACTGAAGTTCTTCAATGAGGTTGACCAGATAGCCACCTTATTATACATCTACTCCATAGTGATCAGCTCCCTATGGGACAGCTAACATAGTCTGTGTAACTGACCCCACCAGTCTTCACATCCCACCTGGACCATGCAGGTAGGCCACTGTGACTACCTCTCAGTCACCATGTGGCATCATGGAATTGTGTCTGTGTGTTTCTAACCTACCCACTCAAACTCCCCTTGGAAAAGCTACTTAGACAACACTCTGGACCCAACAGCGGCCTTAGCCCTTGAGTCGTTCTCTTTTTCTACATTTGCTTCACTGACTGTGTATG
Source organism: Rhizomys pruinosus (assembly GCA_009823505.1). Lineage (NCBI taxonomy): Eukaryota > Metazoa > Chordata > Mammalia > Rodentia > Spalacidae > Rhizomys > Rhizomys pruinosus. The sequence continues at coordinate 948,833 of VZQC01006699.1, forward strand.
TATGTTGTCTTTGAGTGTGCCAAGTACCTCCTAGGATGTGTAAGTAATAAGTTTTTCCTTCTGTGTCACTCCTCATCATTGGAGGAATGCTTTCTATTTTAACAATCCTGAATTAAATGGTGGGGCAAGCCCTATAAACTTTATATCTATTACTCTATTTTCCACATTTAACCACTTAGGAGGAAGCCTAAGTGGTTGAGTCGGCAGGAACTTCATCTAGAAACCAGGGCTCTGGACCACAGCCCTGGCTCTCCTACTTCTAAGCTGTATACTTACAGGCTATGTGAACACTAGTGAGTTAGACCCAAGTCTGTAGGTGGGAAGAAGTAAAAACGAAACTTGCTTAGAAGGCTAAGCACAGTGCCTGGCACTCAGAGAAAGGGAAAATGGTTTAAACAAATATTGCTATGATTTTTCCCATTTTAAAGACAACAAAACTGAGGCTTAACAGCTATGTAATTTGCCCTAGGTCACAGAGATAATCTAGACCCTCTGATCTTAGAGGCCAAAGGACTTGCACTCAGTCACTACTAGTCACTAGTAGATGAAGTAGTCATAGGTGCCTAGTAGCTAAATTAAATGCTTTCTCCTCATACCACACAACAAAGGCAGCAGAACCTCAGAAGTTCAGAAGCATGGGCTGTTTATTGTGTGGAATTTCTACAACTATAACTGTGCCTGGGATGTTTTTTCATGAAGAAAGGAATTATCATATCAGGGGTGTAGAAAGCCTGACACAAAGTCTTTGCACACAGTCTTTCAGATAATAAAACAGTCTTTCCTCTGTCCTTTCAGTCAAACCATTGAACCAGACCACTGCAATGGCAGGTATATGTTCTGGAGAGGGCAGACCACTGGGAAAAGGTACCGAACACCAGGTCTGCTAGGTGTGCTGAAACTCCCTTCTCACTGCCCTTGACTGTGGGACCGCACTGGTTGTTTCCAGTCTATAGCTTGCCCTCTTCTCTACAGGGGACAATAGTCCAGGGTCCTTCATAGGACCTGTGCAGCCCCAATATAATATTTTACTTGCTCTGACAGACACCTGCCATTGCTGAAATGTTTCTGGATGTCCTCTATTTGTTCACAAAAGCAGAAGGAATTATAAGGGTGGGACAAAACATTAAAATATGAAAGTAATTTTATTTTAATCAATCAAGACTTTGCTTTTCCTGGAACCTCATATTTGACTTGGTGTATTAATTTCCTACTTGCAAACTTTAAATTTTATTTCAAAAGTGCTTTGTTTTCATAAGAAAATGTATCCTGATTTCCAGAATTTTAAAGTTTCTAGATAACCGAGTTACTGTGCCATGACTGATAACATATTATTCAGTCCCTCCTCCCTTAGCTCATGTGGCCTTTGACCAATGGAATATGAGGACAAGTGACACTCTGTAGCACAAGTGACACTCAACAGCACAAGTGACACTCTGTAGCACAAGTGACACTCCGTAGCACAAGTGATACTCCGCAGCACAAGTGACACTCCTCAGCACAAGTGATACTCCTCAGCACAAGTGATACTCCATAACACAAGTGACACTCCATAGTTCAAGTGACACTCCATAGTACAAGTGACACTCTGTAGTACAAGTGGCACTCCATAGCACAAGCTACACAGTCATCCCACGGTCCCATCACATTGTCCTTTGCTGCCAACACCATAGTGACTAGAGAGGGGCTGTCCCACAAGCTAGATCTTGGAACAGGAAGGCACAGAGAGCTGACCACCACCAACCCATAGCCATTGTACAGTATGAGTGAGAAGGACATTTCTGTCATTGTTAGCCACTGGGATTTGGAGTGGCTTGTTGCTGCAGAAAAACCTACTTGATCCTGGCTACTATATCCACTAACACTTATTTAAATCATAACAATCCTGGCTACTTTATCCACTAACACTTATTTAAATCCTAATAATATAAAATAACACATATTTCAGTCAAAAGAAGTTGGAAATACCACTTGCAATGATCATAGTCAATTTTTTTTTAAGGAGCTAGGGCTAGAGCCAATATATTCTTGCGTGAATAATATTCTTGTTAGTATTCAAAGGGCAAACTGACCCTGGGTGTGTTTTGATGCCTGGGGGGCATTTTCAGCTCCCTTACATAATGTAGCTTTCTCCTGAATTCCTTTTCTGTCTTCTGGAGAGCATCTACTAATCAGAGACTTCACACTTCTCAGCGTCCCCCCCCCATTCGAAGTTTACGCCAGCCTCATGACTTGTTCCCTCAAATGCACCATGAGAAAGACAAAAGCCAACCAAGTTCAATCTCACCATGTCCCACATGGGAGAAAGGGCTCAAAGATAGGAAGGACTCTTGATATTTCCTCTAAAGTTGATTTTAGATTTTTAAAAATTCTTCAGTTATGTAAAGCCACAGCCAAGTCAGTCATCACCCACCGTTCCTGGATGGAAAAGGAGGGCGATGGCCAGCCAGAGGGGCTCGTAAACTCAGAATTATAGCTGGAAACACTGACTTTTAGAAAATGAAATAACATATAAAATAAACACGTCTAGTCTACCCAATTCCTGACCAGGACACAAACTTTTTTGAAGGCTTATTTATTTCTAAAGAAGACATATAAGCTAGGCATGGTGGCACATGCCTTTAATCCCAGCACTCAGGAGGCAGAGGCAAATGGACCTCCGTGAGATCACAGCCTGCCTGGTCTACATAGCTCCAGGGCAGCTGGGGCTACAGGGAGACCCTGTCTCAAAAAAAAACAAACAACAAAAAAGAAGATATATAAATGGTAGAGCTAGTAATCAAGTATCAGTGAAATTGAAAACACTTGGCTCTGGATACAGATTATACACACACACACACACACACACACGCACGCACACACACACACACATACATACAGAGTCTCATACACATAAACATCTCCAAGTACATATAAATACATATGATTATAATATATTAAATATAAATGTGCACACATTCTAAATTTCTTTTTAAAGAACCTCTCTTTTTAAAAATTATTTATTTTTATTATTTTCATATTATTAAGTGTATTATATTTCATATTTGTGTGTATGTGTGTATCTATATGGAGGTATGTGCATGTGACTATAGGTAACTCTGAAGTCCAAAAGAGGGTATCTGATCCCCTGCAGCTGGAGTTCTATGTGGTTCTAAACCACCCCCTCCTAAGGCTGGGAATATAAACTTGATTCCTCTGTCACCGAACCATCTCTCAAGCCCCCAGGGGGCTGTTTGTTTCAGAGTTTAAATTTGCACAGTTATTTTCTGACAATTTTGTCTCCTGTTGAGTGCCTTACAAAGTGTCTTGTTTTAAAGGACCCCAGCTGAAATGAGGAATGGCCTGGGCTGTGTCGATGTCTGTTTGGTTTAGAAGGACGAAGACAAATGAAAGGCCTACTCTGCACAGATGCTCAGCCCTGCTCAGTGGCACAGCACAGACGTCAGACTCACCAGATCTTGAGTAAAAACGGAAACGTCCTCTGTGCGGTTGTCAGAGTTAATTTTCAGCAACCTCCCAAGTCTAGGGGAACTTACGACTGTAAAGGTTATAGTTCTGTTTCCTGCCTTGTCATTATTGGTCACAGCTTTCAGGTCATGAGATGAAACTGGCTTTGTGGAACCTACATAAAGAATAGAACATGCGTATAAGTACACGGTGCTGGGAGGCTGCCAGCTATTTTCTAGGCCCCTGAAACTCCTGGGAAAGTGCATTGGGATGAAGGGGGGACTGGATACCTCTAACTGGAACCTAGGCTGTGGGGGCAGTGATCCCTGGGGCATCTTTCTGTGGCATGATTTGCTCCGGGACCAAAAAAAAAAAGAGCTTTACACCACCCCTCCCTCAGCCCAAGCCTGAATGTTTATTTGATCCCTAGAGAAAGAAATCAATTGTCAAGGCAAATTTTGTAGCCTCTGGCTCAGCTCAAGATATGCAAAGGAAAAACAGATTGTGTGGTGCTCTGAACATGAGGGACAGTAGTTCTTAGCAGGGTGTGGGTTGGCTCTTGAATAAACATGAGACATCTCCTGGGGACACTATACTGGCTGCTGTGTGGACACTGTGGGGATCAAAGGCTATGCAAACCCCAAAGATCTGGGTGTTAATGAAATCTCACTGGTAACACAAGGCTAGCGAGGTTTGGAGACAACACAAAGGACTGTGTCTTGAATGCTCAATGCTCTATGTTGACGCATCGGCGTGCCCTTTCTATTCTGTGCACTAAGAATTTGGTACAAGACAATAAAAATGTTATAACAATGTCAAGTTGCCAGCACAGTTTCTAAACACTTTCTCTGGCTTCCTGTTTTAAGCAGCTCACACAGTGGGCGGTGTGTGAACCTCACGGAAGGAGCACAGGGTTAGAGTACACATCCCTTTACTATTCAGAAATTTAAGGACCATCCTCAAGCTCATGGGATGGAAGCTCTGAAATACAGCTTGCTTCTAGACCAGAATCTCCTCTCCTCTCTTCTGTTTTAGCTCTTCAAAGAGGCTTTAGCATGAGGCCTTTGCAGAGCACCCCTCAGAGAGAACTTTGTCAACTGTTTTTGAGACTGAGTCAACTATCCAGCAATAATTAAGCCTCCTAAATTAGACATCCATGTTTGTTTTCCTCACTCAACCTCTGTTATCTTGGACAGCAAGGGTCACCATATGTGGTATGTCAACCATATTGGTATTTGGCAATTCCAAAAGGCCAAGCTCTGAGTCTGGATAACATACAAAATTGTAAGGATTATTCTGACTCTATTTTATAATTCATCTCTTCCTTTCCTTCCCAGGTTATCTTTTGGAAGTGGGAGGAAAAAGGGACTATGCTGTTTTTCCATTCCAAAGGATATGAAATCAGTATGTTGAGATTTCTAAAATATATGACACACTATTCCCAATAGTCAATTTACGGAATCAACCTAAGTGCCCATACCAGACAAACGACTAAAGAAAATGTGGGCTGGTGAGGTGGCCCAGAGGGTAAGGGTGTTTACCACTGGAATGCTAAACCCTTTGGCACACATACTATGGATCCCTTCTCCTCCTCTCTTTCATTGATAGAATTTCCTCTATGTCATGACCAGAGCCCGAGACAGGGTTTGTGAAGATGACCTTTTACTGATGGGCTGCTTAACTCTGGATCTACATAAACTTGTTTCTAAGCCATTACAGCAAAACTTTCAAGGTTAGTTCCTCTAACACTCAAGATCAACATTATTTGAAGACAAGCTAAATGTAATTTAGATAAGCAGAAAAACCTAGATTCCAACATGGATTCCAACATTCCATAATTTTAGTGGTGACTAAAATTAAACAAAATCCATGGTAGCATTCAATGTAGAAAAACTCTTTTGAAGAAAAAAAAAGAAAAACTTTTGAAACCTTTTCTTGGGAAATAAATCACACAGAAAGAAATAGAATATATTTTAATTAAATATATTGTATATATGTGTTATTTACATATTTATACATATATTCAAGAGTGTATGAAATAAAATAAAATATATACTTTGAGTAGATTAGTTACTTCATAAGAATATTTCATTGAGAAGTATAGTCATTCTTATTTAAAGTAGCGCTGGGCCTGGAGAGATGGTTAGTGGGAAGAGTACAGGCTGCTCCTACAGAGGACCCAGGTGTGGTTTCTAGCACCCACATGGCAGCTAACAATGACCCCTAACTCCAGTTCCAAGGAATCCAGTTCCCACTCTGGCTTCCCCAGGCATTGCACAGCACGAGTGCACTTACATACAAGCAGACAAAACATTCATAGACATAGAAATAAGTAAAATTTTTTTAGTTAAAAAACTAAAGTAACCCAGTTTTTAAATTTGGCAAAGCAAAATAGTTAGTCTTAAAACAGTCATATACTACATATTCTAATAATTATTTTGGCGTGCCATGCAAATTTTAGAAGTATTGAAGGCTGAGTATATAACAGAGTCAAGACAGAAACAGCTAAAGTTCAAATGGTATAGAACCAATGTGAACTTAAAAGAGAAACATTGGGTGGTTGGTTTTGCTGTTGTTGTTTGGTTGGTTTGGTTTGGTTTGTTGCTAACTAATGCCAGGTTCCAGTAATTCCCCAACCAAAGAGAATAAAACAGATCTATATAATTGTGTATATTAACTTTCTATGCATTTTTATTGTTGCTGTACATGTTAATATATCAGTAACAGTGAGAAGACAAAATTAACATCTACCAGAATGCCTCTGTTCTCAGGGAAACGACATTCTAAAATACAGACGGCTGGGATCCCGGCCTACACATAAAAGAGAGGGCCTGCTTGATGTGGGCTCTAGATTTGGGATCAGAGTTGGCACTAGCTTGGATGACTTTGAAGTTTCCCAAGCCTCTGTGTCTTTTATCTGCTGATGGGTATTGTCAAAGTTTGCATTTTCATACATTACTTCATTTAAATCCTTGTAATAACCCAATGTGATAGATTAAAAATATAAAATGCTATAAACATACAAAAACAAGGAATTAGTATCTGACTGTCCAACTTGTAATAGAAATAAACTTTATATCTCTCTAAACTCTAAAAAATGTGTTTCTATAAAAAACAATAGATTTCCCTGGCATTTTAGAACTTGGAAGTTCTGAACATGTGGACCCGCAGTAGCTGAAAATGAACATCTCACACATATCCTGAGGGAGGACACAGCATGCCTCCCTGCCCTTGGGAAGACATGGCATGACATGATGAAGATGGGGGACTCTGGGGAAGATGAAGAATGGCACATCTGTCATCATGTTAGAGCTTTGGTACCAACAACTCTTGGGAGGCTGCTGTAGAAGGCTCTGCTGGAAAGCAGAGTGACACAGCCATGGAAATCATGCACATGCTAGGTAATTCTGACATACAATGGGTAGGCCCCTGCTACTTAAGCTAAGACAGGGAAACACTAAAAACCACCAGACCAGATGACTCCTAAGGTCTACCTGGATTCCAGGAGTTCTGATACCACAGTCAGGAGATTTCACCAAGCATAACAGTCACCTAACAAGAATGTTTGTGAAAATCCATCTTCCTTTCCCCTGGCTGAGAGCCGAAGCAGCAAATAAGTCAGTGTGGAGATAGTTGGTAACACAGATACTAAGAACATAAATGATACTAACAGGGCAGTGGGAGTTTGGGGGAAAGGAGGTGGTTCCTTGGGGATTTGAGGCTAACAATGAATTACATATGAGTTCTTTTTAAAAATTTTTTAATTGAATTTTTGTGTGTTTCATACATAACATTGCCCATCAGTCTTAATCACTTTACACCCCCTTCCCCATTGGCATCCTCCCACAGACCCCCTCCCCTCACAGTTTACACATTCTGTCATTTGTGTCAGGTCCTCCTGTGCCAAATTAATCTCTCCAGCCATTCCTCAGTGCAAGTTCATCTACTGAGCTCTAGTCAGCCTATCTGGAGTCCCTCACTTACGGAAGCCCAGTTCTTCTTCATCCACTGGTAGTCAGCTGCCACTATTTCTTCAGCTAAGGTCAGGTTCTCCTACCCATTTCTGCAGTTCCATGCTGGGTTTCTGTCTGGTCGAGTTTGCTTGGGTCTTGTGCAGGCTGCACCAGTGCTGTAGGTTCATATGAACAGGTTCCCAGGAGCTTGTAGGATTCTATTTCCATATGGTCTTGCACCACCACCCTGGCTCTTACAATCTTTCTGCCCCCCTCTTCCACAAGGTTCCCTGAGCCCTGAGTGGATGAAGATGAATATTGGTGGACTGTCCACGGACCCACACTCTGTAGACTCCTAATCTCCACAGTTTGGTCATTCATGACCTTTGAGGTCCTGGCCTCCTGTTGCACAAGGGAGCTTCCTTAATGAAAGTTAAGAGGTTAATTAGTGTCCTCTCACCCCCTTGTTCTATGTTGTGTTAGCCTTAAGTGTAGAGGCTGCATTATAGATGTGTCACTTAAGCTTAGGAAATTCACAGACAATGTCTGTGTGTCCAGGTGTGGGACTCTGTATTATTCCTCATCTGGTGCAAAAGAAGCTTCTTTATTGAGTGCTCTCTGGGATATTTGTCTGTAAATATAAGGATACCTATTTTGCAGAAATTAAAAATAGATTACCTTGTTTTCTCAAATACCTAGGCTTAGGTATGTGAACCTTTGATCTATGACCTCTCCAGCCATGTGTATCTGGCTGTGCTTATGAGTTTCCTCCCATTGAGTGGGTGTTAAGTCCAATTATTTAGACACTGATTGTCCCCAAGATGAAAGTGCCACTACTGCACTGATGTCATATGCTGTGCCAGACATTGATGTGGATATTTGGTCTTAAAGCTGTTTTTGGACCATCAATTGCTGTTCTCCCTTAATAGCTTGCACACTGCTCTCCAAATATGAGAGCTAGCATACAAGGGAGACCTTCCTGGTCAGCTCCCTCTCCATTGCTCCAGTTCCGGACTCTTGAAGTATTTCCTGTCTTCAGCATAGGGTCTTCAAGTTCTGGGAGGCAATCAAGGACTGTGGCAAGCCTGTGTAAATTTGGGAGTCTCTTGGACCACCCTGGCCAACAGCTCAAAGGAAGGTTTGTCCTGTCTGGCACTGCTTCTTGTTATGTAGCCTTCAGCTTTGCACATGGACTCATGTAGATATCGTATGTGTAATTTGTCATTAGATTGTTAGACTAATATGGTTCCCTCAGGCTTTCTATACTAGCTAGACATTATTTACCTCTCCTCTCTCCCCCTCCATATCTAGCCCTCCCTCCATGTCTTAGGCATGCAAGGGCTAGGTCATAGCAAATGCAAGGCTTGTTGAAAAAGATAAAGAGACAGTTTCTCAGGGCTGTAGCCAATGTTAAACAGTTATCTGTGAAAACTGTCTATTTTATGTAATCCTCTGAAGGAATCTGATCACTTTAATGCATTTTAATAGTTTTTTCCTGATTAGTTGATATTCAGTAAAACATATACCAGAGACTCAAAAGTTTCCAAGATATAGTGTTTCTGTCTTTCTTTTAATACAGCTATCTTCAATTATTAAGCCAGAATCTGTTAGGCTGGACTAGATGCAAGGTACTTAATCTTTTGTAGCAGCCAGAATTTCTCTAGTTTTAGAAATTAAAAATAGATTACCTTGTTTTCACAATTACTAGGATATAGTTGATTATTTTTTTAAACACTAAACGGCTTCTGACTCACCTTATTCTCAAAAACTATTTATGTATTTATTTGTTTGTTTATTTATTATCTTTATTTTATGTGTATGAGTGTACTGCCTCCACGAATGTGCAGCACACCCATGCTGTGCAGTGCCCACGAAGGTCAAAAGAGGGTGTCAGATTCCCATGGAACTGGAGGTAAGGACTGTTCTTAGCCACCATATAGGTGCAGGGAATCCAACCCAGGTCCTCTGCAAGAGCAGCCAGTACTCTTAACAGATGGGTTACCTCTCCAGCCCCTCTCAGACACAGTTTATAGAACAGGTAAAAAGATGGGGTTTTAGACCAGATTTATCTTAGGTAGCATCTTTTGCTGCACGTTTAAAGGTTTCTTTACATGAACTCAAATGCTGAAGACAACTAAAAAATTCACACTTTGCACTCAGGAGCCTATTAGTGGGCCTATCATTTGTGAGGACCTAGGGTCAATCCTCAGATCTACCACCACTACAATAAAAATTAAGGTAAGAGTTCTAGTAGTATTTTGAAAGTAATTGCAAACAAAGAATCATCTTCCTTAAAGTCTGGTATAGAAGTAGGAGAGCTCTCTCCACCCTGTACTGCTGGATTGCATTTCTTCTTTTTTTTTTTTTTTTTTTAATTTTTTTTATTATTATTATTTATTTTTGTATGTGTTATGAATGTAGTGTCTGCATGCAGGTCTGTGCACCCATGTCGTGCAATGCCACGGAGGTCAGAAGAGGGTCTCGGATTCCCCTGGAACTGGAGTTCTCCTGGAATTGGAGTTACAGACGGTTTTAGCCGCCATGTGGGTGCTGGGGATCGAACCCGGGTCCTCTGCAAGAGCGTCGGTGCTCTTAACCGCTAGGCTATCTCTCCAGCCCCTGCATTTCTTCTTTAAGTCACAAGCCTGTTAGCTTCCCATAATACATCACCTAGCTCACATCACTGTAGGGCCTAACAGACAGGTACAGCGTCTAGCCCCATGGATCCCAAACCTGGTTCCACTTTAGGATCAACTAGGATTTTTTGTTGTTGTTATTTTTGAGACATGATCTCCCTTTAGTCCCAGCTGTCCTGGAGCTCGCTATGTAGACCAGGCTGGCCTTGAACTCACAGGGATCCGCCTGACTCTGCCTCTGAGTGCTGGGATTAAAGGCGTGTGCAACCACGCCTGGCATAGGGTCAACTAGGATTTTTTAAATGTGCCTAGACTATTCCAGAGGTTCCCATTTAATTTGCATAAAGTGAGTAGACAGGCTGTTTTTAGAACCACTGACTAGTATGACGATAATTAATAAAATCATTAGCATCTGTCTCCATCTGTTTGACTGGTGGTATATGGTTTTTAAACAAATCATAATGTGCAGAGTTGCTTTGGGCTTTTTCTTTTCTCCAACACTAGGCCATGCTGAAATTATATTGTCTCCTACATTTCCACCTCAGTGTTTTTTGGAAATAAATTTAAACTTTTTCTTCATTTTTTATAGCTTTTGCCATTGAGTAAATCTTTCCCCTTCCCTTGGGGTGTTGGCCAGAGAGACAAAATCTGACATCAGCCTGGCTCAAATTCTTGGCAAACAGCTTTCCAGAGGCCGCAGGGCCCCAAAGCCAGCACTAATGGAAGCCACTGACAGCCCCTGGTGCTACAGAGAATTTTTAGATTCAAAATTTTAAAAAAATCTTAAGAAAGTAAAAGGAGTTGAGGATGTTGTCAGTCAGCAGGGTGCTTGCCTAGCATGCACAAAGGCCTGGGTTCATCCCCAGCACTGCCTGGTGGTGTACGCCTATAATTATAGCATTCAGGAAGTAAGGGTGGGAGAAGTTCACAGTCATTCTGAGCTACAGTGAGAGCTCAAGGCCAGCCTGGGCTATGTGAGATGCTATCTTACAGGAAATACACACATAATGGAGATGGACTTCATACAGCCCGCTCTCCGAACTCTGTAAGCATTCTAGGGGAGAGAAGGAACACTGCACAGAAACGGCCCTTCCATGGTTCCTCCGACTACTGTTTTCTAGCTCTCCCTTTAAGGAAGATTCAAAAGGAAAGGCAGAAAGGTTAGAGTGCCAGCCTTACTGCTGCTGAATTCTTGCAGTGAGAGAATTCTTTCGAGGACTCTATAGATAGTGCTGGAATCATCCTACAGTGAAGATGTTACTTTATACCATGTGAATAGATTTTCTGAATAAATGGGAAAACACTTAACCCTGCCCCCCAAACACAGGTGAGCCTCTCACCTGGAAAGACGCTCAGTCTTCTGTTGACCTCCAAGCTAATGATTAGATCTTGAGCAGTGATGCTAAAGGTTTGTTGAGGTGCAAAATTCAAACCATCAGTAACCTGAAAATTAAAGCCTCCTGACACTGATCCTTTAAAAGAAGAAAATATACTCTGGTCAATTCGATTATTCTAAAGCCTCCTACCTTCACCCTCCCTCCTCATGCCCCCTGCTAAACTACCCCTAGCAACTTCAGAATGTGTTAATATAGCTGAATCAAACACAGCTTTGTGCCACATAATGTTTAGATCCACTATAGACAGCATGTCCGACTGTGGTCCCATGAGATTGTATCACCCAGAGATGTCACAGCTTGCTTAGTGTGTGTAAAGTCACTTTATGTGAAATGATGAAATCACCAAACAACTCATTTCTGAGTCTGTCCCTGACTCTAAGTGAACCATGATTATATTGACAAGACATGTCCATGAAAGTCAACGTGCAGATTCTCCAGCCAGGACATAATAAAATAAAGCACAGAAGTTATTGTAGGAAGATCCAGTTTGAATTGGGGGCTAGTTCTCAGCTAGCACACCTCAGGGCACCATGTGGATGGGAGTCAGGGGATTTCTCTGACCCCTACCCCAAGAAGAAGGAGACAATGTGGCCCAGGTACACGATGCTGGGTGGGGTAACGCTGTGCAGTGGCGCGGAATTGGGGTCCTGTGATTGGCTCTGGGAGCTGATGTCATTTGGCTTATAAAAGCAGACTGTAGTAGGCAATAAGTTGAATTCTCCATTACCATCATTACAGAATTCCCAGCTGTCATTTTTTGTGCACATACAGGCTAAAGCAGGCCTGCATTTCATTCAGGTGGCCAGTGGGTTGGGAAGGGGTTCTTGAACCACCACCCTGGATAGCTGGTGTGGCGAAGTGAATTGTGAGTGGACATAGGCTGAAGATAGGCCATCAGCCATCAGCCTGAACTTCCTGTCCAGGGGCCACATTCTCTGGGCAGGTGGGAAGTCACGGCCAAGAGTGGGAAACATTCCATCGTCCCAGGCTGAGGGCCTGAGCTGGAGGGACCTTTCAGGTCAAGCTACCGAAGTAGCTGACCTCTGCTGGAGAGGTTAGTTCCCTACAGTGGCCGCAGGCGGGTATTGTGCTCCTCTTTCCCTTAGCAGGTCCGAGTTGTACCTGCTTGTGGCAAAGAAATCTTCCTACAAGTTATCTCTGTGAAATTCTTGAAATTCTTAAAATTTTAAAACATATTCTCTGCCTATATTTTATTATTTTGAAATAAGCCTACATCAATAAATTAATGCATATCTACAACATACACACACATCTTTTCTGAAATGTTCATAATATTTTATACAGAAAAATCAAAACTTAAAGAGAAGGAAACAATATTTAGCATGCTGTCACCACCGTAAATAGTTATGCTTTTAATTACAGATCTAGCTCAAGCTAACTATATTCTGCTAAGAGGGAAAAGAGAAGGAAGGGAAAGGTCTGGCTTTGTTTTCGTTAAGTTTCTGAAAAGAAATATCCCACTCCCATGCTTCTACCAGATATTAGTGATGGAAGTAAAATGAAAAATTGTTATGTATATCTCTGAAATTGAGGTGAACCAGCATCAATCCAATGACCTGGGCTGTTTTTTCCAATCTGACTTACAAGGCAGCAGGCGAGATCGCTGAGCGGGAGCCATATCCCACCACTCTTTGAAATGCCCACCTAGCAGTAAATTAGAAGCCTTCGGGACTTGACAGCATGGACTGGGCAGAAATGTATCTTTGTTGTCCTCAGGGACACGCAGCAAAGAGCAAAGGGGACATGGTCAGACTTCAGCAATTACGCTCGAGTACTCCCTTAATAACACAACTTAATAAGGAGTAGACTGATGGTTTGACATCTTTTAAGTCTATTACCTAAGTGAAGCTTGAGAGCTCTGGTTCTTCACAAAAAATGTTTACAGATGGTTAAAAGTTTTCTCACATTCAAAGATTACCATTAAAGAGATAGAGAGAAGGAGAGAAATGCTGTGTTTAACTCATAACAGGGATCCACTACCAAATGTTTTGCATTTGCTTGCTTTTAAGAGAAATAGCTTTTCAAAGCAGTGTTTAATGAAACACAAAATTAAAGAGAGAATTCTTTCTACCACTAGGAACTTTGACTATACCTTATGAATACAGAAAGAAAATGGGAATCAAAGGAATGATATTAAATCAAATCGGAATGTTAGAGTGGGGCTAACACACTAAATAGGACCAAAGCGGGGTAAGGAAAAAGTCACAGGGACAGGGTGTTCTGTGGATTTTCTATGGCTTAGGCTCTGATTTTTCCCAAGCGTACTTTCAGGAAGGCAGGAGAAGGAAATCATTTGGCTGCCTATATCTTAGCTGAATTAACCTACTTAAGTAATGATGTGGAATGGTGGGTTCTATTAGTGGCAGAGCACTTTGTAAATATAAATTGCTAAGAGACGAATTAAACCTTCCCCTTTGTTTGGGGCTGATGATGGACAGGTGTTCCAAGAGCAAAGCAGCTGGTTTCAACAACAGACTCATCTGCAGCTGGGCTCCAATCACTTTGAGAGTCTCAATGTCCATTTAGTAATGAATTAGCCTTCACATTATCCTGGCCTCTATCTCTCTTGACTGCTTTTCTGAAGTCTTTTTTTCTCTACCCACCAAAAGCCAATATTGAGCTTGAGGCTAGACTGATTTCAGTACCATCCTGAACCTCTTCCACTTGTCAGGCAGTACAGGAGATACAGTCACACACAAGTCCTTAGGGAGCTAGTTTTTGTTTTCATTCCTCATTGCAAATAGTAACTCCAGATCTCTAACTTGTCAATGGAGAAAGACCAGCCTTCTGGTCAGGCCAATTGAATCTTTATGAGCCTCAGTTTCGTCTTGAAAATGAGGTTGTGATTTTGTATGGATCAGTGGACTTGAGGAGGACTTGTGTGTGACTGCACGTCCTGTACTGCGTGACAAGTAGAAGAGCTTCAGGACGGTACTGGAATCAACCTAGCCTCCAGGTCCCCGCTTCTGGGTCTGGAACCCCTGCATGAGAGTATCCACATGGCAAACTGATCTCAGATTCTTTGGGGACCCTGTGTGCTGGGTGCACAATCAGGACATGCTGCTTTCTGGATTTAGAAGATATCTTTATTTTCTTTATTATATTTTCAAAGAGGATAGTTTAAAATAACTGGGGAAAACAGATAACATTTGAGTTTTTCTGCCACGCGTTCCCTCCCATTCCTCCTGCCAGCTGCTGCCACTCCTGGTCCACTGACAGGGAAGCTGGAACAAAGCTGGGCCACCCTGGCAAAGCGCCTGGGGTGCCACTTAGGCAGTTTTCTAGCGCTGTTGGGTGTATTGATTCATTGATAAATAACAGGAAGAGAAAGAGTCTTCCAACTAACATCAGGATCTTGCAGAAACACAGTTTCTTTCTTTCTTTCATTCATTCATTCATTCATTCATTCATTCATTCATTCATGTGTGTATTCCTTAAATGAAAATGTGGTTTGTTCACTAAGGTATCCTCAGCATCCAGAATACTATTGTTACCTTGAACATAATAGGTACTTAGTATTATTTCACTAGTTTATCAAAGTTTCATTTGTGAAGCACCTACTATGTTCCAGTTACTGTTGTTGGGACTGAGGCTAAAAGAGGCTGTGACCTCAGATGCTTGCACTGTGGTGGGGAAGGTGCATGAGGGAGGTTCAACTCAACCTACACTGTCACACAATGTGGGGAGGAAGGGCAGAGTGACAGGGAAACAGTATGCCACCGAGTGGGAGGAACAGCCTCTCAAAGAAACTCACTGACCTTGCGTGTCCATCTGAGTAAGCCCTGGGGGAGGCAGGGTGGCCTGTAATGCATGCTCTTATTAGCTTTCCTAAACAAGATGCTTTAAAAACAAAAATTACCAAGCTTGGGGAGTTTCTACATGGTCTGTGGTTTTCAGTCAGCAACTCTTAGGTATGGAAGTCACATCACTTGCTGCTTAGAACACATTTAGCTGGATGTTGCTTTGTTCTGTGACTTACCAGAATGCACAAACACAAGCTGGCCTTCATCGATTTGAGCCTGGGTGAAATTCTGAATAATACTGCCAGGAGAAGACGTAAGAGCTAGATGCCCATTGCTGGGAAGGGTGATCCGAGAGACCAGGTCCCGTGAGGAAGAGTCCCTATCTTCTGCACAGAGGTAACCTCTTGTCATCTCAATGACAGAATTTGCCCACACCTGAAAAAGGAGAAGCCCACAGATCTCTTCAGTCCTGACACAATAGTAAACAGGGTAGCTAGGGTACCTGGCCCTGTGCCCAAAGATCAAAAAACAAAACCAATTCCCCAGGGCTTTGGATTTTTTGAGACAGGGTCTCCCTATAGTCCTGGCTGACTGGAACTCACTGTGTACACCAGGCTGGCCTCAGTCTCACAGAGATCTTCCTGCATCTGGCTTGAAAGTGCTGGGATTAAAGGTGTGAGCCGCCTTTGTCATCAGGGATTTTAAAGCATGAAGTTTCATAATCTGACATAGAAATATAATGAAAAGCCAGATGAAATGCAAGAGATTTAATAATTAAGGCTTACAAGGTTTCAATAAAAAGTATTGCATAGTTTTTACTCAGAATTACTTAACAGTACATATGCACTGATATAAAGTATACAAACATAGAGCTAATGGTTACAAAGCACCCTCTGTGGGTTGAACATACACTAAACATGCAACATGGGATCTCAGATAACATAACATCTACTTCATTAGGTTTCTATTCATTGCTTTAAGAAGCAAATGATGTCAATAGCTTTAAATGGCTGGGGAGGAACATACACATTGGTCATTTTTTATCCCTTTTATTCTGTCTTACGTAAAAACCAATGTCTGGCTGCTTTGTTCTTGCATTGTTTGCTGCACTGATGGTTCCATCTGTAACTGTGTCTGAGAACATGGCTGCTCTTCTCTAACCATTATAATCTATTTACATAGTCTAAACATATTTGGGTGTGTGCAAGTATGTATGTATGTGCAGGTATGTGCACATGCTCAGATGCATGTGGGTATACATGTCTGCATATGCTTGTGGAGGCCAGAGGTCAGCCTCACATGTCCTTCCTCGGGAGCCAGGCACCTTGTTTTTCTTTGTCTGTTTGTTGCTGTTTTGAGACAAAATCCTTCTTTGGAACCTGAGCTCACAGATTAAGCCAGGCTGACTGGACTGGCAGCAACCCACCCGGATCTGTCTATCCTATGTCTCCAGCACTGGGATCGAAAGGGTACATCATTATCCTTGGCTTACTTTTGTATGTGAGTTTTGAGGAACAAACTCTGGTTCTCATACTTTACTGCATGACTTTACTGATTTTACCTAAACATTTTGGAATTAATCAATTGACCAATTTTATTGAGCATCCAGGAGATATTTGGGGTACTTGCAATAATCTATTAGTAAAAAAAAAAACAAAGGAGTTATGTCCTCATGTAGTTTACACTTCAACAGAAGGGGACAAAATGGCACAGGGAAGAGGCAACAAGCATATTAAGGAAACAGATAATACAATGAGTTAAAAGTCACTACTTGGTGCTGGGCGTGGTAGCGTGCGCCTTTAATCCCAGTACTCAGGAGGCAGAGGCAGGCAGATCTCTGTGAGTTCAAGGCCAGTCTGCTCTACAGGGAGAGCTCCAGGCCAGCCGGGACTAAAGGGAGACCCTGTCTCAAAAAACAAAGCAAAACAAAACAAAAAAAAAGGGTCACTACTTGGTAAGAAAGATGATACAAGATAAGGGGATTCTGAGATGGGAAATATTGAAAAGGGATGTTTGCTGGAGGAAAGGTTGGAATGAGGGGAGAATTTGCATTATGTGAATATTCAGGAAAGAAGGGCAGGACAGTGGGAACAGCCCTAATGTAGGAGTGGCCTTAAGCATAGCATAGGAGTGGATAAGAGGTCATCCTGGCAGGAAAAAAGCAAGATGAAGAAGAAAAGATGACTCAAAACATAATGGATGGTCAAATCACACAGGGGCTCCAAATCTGCTTTTCCTTCAAGGCAGTGGGAGAATTCAAGTAGAGTTTTGACCTGGTGTACAGAAACATCCTGTCCTTTTGGCTTCAGGGTCAAGAATAATCCATAGACAGCACCAGGCTTCAGGGTCAAGAATAATCCATAGACAGCACCAGGGTAGAAGCAGGGACACGGTCAGCGGGTGACTGCAAGAAGCCCAGACAGGAATGAGACATGGGAGGCCTGAGGCCGCATCAGCTATGGGGACTGGTTCAGTTCTGGGTGTTTGTCAAGAGAGTCTGAGAAATTAGACATGAGAGGTGAGGAGGAAGGGGAGGTGGTGGGACTGACAGCACGGTTGGCGCTTTGCCCATGAGAAGACTTCCTTCACTGAAAGGAAGCAGGCTTCGTGGAGAGGACTGGGGAGTGAGATCCGGAGCTCGGTTTGGAAGGTATCAAGTTCAAAATGCTGATGTGGACGCTGAATCAGCTCCGATAGAGTCCGGATGCTCTGAGCTCTAGAATCTAGCAGTCATTACCGGTTGTTCATTAACATTAAAAACAAGTGGCTTTATCACTAACTCAGTCTTCACACTTCCATTTGCATTTTTTCTTCTTTTTTTGCCTACTGAAATACTACATGCACCTTCCTGAGTTGCTCTCAGACTAAAACCTTAGCCTCTTCCATGCTATTTATCACAATGGATAAAATGTCACTCCCAATCCATTGAATAGAATTGCTGCCCAGATCAAAGGAATCACTTTCCTCAGCAAAACAGGTAGTTTTGCAGTAACAGTCCATCCTCATCATCTAACTGTTACTTAAACAGAATTTGAGACAAGTGCTTGGAAGGCATTGAAGACTGCATGCCAAGCACCACAGCTAGAAATGAAAACTCCTGATTCCTTCTAATGCTCTGCTCCTAATGCCACAGAAAGACCTCATTTGTGAATCACCCCCTTGGTCTGTGAAAGTTAGCAGCTGAGATTAAAAAAAAAGTACGTGAAAAAATACCCCCCCACTCATGTCAAGGAGAGAAACAGTTCTCATCATAAAAGAATAAAAGAGATGGTTTAGACTAGAGCAATTTCTAGAAAATATACAAGTTGGTCTGTTTAAGGAAACACCCCTCCCACTCATTCCAGTTTTTCCTATTTTACATTTTTAAATCATTCCATATGGTTTATTTTATTTCTTTAGGAAGTCAAGTTGGTTTGGAAACGCACTGCCATTTCTCTCCCTGTAACTTGCAGGCACTCATTTTTTCCGACCAGGAGCTGGCCAGAGATTTTTCCCACTGTACTTCCTCTATTGAGAAACACTGCTCTTTCCCCCTTTGCCTCTGGAATATACATCTTCCAAAACAAATGCAATCCCTGCCACTTAAAACAAGAGCTAGCACCCTCCAGCATTCATTGCCATTCAAATCAAATTTAGTTCAATTAACAGCCACACTGCTTCAGCGGTCCTTGGTTTAGTGCCCAGGGTTTGGTAAAAGTAACTTCAAATAGGTGAGGATAGGAACAGCAATGACCTCAAACTTGAGTTCACATTTGAAAGGGATCCACATTGATAGGTTTATCCACATGATAAAGAGGAGGAGGCAAATGGGGTTTATCAATTTAACTATGATCCAATTTAATCCAAGTTGTAATACTGACATTTAAAGACCTTTGCTTTGAGTTTCATTGAAGACGTGCAATGCTCTGAACTGGCCGTCCTGTGTGACCCTCCAGGACCTCAGCTGTCCAGACTTTGTAGCCCTCATTCTTCCACTGCATGTAGTTCTCAAAGATTTGCTTAGTGACTGCAAGCACTCTTCCAATACATGAGGGCTGGGGGAGTGAAGCTCAAAGGGAGAGTGCTTGCTGGGTTAGCACATACAAGGTCCTGGGTTCAGTCCCTCGTGGCATACCAAACAAAGCCAAGCCAAACAAACAGAAAAATAGCTAAAGGTTCTATTTTTAGTATAAAACAAGATGAAAATACAATATTACAGAAACTTGAAAAATAGGGAAATGAAGCCCCCTGGTGGCCAGAAATGTATTCTATAAGCTATGCATAGAAAAAATTAAAAATTAAAATCACGGTCACACTCAAAAATAAAAGCACACTGGAGAATATACTTCAGAGTGAAATATTTGTGAGTTCAAGGCCAGCCTGGTCTACAGAGCGAGTTCCAGGACAGCTGGGGCTACAGGGAGACCCTGTCTCAAAAAGACAAAAAACAAACAAAAAAAAACAGAGTGAAATACAAAGGAGCCATTCAAGATGCCTAACTCTACTTCCTAATTCCAGTTTGTCAAGGCATAAATGACCCCCCATGCCCTTAGAGATGGAACTAGGTCTGTGGCTTAAGAAAGTGTCTTGTTCCTTCAGGAGAAAGACATGTACTTGAATGCACAGACAGGAAAGTTGACATCGTTTCTGGCTCTGAACTCCCCTGCAGAGTCCAGGCTGCCACTGGTGGCACTATCCTTTATATTCCCTTCGCCTTCTTCAAGCAGACTCCAGGTGGAAATTCTTGCCAACTTCAGGCTCTGACAAGAGTAAGGATAACTGGTTATGTAACATTACCTGATAGTTTTAAGAAAATTCAGGTTGAAGGTCAGGCATAATATAAAACCTGGGCCAGTGAGATTGCTCAGCAGATAAGGCACCTGCTGCCAAACCTGATGACCTGAGTCTGATCCCACAACCCACATCGTAGGAAGATTCGACTGACACCTGTGAGTTGTTTTAGGACCTCCACTCTGTGTCATGGTATGCACATATGCACATACACACACACACACACACACACACACACACACACACACAAAGATAAGCAAGTGTAATTAAAAATACAAAAAATCTGAAAACCTTTGTTCCAGATATTCTGTTTCTGCCCAACTTTGTTATCTGGGCAATCTCTCTGTTTCTCTCTGTCTCTCTCTGTCTGTCTGTCTCTGTTTGTCTCTGTCTCTCTGTCTGTCTGTCTGCTCTCTCTCTCCTCCCTCCCTGCTTTCCTTTTTCCTTCCATCCTTCTGTCTCCCTCCTCCTCTCCCTCCAGCCCAAGCTCGTGCGCACACTATGCAAGTACTAAGCCCCACCCCAGCCCGTCGTTTAATTTATTAAACTTTAATTACATCTTCTTGGGAAGCAGTACACGCTTTTTCCTACTTTACCCAAGTCTTTGGGCTCCTTCCCTGTAACTGTGAGGGAAGAAGCAAGAGTGCACGCTACGAAGGCAAGCTCCCATCCGAAGCCTGTCACTTGCTGTCTCCCTGCAGAGCAACTCCTCCCTCTTTTGATCTTATCCAAGATTTCTCATCTTTAAATTTAAAAAAAATCCATAGAGTTCTGGGGGATTTGTGTTAAGCACAGAGAACAATGTCAAGAACAGAATAAACACTGCAGAAATATTAGCTCTCGATGTGACTGGGAATGGTCATTATTTTCACCCATGAATTGCTCTGAAATCCAGAGAAGAGATGTCACTGTCAAAAAAGGTCCCTAATTGTTGAAACAGAGCCAAGGAAGAAACCACTGATAGCCTTCCTTCCTATCTGTTCTAGGAAATGGACTTCACAGCTGTCATTTTGATATAATGCATATATACTTTCTGTATTCACTTTCAGAAAAAATGTTGACAGCCCTGACAATTCAAGACTATCAATTTATGAAAACTCCCTGTAATAGGACCAATACACTCCAGTCCTGCCATGTTCATTGGCTGTTTTTCTAGTGGGTAACATGGAAATATTTTGAAAACAAAAAGAATTAAGGGCAGAAAGTAAGAGCCTCTCTTAAACACTATAAACAACCTACACAGGCTTTTAAGATTATCAAGGCCAGCTGGGCATGGTGGCACACACCTTTAATCCCAGCACTCAGGAGGCAGAGGCAGGTGGATCTCTGTGAGTTCAAGGCCAGCCTGGTCTACAGAGTGAGCTCCAGGCCAGCTGGGACTAAAAGGGAGACCCTGTCTCAAAAATACAAAAAAAATAAAATAAAAAAGATTAGCAAGGCCAATTCCTGCCTGCTTCTGGCCTCCTTGTCCAGTTGAAATTATGCTAAGATTGATAATAGATATTGTTATCATATTTTAAGTTTTCAATGCACAAGATAATATTATACTAAAACCTCTTAAGCCACTTCATTCGTGTTATTATTTATATAAACAATAGAAAAGAGTTATTGTGATTTTATGCCATCAACTCTATCCCTTCTTGTATATTCAGATTTCTGTCACATTTATTATCTTTCTTCATTACCATGACTCTGGATGACCAGAGTTAGCCATGTTTGTAGAGATGATACCGGGTCCTCCTATCCCAATCTACTTTCTAGTCTTGGGATGGCGCTACAGGCAGGTCTAGGATGAGAACAGTCACAAGAAAGCTTCAAAGTTCAGGGCAGTGCCCTGGCTCCCTTGCCTGGAAATCAGAGACCTCTTAATGTGATAAGGCATACTATCTGGAGAGCAGGGTGTGGGCTACTATAGGTGGTAGCCACTCTGTCATAAACATCAGTTTCAGAGCACTAAAGGATCGAAGTTCCAATACTTGAACTCCTAGAACTTGACTCAACCCATAAAAGGTCAGATTTAGAGGCTGGGGAGGTGGCTCCATCAGTAAAGTGCTTGCCACACGAACATGAGGACCTAAATTCAATCCCTAGCACCTATGTAAAAAGCCTGGGGTAGCTGGCATGAGCCTGTAATCCCAACACCAGGGAGGCTAAAACCGGAAAATCCCAGGGGCTTCAGGCCAGCCAGTCCAGCCGAGTTGGTAAGCTCCAAGTTCAATGAGACTCAGTCAAAAAAAATAGGGTGAAGTGATTGAAGACACCCAGTGCGGACGGCTGGCCTCCATATACATGTTCACACCCACACAAACTCTCTTCCCAGACCACCCAGGCTTGAATACCACTGTTACTAGCTAGATGGCATTTCTCAAGTGATTTGACCTTTCAGTGCCCTAAATTCATTTATTATAATTCTCATTTGATTTCAAGAGGCCCTGAAAGGATTAAATGACAAACCATTTTATCGTTTATGTGATACATTTGTAGCTAAGCCTGACTCATAGCAGGGGCCCCATAAACACTGGCTAATTCCCCAATACTTTCTCTGGAAACCAAAAGAACAAAACTGCATCACGCTGAGGCGTCCTTGTGCCCAGGAATCAACTCCCCACATGGCTGCTTACTGGCTTCTGTTCTTTTCTCCTGCCGTCTGCTCCAGGCACTTCCAAGTTTTTATGCCAGGCTGATTGCAGACCCTTAACTTTGTTCTCGACCATCCTTGATCAGGGAGGCCCTCCCCGTAAAATTCATATGACTGGATCATTTAATTACTCCACCCCTATCTTCATTCAGAAAAAGTTCATAGGTATTATTAATAGCAGACTTCTTAGAAAGGCCAACTTATAAGTTTGGCCCTTGGCTAGTATCTGAGCCTCAGTTTTCTACACTAGTTTAAAACTTCCCTTAAATGATAATAGGGCTCACTGTGTCCAAACTGTGTGGTGTAGTCTATTCCAGTCCCCTGATTTTCTCCTGGGAGGTGGGGATTTGGATACATACCAGGCAGAAGGTGTTTACCTGACTAGCCCCTTGAAAAAAAATTGGAGCACTCAACATCTATGAGCTTTGTGGTAGAAAACACGGCATGTGTTGTCACAACTCACTGGGCCAACTGAATGTGCCCTGTATGACTTCACTGGAAAAGCACTCTGGGAGCTCGACCTAGTTTCTTCTGGGCTCCACCCCATGCAGTTTCCTTTGCTGATTTTGCTTCATTTGTTTCACTGAAACAAATCTTAGCCTGAGTCTGAAAGTCCTTGTAGATCAGCCCACCTATCTCCTGATGCATGGCCTCCTTCCCCAGGCACCCTCCTCGGAAGGACCTGCCCTCATTACCTACCGTCCCTGCAACAACAGTGTTTCTAATCCGAGTCATTCTGTTGTATTGCCTTAAGTGCCACTCATGAGCTTCATGAGGTCAATTAACTCTTCAATACATCTTGATCCTCTACTGTTTGGGGCCATAAGGTTAATGAAGGGAAAACACAGGTAAAGTCCCTGCCAAACGAAGCTTACATTTATGGCAGGAGGCAGACAGCAGACAGTTTAATGTAAGAGGATTATGAGTACTAAAAAGAAAATGAAATAAAATCCAAGGATGGAAAACAAGTACATGGCACTTCCTCCGAGTGATCAGGAAAGGAGGGTCTTTTTGAAAGTATCACTTCTAGAAGCTGGCTAAGCCAGGGACAATCTGTATCCTATTCCTAAAAAAGCAATGAAAATCCCTAAATACTCTGTTCACATCAGACATAACTAAAACAAAGGGGGAAAAAATCCTGTTTGGCAAATGAATGAAACACCTTGGTCAGACCTTTGTTGACTACACTACATTGACCACTCCCTGTAATCAAGAAACAAACTCCTGGGATGTCTTCATTTGAAAACCACCAGACATTCCTACCAAACCTCCATCTATGTCTTTACATAATGAGTCAACATGTCCCACAGTTGTAGCTTTTCACATTTAGATTTTAGATACACTGACTTTATAGCTCAGACTCCTTATGTTCTTTTTTTCCCAAACAGAACTAAAAAAGTATTCATTCTTTAATGTCAAATTGCCACCTAGGCTAGCCTGGAGTAAATTGACCCAAGAGGAAATTGGAATTGGAAATTGATCTAAGTGTGAATGGAAGCACAGCAGTCTTACAGTTTCTCCATCAAAACTCCATCTGTCTAGGACCATACGCACAAGACCAGAGCACACTGACCAGGAGTTTCAGCTATAAAATCCTAGGTGTAGGAATTCTAGGGAACTAAGGGATTGGAACTAGGGCAAATCAACCCCCTCCTGTGGTTCACATCAGCACTTTATGAACCTTAAACTCCAGACTCCTGATTTTTATCCAAAACCTCAAAAGCAGGTAGCACATTAAAAAAACAAGACCAGATAAATGAAGAAACAAGCTCAGAAAGAGAGCCAAAGACCACACCCATCAAGATGAAAGCTGTACACTTGCTGGCCTAGATCCAGACTACCCAGGGAGTGAGGGAAGAATAAAAGAAAGGGTCCTTACTCCCAGACACCCCTTTCCTCTTGACAAAAAAACACCCTCTTATATGGAGATTTGAGGGATGCAGCTTGGGCAGACCACTAGAGCAGTCAGTCCCACAGCTCCTCATTGAGCCTCTATTTGCCCAATTTTAGAGGGAAGCAGAGACAAAGCCTAGGACATACATTTCTCCACCCATTTTAATGTTTCTCAATACCCAGCTGCCAGGTATGTTTAAGATAGTAAGCCTGGGGCTGGGGAGATGGCCTAGTGGTTAAGAGTGCCGACTGCTCTTGCAGAGGACCCGGGTTCAATCCCCAGCACCCACATGGCGGCTGAAAACTGTCTTTAACTCCAGTTCCAGGGGAATCCGACACCGTCTTCTGACCTCCGAGGCATTGCATGACATGGGTGCACAAACTTACATGCAGACAGTACATTCATACGCATACAAAAATAAATTACAAAAAAAGATAGCCTATGATGAAGTTGATGGTGCATAGTAGAATGGAGGATACCTTGGGGTGGAACATTGAGCCCAATATGAGGTCTTAAGAAGCCTAGGAGTGGACTGCTTCTCCCATGCCTAGACCCTTCCTCAGCCAACTGAAGCCCTTCTCCCTTATCTGTCTAGACCCTTAACCTCACTATACCTCACGTCCTTGGATCCTTCTTTTCCTCTGGGTATTTTATTTTTTACTGAACTTCTGTAGATTTCATACACTGTATTTTACCATACTTAGACCCCTCCTCCCTATCTGCACACGTCTCCATAGCTTGCCCACTGGACTGCATGCATTTTGTCATATATGTTAAGCATATGGGCTCAAGTTTCTGTACCCAGATATCCCTTGATGTGAGTTCAAAAATATGGAGTGCTTCACAAATTTGTGCAAGGGGCCATACTAATTTTCTCTGTATTGTTCCAATTTTAGTACATGTGCTGCTTCAGTAAGCACCCTGGATCTTTCTTAGCCTAGAGTTCTGCATGGGGTTCTGCACCTCTCCTAAGGCTTCTGAGAACCCCACGCATGTTGATGCAACCGCTGCAGACCGCATTCTTTAAAGGCCACTGCAGCAGGAACAGCAGCACAGCAGCTTGGGAAAATGTTTCCTTTTGCCTAACAAGCACATCCCTTGATAGCATGGACACGATGAAAGAGTCAAATCAGTCAGGGGGAGCAGGGGAGTGCAGAAGAGCTGGTAGAGAGGACCCAACAGCAACAGACTTGCTTCGAGTTCATTCCTTCCCTTGCGACTACTCTGAGCACTAATATTCCCAGCTTATAAATAAGGTTTTTCATCTCAGCAGTTCCTTGAGAGAGCTATGGAAACTCCAGTTATAGATGGGCCAAGGACTTAGGCCCCTCACTTGTCCTTGGACTTTAATGTCATTACTTATAAGGGAGACAATTTGATACTATTTTATAAATTGAGAGCTCACATAAAAATGTATATATTTATATATACAGATAAGAATACAAACATCAGCCAGGCGTAGTGATGCACGCCTTTAATCCTAGCACTCAGGAGGCAGAGGCAGGTAGATCTTTATGAGTTCAAGACCATCCTGGTCTACAGAGCGAGCTCTAGGCCAGCTGGGACTAAAGGGAGACCTTGTCTCAAAAAGACCAAAAAAAAAAAAAATACAAACATACAAAGTAATATGTATACTATTGAATATATAATCCACAAATGTGAAATTTTATTTTTAATTGACATTTTAAAATTGTATGAATATTTAATAACACATGTTTAAGAGATACAGTGTGATAATCCACTACCATGTGTAATGATCATGTCCAGGTAACTAGCATTTCGAGCTCCTTAAGCATTTGTCATATTTATCACCTATGTTGGGAACATTCACATTGCTCTCTTCTAGTTCTTTATATGCATATGTTTATTATAGATCAGTTGATCTGTATTAGTTGCTTATTAGGTCAAAATTCATTGTTAAAATTCATGATAAACTAAAGGCGTTTTCTAGACCGATAGTGAAATTCAACCACATGGACAATCAGAGACTAGACTATTACCTAGCTTTTCCAATTATTTCTTTTTTTATTTTTGGTCTTTTTGAGACAGGGTCTCCCTGTAGCCCCAGCTGTCCTGGAGCTCATGCTGTAGACCAGGCTGGCCTTGAACTCACAGAAATCCATCTGCCCCGCCTCCCAAGTGCTAGAGTTAAAGGCATGCACCACCACGCCCTGCTCATTTTCCAATTCTTTTTTTTTAATTTTTTAAAAATTTTTATTTATTTCTGTATGTGTATGAATGTACTGTCTGCACGTAGGTTTGTGCACCTGTGTCGTGCAATGCTGTGGAGGTCAGAAGAGGGTGTCGGATACCCCTGGAACTGGAGTTCTCCTGGAATTGGAGTTTCAGACGGTTCTCAGCCGCCATGTGGGTGCTGGGGATCGAACCTGGGTCCTCTGTAAGAGTGGTCAGCGCTCTTAACCTTAACCGCTAAGCCATCTCTCCAGCCCCAGCTTTTCCAATTCTTTAAGCTGTAAATACAACACGCTTCAGAGGTTAAGGAGGTAGGACCAGGGTAGAAGTACTTTGAAAGCCACTGTAGGTTCACACTGGAAAGAAGAACTCCAGTGTGGAGGAGGAGGAGGAGGAGAGAGAGGAGGAGGAGGGAGAGGAGGAGGAGGAGGGAGAGGAGGGAGAAAAGGAGGTGAAGGAGGGGGAGGAGGAGAAGGGGGAGAAGGAAGAGGAGAAGGAGGGAGAGGAGGAGGGGGAGGAGGAGGGGAGGAGGAAGAGGGGGGAAAAGGAGGAAGAAAAGTACTCCAAGGAAGAGAAACTATACTATAGTTTCCTTTTTAAACATTATTCTTTTTGAGGAGATCAAAGTAGTTGTCATGGGATCCTGAGTTAGTTCTCATTAGAATGTCTTTCAAAAGCAAACAAACTTTCCCTGTTCTCTGATTTCCTGCCCTGTGATGTGATCTCTTTCTTTTTCAGGGATTCATGCTACTATGATGTCTCTGCCCTGAGACCTCCACGAGTTCTGTTAGTACCTTCGGACCTCACAACTGGGAGGGAGCTCCCCTATTTCCCTCATGAATCCCCTCTCTATTTCACACTATAGCAAAAGAAAATGGTCTATGCTCAGGTCTGAGCATAATAAGAGTAGAATCCACTTTTAAGGGATAAAATTTGGCTTACATGGTATTGAGAGCTAGTGTTCCCCTTATTAGACCAATTATCGATCTTCATCTCCATGGACCATAAGTTGATGTCTGTTGTACAAATAAGCAGGCTTGATTAAACCCATGGACCATAATTTGCAAGTTCCTGATTTTAGGTGTTTCTTAACAGGACAGTATTAACATTTTGAGTGGGATTTTTCTGCATTTGTAGGCCATCCCACACATAACAAGGTATCAAATATCCTTGGCCTATTGGCATTAAGTACAATGGCATCTTCCAGTAAATGTGACAATAGCAACAAAAATACCCCACTGTATTTCAAGCTCTCCCCATTTAAGGACAGATACCAATCAATGCCAGGCAATTCTGTTGGATTTTTTTCTGCATTTCCTTAGATCACTCAACTTACTTGAAACTTCCACAAAAATATTAACTATTTGCATGCTATGTGCCATAAACAAGGCAGAAATTGTCCCCAAAATATATGTAAGATGATTTCTCTCAACCAAATTTCAAGGTGGACACATGTGGACATACCTGATGAACAGTCAAACAGTCTCCCAGAAATACAGCCATACTAAAGGAAAAGCAAGACCCAGCCTGGACTAGAAAACACTGGCCAATGCTGGAGATATGGACAGTTTCATCTCGTTAACAAATACTTCCTGCTACCCATGTGTCAGACATGGATGCAGACCATGACAACCCATCATGTTCATTCTATCTGCAGACTATCCACCAGCTGCTAGGCAACTACATCTGTCCAATAAGGAAAATGGTAGCATATACCTCAGCCCTCAGAAAGGTTCCTAGCCCATAATAACAGCCGGCACTTTTTTTTTAGTACTTGCTAGTATTAGTTATAATTATTCTCTGAGCCAGTCTTCTTCATGGTCAGTTCCTAGGAAGCAGGAGCATAACCAAAGAAAGTGTCATTTGAAACCATTGAAATCTATGAAATGAAAGCTTGGGGGGCAGAGAGTGCGAGCTGGCACCCTGAACTTTACCAGCACTGATGCTGGAAGTGCTGGTGTGACCAGAAATGTGCCATTACTGCCGAGGCTCCTGCACATCAGCCACTCTGTCAAGGTGGCTACTCCACAACTCCAGGTCAGGAGGGGGCCACATGGTGAGCACTGGGCAACACATCTGTGAACACATCTGCGAACATTTGAAAACTCACCCTGGGGTGTGTCCAGCAAGAGCAGAAGAGATGGAAACTCCCAGACCAGCAATATACAGTGCATAACTATGCAGTGGTCTTATCGTACCCCAACACTGAGAGCTTCACATTATCTTTTCTTGTCCCTTCCCCTTTTACATTATCTTATCAATTAATCCTCACAACAGTGACACCAAATGCCTTTCCCAGAGTCATATGCTTAACAATGAGGAGCCAGGACTCTTACTCGGACGTGTCTACTGTAAAACTTACTCTCTAACCATCATGCTACCAGCCTAGGGGAACTGTCCATGTACAGATAGACACCTCTGAAACCTGTGGTGAAAAGACCATGCCTCAGTGAGTGTACCGTGAACAATACCTGGAAAACAGATGCAGAAATTATGGCCAGCAAGATGGCTCAGTGGGTAAAGGCATGTGCTGCAAAGCCTGAAATCGGTTCCCAGAACTCACATTGTAGAAGGGGAAAACTGACTCCCACAAACGTTCCTTTGACCACACATGTGCCATGGCATCATGACAAACACACATATGTCAATAAGTAAATAAATAAATTTAAAAAGAGAAATTCAGAAATCACCATTTAACAGTATCCAATAGAATATTGGTAGGTAATAATACTTGTTGAAATTATGGGGATATGTTAACTATAAACATGGCCATATGCCTTACTATTTAACAATACAAGTAATATAAATGGAAATCAGTTTGGTAGCATTAAAGTCCTCATGTTAAATCAAAAGCATGCAGTCCTTACCTGGAGGATTTTATTGGCTGTTATTGCTGGAGCTTCATCATTTACAGGTTCAATAGTCACAAATAGAGTCTGGGGCAAACTCTGTTTCCCAAGCTCTAAGCTATTTGCCAAGATGGTGAAACTGTCCAGTAGATCCTTGCTACCATCATGGACATAGTAAATCAACTCATGCTCCACCTGTGGCCCAAACCAACAAAATCACCAACCAGGTTAAATGATAAATGCAACTCAAAAGCATGAATGAGCTGCAGTAAAAGAAGTCTTGGGGGTAGGGGGACTAGTTTGAATGGGAACCACTATGTGAGATATACAAATTCTCAATAAAGAAAACTTATTTAAAAAAAAAAGAAGTCTTAGTTTTAAAGCTCTCTCTACAACACAGAAACATGTCTTCATTCCATAAGTCTGAGTGACAGAATACAAACTATGATGGATGGTACACTTCATCCTCAAATAAGTAAAATAACATCAGATTTATCCTAAGATAAGTTTAAGTGGGATACAGCAGTTGATCAGTGTGGTAAAGACAGTGCTGGATTTGGTATCAGAAACCTGAGTTTAAATGCCATTTCTAACACCAAAATCTGAGGTGTCAAAACCTAGCTTTTCTAGCAATGGGACATGATAATAAAGCTCTAATACTATTGTCTTTGACTACTTCCCTGGCCAATTCAGGCCGTTAGGTTTCGGATCTGGAAATCTCCCCTACTGGCTTCATTTTCCTTTCTGGGCGACACATGTATCAGGCGACTATTAAGTTCCCCTAAATTTGTATTTTCTGAGCTAAGAAGGCACTGATTCTTTAAGTGTTCTGTGTACGCAAGGTTGTGCCTATGTGATGGTTAGCGCGGTCAACTTGACACAACCTAGACTCCCCTTGTAAGAGAGTCTCAATGAGTGTCTACACTGGGTTGGCCTATGGGCATGTCTCTGGGGGAATTATCTTAACTTAACTGATGTGTGAAGACCCAGACCACTGTAGGTGGGCACCATCCCAAGGCAGAGGGTCCTAAACTATGTAAGACTGGAGAGATCAAGCTAAGAAAAAGCAAGCAAGCAAGGGGCCTGAATGTATTTGTTTCTCTCTGCTTTGGGTTGTGGGTATGATGCAGGCTCCTGACATGGTGACTTCCCTGGTATGATGGGCTGTAACCTGGGGTTATGAGCTGAAATAAGCTCCTTTCTCACTTAAGTCTCTTTTAGTCAGGATTGTTGTTGTTGTTGTTGTTGAGACAAGGTCTCCCTGTAGACCCAGCTGGCCTAAAACTTGTATATAGAGCAGGCTAGTCTCAATCTCAGAGAATTCTGCCTGCTTCTGCCTCTGAAGATTAAAGGCACATGCCACGTATCTGGCTTATCAGGGTATTTCTATTCTATTTTATTTTATGAGTGTTTTGCTTCCATGTATGTAAGTGCACCTATGTCATGCAATGCCTGCAGAGGCCAGAAGAGGGCATTGGATCCCCTGGAACTTGAGTTACAGTTATTAGTCTTCATGTGGGTACTGAGAACTGAACCTAACTCCTTTGCAAGAGCAGCCAATGCTCTTAACTGCTGAGATATCTTTCCAGTCCATTTTATTTTATTTTATGTTATTTTTTGAGACAGAGTCTTACTATGCAGCCTTGGCTGGCCTGATGTCTCCATGTAGACCAGGCTTGCCTCAAACTCACAAAGATCCACCTGCCTCTGCCTCCTAAATTCTGGGATTACAGTTGTGTGCCAACAAGGCTTAACAGGGTATTTACTCATAGCAGTAGAAATGTAACCAAGATAACTTATAATTTCCTAATCTTGTGAACTCATCTTCAGAATAAATAGTTTATGTATCTCTCAGGCTAATTAATATGCATCTTCTGTATATAGAGTATCGCAAAACACATTGGAATCAAATAAATCTCTCAAGGCAGATTCTTTCACAGTAATAATGTAAATGCAAGTATTTACTTTTATCTCTGATAGATTTTATCTTTTTAATTTTAATTCCCAAATGGTTATTGAATGATTTAGCTATTCCTCTTTGATTTGTAATAACAAAAAACTTGATCCAAATGCCTTTCCTGCTTTTCAGACTCTGCTGAAAACACTAAAGATTATTCATAATCAGAGAATGAGCATGAGAGAATGTTCAAGCTGATGGGAACTTCTGTGAGTCTGTGACCCAACCGCACAATGACAAAGAACTTCCAAACCCCAAAAGCAGTTTCTGGAATTGTGTTTGTTTTGACAAAACACAGCCAAAAATGTTAGCAGTTCAACTTTGCCCATTCCAGTGGTGCACTTCTTTTGAGCAAAGTCTTTTAATCTCTCAGAGGTGTTTCTGATAAGAGTCGAAAAGTTCAGTTAGGGCCTGAAGGAAAAGTTGTGGCCACATGAACACAGGTGCTATGAGAATTTCTTTGGAGTTCTGTGGGCAGAAGAATTCCAGGTTATATGCTCAACCACAGGTCCTAGAATATGCTGTGTTAAGCTGTTTGAGAACAAGCGTGGGGGAGGGGGTCAAAGATGAGAGGTTTGAAGTTAAAGCACTTTAGAAATATCACATCTTAACAAAATCACTTCTCCAAATTACATGTCATTTAATGAGAGATATGTCCCCAAATTGCAAATCATTTAATGATAATCTGAAAGCCAAGAGTGCATGTGTCTGTCCTTAGACTTTGAAAACTAGAAAAATATCTGCTCATCTGAAATTGAAGGAAACAAGAAACTTGCAGAAAATCTTGACAGGTTAAACAGGATCTGGTCCCCTGGAAGCAACCCCAGCTGGATCTGGACTCTCCAATAAGGCACTAAAGCCACAATTTTTAAGGATAATGTCCTTTTAAGCAAGAATAAACAATGTCTCAAAACCTGTAGACCTCCAGTGTCACAGAGAGACAGTACAAGGGGTCACCTGGAACAGGTGACATGTGACCTTGCCTCATGGCTGGGAACAAGTGGCATAACAGCACAGATGTCTGAAGGATTACCTGTATTTCCACATAGACTTCAATCAGCCAACCTCTTATGAAAATGGTTAATCTCTGACTGGACCAAGATGGGGCCAAAATCTAGAGCTTGGTCTCTCACCTAGAGTACACAAAGTGAAGGTATTCAGCTCACACCACAGCAGGTGGTTGTTGTAGGCAGGTTTCCCCGCCTTTGGGAGGGAAGCCATGATTAAGAGATTGCTGCATGGGTGAATACAGAGCCCTTTTCCCTGGGTCCAGTGGACAAGGTGAGACCCAGTCCTCTGCATTGTTTCTTATGGCTTCCTAGTGATAGCGAGATAAGTCTAGCCTCCTTGGCTCGTGATCTAGATCACACCTCCTATGGATAAAGGTATAAAAACCCCTCTAAAGCATAGTCTTAAGCAACATCTAATCTGATACCTCCCTGTTCTTTATTAAACTTCTCAAAGTTTAGATTAAACATCCATTCATGAACGCTCTTGTCTCTGCTCTCTAATTAGAAACGGTTATGCTAAATCTATATTCTTGTAGTACCATCATGAAAAATGCAATGGGAGAGGCAAGAAGACTGTGCCTACATTAAAGAGGGGAGTCTGGATCTTCCACAGCATTTACTAAGGCAAGGAGCATGTTCCACTTACCATGGTAATGCATGGTAACTCAAAGGCAAAATAAAGGAACACATGCATCTTCTTAGCTAGCTAAACAAAGCCAGGCAAAGATGATTTCCAATCCAAGGAAAGTGTATTGCTAGGGCTTTATGAGGGTGATCCGAAAGCTACTTTTCAAATTTTTAAAAGAAATAATGGAAATAATTCGTTTATTCATAAGAAAGCAAAGTTTGACAATAGGAAAGCAAAGAAAACTGATAGCACTCTTGAGGTGATTCTGGCTATTTATGTAGACTGCACATCAGACTGGCAGTTGTGTCCAGCTCACTTATTCCAAAGACTGATCCACTTTGAATATTGACAGCCCCATGCTTAGCAAATAGCATGGCACCAAAGATGCTCTCTGTAAAAATGTGGTTATTGAATAAGGGAATAAATGAACAAAAAAATTTGACCAGAAATTAAATATGTGAGTGTTACCCTGGTATCACTAAGAGGGACAGCACTGTACCCCTCTGGAACTGGGTAGTGAGGATGGCACAGTAAATTCACAGTATAAAACAATCAAAAGTTAGAGAACTGGGAAAATGTACATCAAGAAGGTAAAACTGAAGGGAATTTGAGAACCCTTTCTTTCAAATATTTAAAGAGCTTTCATGAGGGGAGGTGAGATTTATTCTGTAGAAATAATGCCTTTCATATTCTTTTGTTTATTCTGCTCTGAAATTAAAATATGCAAAATAAGATGCAGTTTTTTTAATTTTTAATTTTAATTTTATTTTTATTTATTTATGTGTATGAATGTACTGTCTGCATGTAGGTTTGTGCACCCGTGCCGTGCAATGCCTCGGAGGTCGGAAGAGGGTGTCAGATTCCCCTGGAATTGGAGTTCTCCTGGAATTGGAGCTACGGATGGTTCTCAGCCACCACATGGGTGCTGGGGATAGAACCTGGGTCCTCTGCAAGAGGGGTTGGCGCTCTTAACCGCTAGTCCATCTCTCCAGCCCCAAGATGCAGTTTTATACAAAAGGTAAACAAAATTACCTATCACAATTAAGAAATATTACTGTAAACATCACAACCTCAAACTTCAACATTCGTTAAATTGAATAGATTCAAACCAGAGGAAAATACTAGACAAGTATGCTTGCTTGATAAAGAAAGCACATAACTGGATGAATATTGGTCAGTATAGCTCAAAATAGGCCCCCAAATAATTCCAGATCTCTGGATAAACAAATAGGGAATTCTGCACCATACAACAAACAAGAGTTAAATTTAAATACATAGAAAAAGATATGATAGACTTCTCAGTTAATAAATATCAACATATTATATTTTTTTCAACATATTGCATTTTCATTAGAGCCAATATCTAAGAGAAGCTTCCAAGGGGAAATTTCAGCTCGGCAAAAAGATCTCATGGTTGAAATAGCTTCAAACTAAAAAGGCCCAACTCAAGGAGCAGTAAGTTCTCCATCACTGAAGATGCTAAGCAGGGCTGGACATCCTCTCCTCAGGGATGTTCCAGGCAGTGCTTCTAGCATCCTGTGAGGCTAGACTTCAAGGTCCCCTCATCCCCAATGCCCATGACTCTAAATGATAAAGAGCCAGTTTTTTCCTCTTTAGTACAACGTACTCAAATACATTAGCTGAGATTTATTGTTACCTGCTTCCTGGTAAATTTCATCAGCTTCACCTTTGGAAAATTAGAATTTTCAAGATAACCATACTTTGGTGGTTTGAGGAGATCAAATTCACAGTCAAGACTCTCAAAATATTTGCTTGAATTTTTTAGGTAGTCTTGCAGAAGTGCCTTGGAGTGCCCTTCTTGAACTGTGAAATTCTGTACGTCCAGAGGAATCCACTTAGGGATTATATCCAATAGCATTTCCACTCTTCTCACAACTTGTGAATCCTTCATTACATGTAGGGAGAAATGATCCTTTTGTTGGCCAGAAGCTGTTTGCACATAAAAGACAGTGTCATTATCTACATCCTGCTGTGTAAAGCTCAGAGGGGACATCCTCTCTGCACCCACACTGTCTTCTTCCGGCATAGATTTCTGAAGATACCCATGCTTTGGTGCAGTTCTGACCATGAACACTGCTTCTGATGGAATATTCTCTTCATTCTCAGCCTTGAGTTCACACAACACACAGACAGAAAAAGAAAAAAAAAAAACTATTGTTAAATGTAAGAGTCAAGACCACTGATGAACCAAATTGTTGTATATTGTTTGTAGGCAAAGGCAGGCCACCTGTGGCTGCATTGTCTTAAATTGCCTGCCTGCTCCTCAGCCTACCCACTAGGTGAGAGCAGCTCCTGAGACTGTTTACAGCAGCGGGTGATGCAGGGGGTCTGGGATTAGCCCTAAGTGATGACATCATTCAGCCTATAAAAGTGACTTGCAGCATACAATAAACGGATCTTCATTAACACCTGACAAGATCTCCAGTCCATTCCATGCTTGAGTGAGCGTAAGACCATCAGGCTTGAGTCTTGAGTGTCACGAGCTAGCGGTGGTTTGGTTGGAAGGAGGTCTACCAGGTCACCAACCTGGAGAGTATTGAAGACTTGGTTGCGGTGGTGATGACTAGAGATAGCCAAAAAGGCATTAGTCTGTGAAATTCCAGTCCTGGGAGCCATCAGCTCCTGGATCGGTGAAGCTTAGCAGGGCCAGGTGGGGTGGTGGTCTGCCACTCCCGGCTGAGAATCTGAGAGTGTGCAGTAGCCACTCAGACTGGGCTGCAGACAGCAGCCTGCTGGCAGCCTGCACCGAGGTGGAGGTGCCAGTTCCCCAGGTGGCTTCGGGCAGCTATTTCTCCTACCTCTCCCTTAGCAGAATAGGGCTGTACCTCTCTCAGCAGGGAGCACGCACCTCTACAATTATTATCCACAAATGGCTTGTTATGATCAGGGTTGTTACACCACTGAAGTCCAGGTCTGATTTGGTGCCCATGCCAATATCTGGAATATCTACTCCGGTTACAAAAAAAAGTAATGGTCAACAGCACTTGACTAGCTATGAATGTATTAGCAAAGTACCTCACACAGTGGCCGAAATCCCAAGATTCAGCAAGTCTGGGTAAAATATAAAATGTTTTATAAGGAGGGAGCAGAAGAAAGAGCAGTTGGAACACGAAACTTGCACACCCTTAGAAGAAAGTGGTTAGCTTCACTTTCAAGCTAGCTCAGCATTTCCCATACATCTTTATTTTATTGATTTGGCAAAATCCTTTTCAAAACTGTAATTGCAATTGATTTACAGACACTAGGATGAACATGCCCCCTTGTGGTGAAATGTATTAACTATCTAAGCCTGGGAAAGTACTGTAAAAAGCTGGGGTGTAACCTCTAATGGTCAAAATCCATATTTACCAAACTGCTGCTGATTTAAACTCATCTACGTTTGGCATTATTGCACTTATAAGGCAAACCTGTCTGCAATCTTCAAGGTCGACACAGAACAGACTGTATTTGTGCCAACTGTCACCAAGCACAGCTTACCTACCTTACATTCTACAGGAGATTCTGCTACCATGATTCACTGTGCCTACTACAAATTTCTGTGTAGAAGCCCGAGGAAAATGTGTGACTGTGTGACTGTGGTCTCAGTCTGGCTCCACTGACCTAGATCAGTTTCATCCATCATTTTCAGGAAAACTAAACAAGGCCATAGCCAGAAGCACAGAAACAGACTGCAATAGTGTCCTCTGCTGCTGTTCCCTTAGTGTCCTCTGCTGTTCCCTTAGTGTCCTCTGCTGCTGTTCCCTTAGTGTCCTCTGCTGTTCCCTTAGTGTCCTCTGCTGCTGTTCCCTTAGCGTCCTCTGCCGTTCCTTTAGTGTCCTCTGCTGTTCCTTTAGTGTCCTCTGCTGTTCCCTTAGTGTCCTCTGCTGTTCCTTTAGTGTCCTCTGCTGTTCCTTTAGTGTCCTCTGCTGTTCCCTTAGTGTCCTCTGCTGTTCCCTTAGTGTCCTCTGCTGTTCCCTTAGTGTCCTCTGCTGTTCCCTTAGTGTCCTCTGCTGTTCCTTTAGTGTCCTCTGCTGTTCCCTTAGTGTCCTCTGCTGTTCCTTTAGTGTCCTCTGCTGTTCCCTTAGTGTCCTCTGCTGTTCCTTTAGTGTCCTCTGCTGTTCCCTTAGTGTCCTCTGCTGTTCCCTTAGTGTCCTCTGCTGTTCCCTTAGTGTCCTCTGCTGTTCCCTTAGTGTCCTCTGCTGTTCCCTTAGTGTCCTCTGCTGTTCCTTTAGTGTCCTCTGCTGTTCCCTTAGTGTCCTCTGCTGTTCCTTTAGTGTCCTCTGCTGTTCCCTTAGTGTCCTCTGCTGTTCCTTTAGTGTCCTCTGCTGTTCCCTTAGTGTCCTCTGCTGTTCCCTTAGTGTCCTCTGCTGTTCCCTTAGTGTCCTCTGCTGTTCCCTTAGTGTCCTCTGCTGTTCCCTTAGTGTCCTCTGCTGTTCCTTTAGTGTCCTCTGCTGTTCCCTTAGTGTCCTCTGCTGTTCCTTTAGTGTCCTCTGCTGTTCCCTTAGTGTCCTCTGCTGTTCCTTTAGTGTCCTCTGCTGTTCCCTTAGTGTCCTCTGCTGTTCCCTTAGTGTCCTCTGCTGTTCCCTTAGTGTCCTCTGCTGTTCCCTTAGTGTCCTCTGCTGTTCCCTTAGTGTCCTCTGCTGTTCCTTTAGTGTCCTCTGCTGTTCCTTTAGTGTCCTCTGCTGTTCCTTTAGTGTCCTCTGCTGTTCCCTTAGTGTCCTCTGCTGTTCCTTTAGTGTCCTCTGCTGTTCCCTTAGTGTCCTCTGCTGTTCCTTTAGTGTCCTCTGCTGTTCCCTTAGTGTCCTCTGCTGTTCCTTTAGTGTCCTCTGCTGTTCCCTTAGTGTCCTCTGCTGTTCCTTTAGTGTCCTCTGCTGTTCCCTTAGTGTCCTCTGCTGTTCCTTTAGTGTCCTCTGCTGTTCCCTTAGTGTCCTCTGCTGTTCCTTTAGTGTCCTCTGCTGTTCCCTTAGTGTCCTCTGCTGTTCCTTTAGTGTCCTCTGCTGTTCCCTTAGTGTCCTCTGCTGTTCCTTTAGTGTCCTCTGCTGTTCCCTTAGTGTCCTCTGCTGTTCCTTTAGTGTCCTCTGCTGTTCCCTTAGTGTCCTCTGCTGTTCCTTTAGTGTCCTCTGCTGTTCCCTTAGTGTCCTCTGCTGTTCCTTTAGTGTCCTCTGCTGTTCCCTTAGTGTCCTCTGCTGTTCCTTTAGTGTCCTCTGCTGTTCCCTTAGTGTCCTCTGCTGTTCCTTTAGTGTCCTCTGCTGTTCCTTTAGTGTCCTCTGCTGTTCCTTTAGTGTCCTCTGCTGTTCCTTTAGTGTCCTCTGCTGTTCCTTTAGTGTCCTCTGCTGTTCCCTTAGTGTCCTCTGCTGTTCCTTTAGTGTCCTCTGCTGTTCCCTTAGTGTCCTCTGCTGTTCCTTTAGTGTCCTCTGCTGTTCCTTTAGTGTCCTCTGCTGTTCCTTTAGTGTCCTCTGCTGTTCCCTTAGTGTCCTCTGCTGTTCCTTTAGTGTCCTCTGCTGTTCCCTTAGTGTCCTCTGCTGTTCCTTTAGTGTCCTCTGCTGTTCCCTTAGTGTCCTCTGCTGTTCCCTTAGTGTCCTCTGCTGTTCCTTTAGTGTCCTCTGCTGTTCCCTTAGTGTCCTCTGCTGTTCCCTTAGTGTCCTCTGCTGTTCCCTTAGTGTCCTCTGCCGTTCCCTTAGTGTCTTCTGCTGTTCCTTTAGTGTCCTCTGCCGTTCCTTTAGTGTCCTCTGCTGTGCCTTTAGTGTCCTCTGCTGTTCCTTTAGTGTCCTCTGCCGTTCCTTTAGTGTCCTCTGCTGTTCCCTTAATGTCCTCTGCCGTTCCTTTAGTGTCCTCTGCTCTTCCCTTAATGTCCTCTGCCGTTCCTTTAGTGTCCTCTGCCATTTCTTTAGTGTCCTCTGCTGTTCCTTTAGTGTCCTCTGCTGTTCCTTTAGAGTCCTCTGCCGTTCCTTTAGTGTCCTCTCCTGTTCCCTTAATGTCCTCTGCTGTTCCTTTAGTGTCCTCTGCTGTTTCTTTAGTGTCCTCTGCCGTTCCTTTAGTGTCCTCTGCCGTTCCTTTAGTGTCCTCTGCCGTTCCTTTAGTGTCCTCTGCTGTTTCTTTAGTGTCCTCTGCTGTTGGGAGTCCTTTTATATGTTAAATTACTGCTTCCTCCCACCATGAATGCAGTTCACATCAAATGAAATCTTGCTAAAGTAAATTTATCATATTTCGCTCACTTATTTCCAGTTCATAGTACACTAACCATGGACATATACACCTAGATGTCTATGTAAACACAACTTTAAAATAAGGTGTTGCATAGATTTCATTTCCTAAAGTAGGAAAATAAGTAACATCAAAGTCATGAAACTTTCAAACTTTTTTCCTCATTGGAACATGAATGTTTACACACACACACACACACACACACACACACACACACAAACTACTTATAGTACCACGAGAAAAATAAACACACAGAAATAATACGGTCCTCAAAAGCAAAAAATAATGTATTACTAACCCCTTACTGACTAAGAGAGTAAGAATGCTCAGTGCTTAAGGTGACACCTACCTCGAGTCGTCCTCTGCTCAGTTTTACTGGTTTTCCTTCTTCAACTATGAGGCTCTTGCTATGCAGAATCTGAGTGTGATGTTGGTGACCTTCCAAGGACACTCGAACACAGATGCTCACATCGAAGTACAAACTCTTAACTTTTACTGTCAGGTTAAACACATCGAAGCTGCCATCGCCATCGTGCTTATAAACCACACATCCCTGCTTCAGGTCATGCTGAGAAAATGAGTGAGACACAGAATTGTTCACCAGAACTCTGCCCTGCTTTGGAGACCACATGATGTGGAATTCTACCTCCTGGTCTGTCCTGACATCTTGATTTGTAGTGACACTCAGGTTGGCTGTTGTGAAGCAAGTGTCTTTCCCTCTGTGCATGAGCAGCCCTGTGTTGTTGACTATGTGGACATGAGGCTCTGACACACTGACTTCAAGAAGGGATGATGTGTAATGAACACCATCTGTCACAAACATGAGGAATGGGCAGAGTCTGGACCAAGGTGCCTGAAGAGGACACGCCCCTCCTGAAGGTCCTCTTGTCTGAACTGGTAGAGTTTCTGAGTGGGGTCACATGCTTGCACCAGATCTCCATTTGGGATGCCACGACGAGTGTAGAGCAACTGCCCATCATCGAAATCCAAGTCGGGATCATGGTAACAGAGGTCCGCCAGCGTCAGCAAACACTGACCACCCCACACAACATGAAAGACCTTATCCACCACATGCACTGGCCTCTTATCATTCTTTAACTCAACAGAAATTGTGACTTTGATTTTTGTAGACAAATGCTCAGAGTCAAGGCCTCTGGCCCCTCCCTGTCGGCCTGAACCTGTGGCAGAGGCCACAACAAAGAACTCATCGGAGTGGGTCTCAGAGTCATCGTGAACATACGTCAGCCTCCCACCTGCTATGTCTCGATCTGTGAATGCGATGATGCTGTCACCTCCCAGAGAACCGGAAGAGCTAACCAACCTCAGCTCTCCATGGTGAGAGCTGTTGGTGACTTTATATTGGAAGATATGATTATCTAACATTTGAACAAATAATTCTGATTTTCTAATTAGTGTCACTTCTCCTTCTTTTACAAGTAATCCTGTATTTGTTAAAATAATATGTGTCTTGTCTGCTTTAAGGTTTATCCTGAAGATGTAATCTTCTGATTCTATTTGTTTTACAACAACCAAAAAAACCAAAGCTATCTTGTGAGTCTTCCCTGGACCTCTCCTGAGACTCATAGCTTATCTTAGAGTCTGTAATGTTTTTCTGACTGAAAATTGAGCTTGCTTTTAGAACTTCGTTGCCAAGTAGCAATTTTCCTTTCTTAGGTGGGATCAGTACCTTAAAATATAGTTCCCTCTCAGCTACTTCCACATTCCCTGTTGTAGCCTGCAAGTGATCAGACTCCAATACTTTCTTATTTGTGTTGCTAATCTCCAGAGGGATATTTTTCAGAAGTGTAAGCTTCAGCCCCTGGACAGGCACAGGAAACAGGAGCTCCTGGCTGACTTTTCCTTCTATGTTAACTCTAAATTCAAAGTGGTCTGTAATGTTTTCTTGCTGCAGTGCTTTGAATGAACTATAGTATCGTATCTGACTATGATCAACAGAACATTGAGAAAAGCTACTAACTCGTTTCCATTCTCCATTTGATCCCCAATGCTGAATTTGGCCAAACTGAGGTGGATGAGTGATATCACAGCGGATCTCCATCTCACGTTGTTCATCATTCACCTTCACCGACAAGTTACTCTGAGTAATCAGGACAGCACCACCCTGTGGTACCACCACACCAGTCCTGGCCACTTCAAAGTCCCAAGGAACAGCCATGATCCATAATACCACAGTATTGCTCACCATCACTTGCTCTCAGAACAATTTGAGAGTTTCCATGACCTCTGTGC
Source organism: Rhizomys pruinosus (assembly GCA_009823505.1). Classification (NCBI taxonomy): domain Eukaryota; kingdom Metazoa; phylum Chordata; class Mammalia; order Rodentia; family Spalacidae; genus Rhizomys; species Rhizomys pruinosus. The sequence continues at coordinate 990,420 of VZQC01006699.1, forward strand.
ACACAGAATATGTTGCCATCTTTTAAATCAATGTAAGTAAAACTATTAACAGCTCTCCCAGGGCTACTAGCCATTTCTACAAACCCAGAATCTGAAATGAAGTTGCTAAGAACTGAAAACCCAAGACTCGGCGAATCTGTGTCAGGGTCAGACACCTGAATCATATTTGGAGTCAATTTTTTCTTAGAGTTCTCAAAAAGGAGAAGCAGGTTTCCTTCTGGGAGCTTAAGGTACGGGGGGTCATTTACCAGGATGACAATGATGTTAAACACACATGGAACACGGTCCTGCAGGTAGGATGGCACAACCTTCTGGCTGCTGGAAAAAACGAAAAATGTAAAAGAATCTGTGGGCTCTTCTGAACCATCATGGACATACCACACTTTCCCGTGCCTCAAATCCAACAGAGTAAAAGCCTTCTCCATTTCTTGATTAGGCCAAACATCTATTTGAAGAAACCCATGAACTGGTGTTTCCTGTATTTTAAGTAGTATTTGAGAATAATTGATACCCAAATCCATAAATTCCACATTCACTTCTATATGCCTTTCTCCCAGTAAGGCTTGTCCACCTTCTTGGACTTCCAAGTTATTCAAAACCAAAAAACTGCTACTTTCATCTTGAAGAAAAGAGCTTTGGGCCCCAGGAATGACAGCAGAAGGGGGTGATTCCAGCTGAAGCAGGTCCCCCTCTGCTACAGAAGGCTGTGTAGGATCCTCACTCTCACTTTTGCACCCAGCAGAAATATCTTTGGAAACAAGCACATCCCTTAATTCTCTCTTTTCTGAGCTGGCTTCCAAGCCCATTAGGCAACCTTTGAGAGAGATTCCTTGATTAGATTTTCCAGGCACAGAGGCAAGTTCTAACCTCCTCACTGCTTCCCACATTTGGTGATCCAGAACCCCCACAAATAGGGGACCTTCAGACACAAACAGTCTGCTTTGCAAAGGCAGTGCGGCTCTCACCCTTTGCTCATCCACCATGAGGTCCAGACACCTTCCCGTGACTCTGAGTTGAATGATGTGCCACTTGTCACTGACAAAGCTAAAAGAAGGAAGCTGAGTTTTATTTTCACCCCTCCCTACATGAGCTCTCAACAGACCTTCATGTATTTCTAAGGCAACAAAATCTTTTTCCTTCTCTGGCTGAAATAAAAGCAAAGCTTGTTGGGTTCCAGTTTGCACAGCAAATCTCAATATCCCTTCCCCTAGCACCTTCCATTCTGGAAAGATGATATAGGATCTAGAGCTGAAAAAATTGATGGCTTCATTCTCCCCAGCAAAGAATTCATCACTGCACCCCAGTGACACCTCATAAACCTTCTTAAAATCAGAGTAAGACCTGAGGGATGTAAGGACTTTCCTATGGTTAAACACCACATCCTCTATACATCCACGAAAGTCGGGGGTCTTTCCATCTAGGTAAGGGACACTGAGTTCCCCACGACCTCCTATGTAGATTCCATGGTGAAAGTTGAAATTACATATCCCATCAGTGACTTGGTCAGTTGTCTCAACGTTTGTCGATAACCAAGATAACAAATCGTCCATCCAAAGTCTTTGCTCAGAAAGAATAACTTGTTCACCTGTCCCCCAATTTACTTTTACCTAAAGAAAAAAACAGCAGTAATTAATGAACCTCAACAAGATTTTCATCCCATATAGTTCTAGTTTAGGAAATGGAGTCACTATGGTTTGACCCCAACTAAAACTCAGGTTGAAATGTAAATCCCCGAAGCAGCAGTGTTCAGAGGTGGTGAGGCCTCAAAGAAGTGATCAGGTTGTTAAGAGGGATTAATGTTTTCCTTGAAAGTAAATTCTCTCACAGAAGTGGATTAGCAACTGTCAGAGTGGGATATTAGAAACCAGGCTTCCCTGTTTCCAATCTCCCCAAGGTCTCCCTTCTACCGTGGCCCTCACCAGAAACCAAGTACCATGCTCTTAGACATGCAGAACCATGATAAAAAAAATGAACCTATTACCTAGTTCCTTTATAGCAAGAAAAAGAGAAGAGAGAGGGAAGTGGGGAGGGAGGGAAGTGTGTGTTATTTGGGGATGGAAACTTTTATAGTTATGGATTATTGTAGTAAAAAATCAGAGTCAGAATATTTAAGACATGCTGGCAAGGCTGGAGAAGATCTCAACCTATATAAATGACACATCACATTATTCTAGTAAGAAAAAGTTTATTCTCTCTTACTTGGTTCTATCTAGCAACTGAATGCTTACGTGTTTAAAGATTTTTTTTTTAAATCATACCCATAATGTTCCTGATAGAAGTTCTATCATGCAATAGTCAATTTTCCCAGTTGCAAGAAAAAGCAATCCTTGTGGCTTGCTGGTTTGAAATTTTAATTGAAGAGATATCTCAGAGGTAACTTCTACAATGTTGAGTTCCACATAGCTTTCACCATAAAAAGATGCTACAGGGAAGAAAAAGCAGAAGTCAGTCAATTTGCTGTACAATGATTAATTCACATTATATTCTCTTCTTTTGCAGACTGTGACCCTGCTAAAGAAAGCTGTCTTGCCCAAGGCCACACTTGCTTTCTAGACTGGCCCACAGACCCAGAATGGAAGTATCAAGGCTCAGTTTTCTCCTACCCAACACAGGACAGCTCTGAAGAGCCACCTCTTCACAGAACCCTCCAAAGGGACAGCCAAGGCTTTCCGTGAGGCTGAATTGCAGCCCAAATGCTCCATCCTCCCATCTTCTTCCTTCCCTTCTGCAGGGTCGATTCCAAGCTCTCTCCTGTAAACCTCCTGTATTTAAAATTCCATCTCATATTTGGTTCCCCAGGAACCTAATTGGTACTGGAAATGGCCTGAGAAAATAGACACTGGAATGGAATTTGAAAGGACAGTTACAATGCTATCAGTGGGCTAGGCAGATCACAAGAAACCCTGGCACTGAATGTTAAAGTTTCACTCGATGTGAACTGGTAAGGAACAGAGTGCCAGAGAGGATACTAATCCAGCTTTGAAATACTAAGCAATGAAAAATATGGGGCGAATATGAAGTGGACAATGAAACTGGGTGCCTATTGAAAAGGTTGAAGCTTTGGAAGAAGATAGCTGGAAGAGATTGGTGTTCATAATGTCAAACTATGTCCCTGGGAGTTCTCCACGGTAAAATGCTAAGTTCTTGTTTCCCACAGCAGGAGGACGGAGGAAGCTAAGACTCATATTAAGGAATTGATAATTTTAAAAGTCTCAACTAAGACCAGCTTGCCATTTGAAACTAGAAATCAAGATTGATGCATTCAAGCATCTGACTCCTTTCTGAGACTGCCAGAAGCGAATCATTCTCCTATGAAGGTCAGCACTTTCCCCTCAGAGTTAGCAGAAGCCTCTCTCCACAGTGTAGCATGGGACCTCTGAAAGACCCATGGCCCCTCCCAGCAGCTAGATAAAAAAATAAAGGCCAAACCACAACCCAGTCTGCATGTGGTCATGTTTGGCTCAAGTGATAGATAATGAGCTGCAGAGAGGGTGCCCATGTGATCCCCTTGAGTACCTCTTGGTAGTGAATACATAAGTGTAGTCGCCATGGCTTTAGAAGTGCCAAAACAAAAAGGGGTGTCAGAGGATCTACAAGGACTCAGTAGGAACATGAAAACTGCTACTCGGACATAGTTCCCAGAATTTACATGACAAAGTCAATCTAAGTGATGTGACAGGTAGACTGCGGTAGACACGGAGCTACCCTGCTTTGATAGAGGACTTCAGCCCCTGGCTGCTTTGAATGCTGTTGGAAAACAGCCCTCACCCTCTTTAGAACTCCCCTCAAGTCCAAGGAGGTTTTCCCTGGGATTACATTAAAGACTGATTTTTTTCCTTCCCACTCAACCTCCTTTTCTTTTCTCTCCTTTCTTTTCCCCAGCGGTCTACCCAAGAGCACTCCATAAGAAAGCCTGCACATATTAAATCCCTATAGATAAATTTATAGTTAGTAACTCAGGATCTCCACCTCTTCTCTGTGTCCTTAAAGCACTGAGCATCTTTATCTCATCTGTTACCATGTATTATTGAAATCACTGGTTGTATTAGTTATTTTTCTGCTCTTTTGATAAACACTATGACCAAGGCCACTGACAGACAGAAGAGTGTGCTGGATGGCTTTAGTATCAACTTGACACACCTGGGTTGAGGGAGCCTCAACTGGGGAATTGGCTCCTTTGGACTGGCCTGTGGTCATGTCTATGGAGTATTGTCTTGATTATTGAGCAATGTGGGAGGGCCCAGCCCACAGTGGGTGGTGCTACCCCTGGGCAGGTTGTTATATACAGAATAAGAAAGCAAGCTGGGCATGAGCCAGGAGAGCAAATCAGTTAGCAGTGTTCCTCCATGGTCCGTGTTTCGGCTCCTGCCTCCAGGTTCCTGCCCTGAGTTCCTATGATGAGCTCCCTCAGTGATGAACTGTGACCCAGGAGATGTGAGCCAAATAAAACCTTTCCTCCCCAACTTGGTTTTGGTCAGAGTGTTTCGTTGTAGTAATTAGAGACTGGGCATAAGCACTTAGGGAGTCAGCAAGCAACCTCCAGCCCTCAGGCTGAACTCCTGCTCATCTGCTTGCCTTTGAAACCTGCCTGGCACCAACTGTATTTGGTGCTTTGGGCAAAGCATTGTCACATTCCTGTAATGAAATCCTGTATGTCCCAACCCCCAATTCTGTATTCCCCAACCCCCACAAGGTCCTGTATAAAAGCCTCAGATTACAGCAATAAACAGAGTTACTCCCTTGTGGAATTGCTCCTGGTCTCATTTTTGAGTCCGTCTCTTATTCCTTCTTTCTCTCTCTCTCTCCTGTTTCATTGGGCATCACTTCCAATCTCCCTCCCCGTCTCTACCAGGGATTAGACCCAGCTGGGCCTGAATGACCCCTGGGCTTGAAGTCCCATGGAAACTGTGAGCCCTGGTCCAGAGAGGAAGAACATCAGTGGAAGGCTGGACATGTGATACTTCAAAAGAGAAACTAGAACAAAGAGTTTATTGGGTTTATGGCTCCAGAGGGGAAAAAAGTCCATCCTGGCAAGGAAGGCATGGCAGAGAGACAGAACAGAATGCTGACCACTCCATCTTCAAGCAGGCACAGGAAGTGGAGCGAGTCAAACTGGAAACTGGCAAGGCTAAAGCCCATCCCTGATGGGTAACATGATTCCTCCACCAAGGCCACAGGTCCCAAATCTCTCAAAACAGAGCCATCGACTGGGGACGAAGTGTCCAAACAAGTGCTTGGAGCCTACGGGGAGCATTCTCATTCAAACCACCACAGTAGCTTTACATGTCCTAAAGTCAGAGACTGTACTTTTATACCTTTGTCTTTGAAGTTCTTAGCATAGTATCTGGAGCACAGGGAGTGTAAGAGTTCTGTGAGTTCCTTCAACTAGACCCCTGTAACAGGCTGCATGTACCCACCCTTCAGCTGAACACTGTCTAATATAAAAACTCCGTGAAATCATACCAGCTAACCTGGAATGCAATGGGTGGCTAATGGCTTATCAGAACAGAATTTGGTGTTTTTCATGATTCAGACCCCACTGTGAGATGGAACTGAAAGCACATCACTGAAATGACATCTCTGCTACTCCTGCTATACCCTGTCTCCCTCACTTCTTTACATTCTCTCCTAGGAGAAATCACTCAATGATTTACTTGCACAAGGGCCCCTGTCTCAAGCCCTCTAGCTAAAGAATCTGACCTGAAATGCATGAAGAACAAGCATGCATTTATTCAACCAAATTAAACTGATTTAGTAGACCCCTCATTCTATAGTTGAGTAAAACTTGGATCTGGAGATGGTTAAGAATTTAGATAAAGTCGACAGTTAGTTAGACTTAAGATGAAAAACAAGAGTCTAATGTTTTTACCAAAGCATCAAGTTCATACAAATTTGGATATGACCCCTACAGTTCCCCAGATGCCACAGGCGCTCTTCTTGCCAGTCAACATGCTCACTAAGGTGGAGAGAGGGAGAGGACAGACTTCTTCAAGAACTCAGAGCCTCCTCACCCTACTGAGTCTGTCCCTTCCTAGGCCCTCCCATGAAACTGAAGGGATCCTATTATCTAGAGTTTGCAATTACCTTTTTTTTCAGAGAAAAGTTGATATGCTTCCAAAGTCAAAAAGGCAGTCTCAGGGAAGAAGACGGCCAAATAAATGCGTCCACACTCACTTCCTCTTTCACAAGGAAGAGCCAAAGCAATAGATGAATAGCTACACTTTGAGGTGAGTGACCACCAGAGAGCACTGGATGAATAGCTATGCTTTGAGATGAGTGACCACTGGAGAGCACTGGATGAATAGCTACACTTTGAGATGAGTGACCACCGGACAGCACTGGATGAATAGCTACGCTTTGAGATGAGTGACCACCAGAGAGCACTGGATGAATAGCTACGCTTTGAGGTAAGTGACCACCGGACAGCACTGGATGAATAGCTACGCTTTGAGGTGAGTGACCACTGGAGAGCACTGGATGAATAGCTACGCTTTGAGGTGAGTGACCACCAGAGAGCACTGGATGAATAGCTACGCTTTGAGGTGAGTGACCACCAGAGAGCACTGGATGAATAGCTACGCTTTGAGGTGACTGACCACCGGACAGCACTGGACCTCAGCAAGGGTCTCTCCTTTGACAGTCAAACCTTGAAAGTCTCTACGAGACCTGGGGTGAAAGTACAGGAACAAAAAGCATCTCAGTAACTGCCACTAGCCTCACCAGCCAGGAAAGGGGTGTTCACCTTTGCAGAAAAAGAATGAATAGGGGTGTCCTTGCAAATCTGTATGTCCATTGCTGGCAAATGTAGCTATTGGAAAGCATCATAGCAGTCATAGGCTTGCAAGCTGATTAGGGAAACAAACTGTAGTCTACAAGTACTCTGATTTTAAAGAAGGAACTTACACTGTCTCTCACAAATTCCAATAACCCAGATCCCATGGTACCATCTTAAGAAAGAAGCCGTCATCTAAATTAATACTGCACTAGAAGATACAAACCCCTGGGAATTTTATTACTGGGTACCACAATCATTCTACCAAACAGGCTTAAGAGATTTCAGACTCACAGAACTAACTTGATCAAGCACAGCACCTGTAACCCTAGCATTTAGGATTTTCCTGTGCCCTACATTGGGGAGTACAGGGTACTTATCCACTGGGAACATAGGATAAGTCATATGTGGACTCAGGCCAATGCCAGAACTGAAGGCAAGCATCCACATGGTTTCCGCCAGTGCATCTACCCTGTGCTGAGTTTGATTCTTACTTCTTTCCCTTTGGGGCCAGAATTCAGTGCCTCACAAACCCTTTCTCATGATGCCTCTGGGTGCACATGCCCCTCCCCTATGGGGCTCAGCAATAAGTGTGTGGATCCTCTATCATCATCACTCTGGCCCTCACCACCTTTGGCTACATACACTGCTCTCTCATCAGACCCAGCAGTATGAACACTCCAATTGTTGGAGTGGCCACACCACAGGCACCTCATACCTGCAGCTGTGTACACCAAACCTGCCTGAGCTGTAAGAATGTTCCCATATCTGCATGACCATCAGGGACAGGGCTTCTCTTTAACTCTGCCATGTGTTGTACCATAATTATTAAATATACTCCGGGAATTGATAGAGACTACACTATAGTGCCCAACAAGAACCAAAGCCAACATCATATTTCAAAGAAGAAAAATAAATTTTGAAAAAAAAAAACCCATAACACGATGCATCCATAGAATACAGAATGAAGCAAAAGTTGTTTTAAAAAAGATAAACACAGCCAGGCATGGTGGTACATGCCTTTAATCCCAGCACTTGGGAGGCAGAGGCAGGCAGATCTCTGTGAGTTCAAGGCCAGTCTGGTCTACATAGTGAGTTCCAGAACAGCTGGAGCTACAGGGAGACCCTATCTCAAAAAGAACCCAACAAAAAAAAAAAAAAAAAAAAAAAAGATAAACAAAAACAATAAATTAAAATACCTAGGAATAAATTTAACCAAGGCAGTGTAAAACCTACAAGAAAAATTAGAAAACATTGATAAACAAAAGTAAAGAAGGTAGGCAAAAAAAGAGAAAGAGCTCCCATGTTTATGAATTGGAATAATTCATATTATTAAAATGTCTACACTACTCAAAGCGACTCACAGATTCAGGCATTCTCCATCAAGATACCAATGATATTCTTCACAGAGCTAGGAAAAAGCAATTATGAATTTTATATAAAACACCAAAGACTCCAAATAGTCAAAATAATATTGAAAACAAAATTAAAAGACGCAACCAAATACCTGATTTCAATGTATACTACAGAGCTATATTAAACAAACAGTATGGAACCGGCTTACAAGCAAACACAATGATCAGTGGAACACTGTAAACACTCTAAAAATAGACTTGTTCTCAACAAAAGCACCAAAACCATACATTAAAGAAACAGAGTCCCTGATGCATGGTGCTAGGAACACTGAATATCCATACCCAGAAGGTTGAAATGACCCTTATCTCTCATCCTGTAAAAAAAAAAAAATCAACTCAAATTATCACAGTTCTCAATGTAAAACCTGAAAATCCGAAACTACTGATAGATGGGAAAGAGCTAAAAACACCGATAATGTTTAATGTAATAATTTTTTGGACTCAAAAGCACAGGACAAAAGCAAAAATTTCACTATATCAAACTGAAAACCTGACAGCAAAGGAAACAATCAACAAAGAAGGGAGAGCTTACAGAAAGAGAAAAAAATATTTGTAAGATACTCACCTGAAAAAGAATTGATATCCAGAATACATAAGGAACTAAAAAAGCTCAACAATAAAAGAAACAAGTAATCCTATTAAAAGTGGAGAAAATGATGGGAATAGATACCTCTCAAAAGAAGAAACACAAATGGCCAGCAGATAAATAAAAAAATGTTCACTGCCATTAGCCACTAGAAAAATGCAACTCAAAACTTGGGAGATATAATTTCTCCCAAGTCAGAATGACTATTATCAAAATTAACCAATTCTGGTAAGTATGTAGAGATAAAGGAAGTTTCATACAGAGTTAATAGGAATATAAAATAATGAATCAATTGAAGATTCCTCAAAAAACTAAAATATATCTATAATAAGATCCAGCCATCCTATTTCTAAGCATATATCCAAAGGGGAGGGGATACCAAAGAACCATCTGCATGTCCATATTTACTGCAGCACTATTCAAAATAGTTAAGATGAAATCTTCTAGGTGCTCATCAACAGATGGGAAAATAAAATTAGATAAATAAATTATGTAAAGAGATTGATGAAATCCTACCCCTTGCAGCAAAATGGATGAAGGTAGGAGACAGTATGCTAGCAAGATAAGCCAGGCAAAGAAAGGCAAGCTCATGTCACCTGTTCTTCATATGTGGAAATTCTTTTAAGTCATCCTGACTATAGAAAAGTGATTACCAGAAGCTGGGAGGAGGGAGGATAAAAGAAGCCTGGATTGGATCCCTGCACCCTGTATGTATCTATCGAACCCCTTCACATGCAATGGATACATGTTCAACAAAAAAAGTTTTCAAAAAGTCAGCTGATCTCAACAAATAGATAAATCAGTCATTAATAAGTAAACTCAAGACTAGAATATAGAACTAGCCTCATTAAAGATGAAGCAAACGATTATAAACCTTCTAGCTATATAAACCTTCTAGCTACCTGAGTTTATTCTCCTGGTCCTCACATTACTGAATACCCCCTACATCCCAACTTTTGACAGGTGTGGAGGCTGTGCTGTTCAGGGTTTGAGACTAGGAAATGTTTTCTAAATCATAAGATCTACTGTTGAGAATTACTAAATAACATTCGTAAATCACATCCCTATATTTTCCCAAGTTTCACCTTTCTTCAACTAAATCAGTGGCTAGAAATTTCCTCTAGATGGCTCAGCAGTTAAAAGCCAACTGCTCTTGCAGAGGACCCAGGTTCAATTCCCAGCACCCACATGGTGGCTAAGAACTGTCTTTAACTCCAGTTCCAGGGGAATCCAATGCCCTCTTCTGACCTCCGAGGCATTGCACGATACAGGTGCACCAACCTACATGTGGACAGTACACCCATACACATTAAAAAAAAATAATAAATTAAAAAAAAAAACTGGGTTTAAAATTTCTGGTTTGGCAACCTTAAGCCACTTCACATCCCCACACATCTCCACGTTGACCTGGTCTTCTGCACCCCTCACATGCGTCTCAAAGTAGCAATGAAGAACAAACAGGAAAACAAGTGAAATTGGTTCCTGGAAAAGGAAAGGAGATTGGACCTCTGATGAAGGAAAAACTGTGACTTCAGCAGCAGTGCAATTATCAGGTTGAACAGAAACCCAAGACACTGCCCTGTTCCTACATGCTGAAATAAATGGTAAAAGCTCACTACAAGCCAGCATTTGCTACTATGGGCTAAAACACAGTGCTCCTGGAAGGCAAATTTTTATATTGGTCTGCAAATCCTTTGAGAAGATTTATCATATTTACCTTAGAACTGATTCATTCTTTCTTCTAAACTCTTTCTAGTTTTCTGTTTGATTTTGGTTTGGCATTTGTTTTGGTTTTGGTTTGGCTTACTATTTACTGAGCATCTCTCAGGTGCCAAGTATTGCTAAGAACAGAAGGTATACACTTAATTAAAGAGCTTTCTCTTTCAGAATAGAAAGGTGTCCCCAAAGATGAGTGCCCTGCTGGGGAGTGCTGAGAAGTTGTTAACATGCGAGCTAGCTTGGAGAAGGCTGGGGGATAGGGAGGGAGCAGTCCAAGCAAAAAATATCTCTCCTAGGCCCACAAATGAGCCCAGGAGTCTTCTTTAGAGCTGAGGACTCAAAGGTGAACACAGAGACAGTCTCGGTTATTTTTCTGTTGCTGTGATAAGATACCCTAACAAGAGCAATTAAAAAGGTTCCAGAGGGATACAGCCCATTGTGGCAAAGAAGACATGGCGCCGGACAGAGAAGGCATGGGCGCAGGACCAGAAGACTGACTGGTCACAATGCATCCACACTGCGAAAGCAGAGATTGAGCAGGAAGTTAGACCAGGCTACAAAGCCTCCAGGCCTGTCCCCAATGACCTCTTTCCTCCAGTGAGGCTTCACTTCCTAAAGGCTCCACAACATTCCAAACAGCGCTGCCATCTGAAGACCAAACGTTCAAACACCTGAGCTTATGGTGGCCACCTCACACTCAGACCACACCTGAGCTTATGGTGGCCACTTCACACTCACACCACACCTGAGCTTATGGTGGCCACTTCACACTCAGACCACACCTGAGCTTATGGTGGCCACTTCACACTCAAACCACACCTGAGCTTATGGTGGCCACCTCGCACTCAAACCACACCTGAGCTTATGGTGGCCACTTCATACTCAGACCATACCTGAGCTTATGGTGGCCACCTCACACTCAGACCACACCTGAGCTTATGGTAGCCACCTCACACTCAGACCACACCTGAGCTTATGGTGGCCACCTCACACTCAGACCACACCTGAGCTTATGGTGGCCACTTCACACTCAGACCACACCTGAGCTTATGGTGGCCACCTCACACTCAAACCACACCTGCTAATCAAGCAACCACTGCACGTGATTGTTAACTGGGAAAAGTAGACCATAGCTGAAGCACTCTGCTGGTTAAGACATAGAGTGTGGGGCTTCAGGGAGGGGAATGACTTCTGGGAAGATTTGGGGGATGGAGCAGGAGGAGAGGAGGAAGAAAACTAGGAAAGAAGAGAGGCGACAACACAGGATCAAAGGTGCTGTCTGGTTAAGTGCAGTTTGAGGAAAGAACAGCCACAGTTGAGGCTGCAGCTCCCTGAAGGGTGACGGGGCCAGCAGTTAGAGGGAAGGGGCTGCCCTTTCCACTTGAAAGACCTTCTCTGACCTTTTAAAGGGCCTTCACACATGTAGTAGCTGGCTACTCCTTTAGTGGCCCTTATCATAAATCTGTTTTCTTTTTTTTTTTTTTGGCCTATGTTGCTCAGTATTATCTAGCCCCATTAATACACCATTCCAAAATGGAATGTAAGATTTGAAGATCAAAATCTTTGTTAGTCTGACCACTGCTTAATTCCTGGTGCCTTGAACAATGAATGCCCAGCACACATTAGACTACTCAAGAAATGCTGGCCTTGGGAACCAGGTTAATGAATTTGGACTCTATCCAAAGAGGATTAGACAGGGATTGGCCAGGGAACGACATAGTCAAACTTAGAAGACAACAGCAGCTGAACCACAGACTTCAAGGGATACAAGAAACAGAAGAGGTAAGTGGGTTCCAGAGATGGTTACAAAGTAGGACTGTTAGGGTAGAGAGGAGAGGCAAGGGGGGCAATCAGGATCAACTTGCAGATTTAGGGTTTAGTTGCCACTTACTTGAGACAGAAGAAGAAAGGTTTGACTATACTTTGGGCTGCTGAGGCATATACAAGTTTGGAGAAGAGGTTGTGGGGAAAGGGGAACACTCATCCACTGCTGGTGGGAATGTAAACTCGTGCAGCCACTATGGAAAGCAGTGTGGAGATCCCTTGGAAGACTTGGAATGAACTTGCCACCTGACCCAGCCATACCACTCCTGGGCATGTACCCTCAAGACTCACCCCACCACAGAGATACATGCACGGCCATGTTTATTTCAGCTCTCTTCACAATAGCAAGGAGCTCGAACCAACCCAAATGCCCCTCAACTGATGAGTGGATAGAGAAAATGTGGTACATCTACACAATGGAGTTCTATGCAGCAGTAAAGAAAGTCGACATCATGAGCTTTGCAGGAAAATGGCTGGAGCTAGAGGACATCATGCTGAGTGAAGTAACACAGTCCCAGAAAAACAAACGACGAATGGTATCCTTCATCTGTGGATGCTAGCGCCAATCACCTAGTTGTAAGTATTTCTTGTGCACGGCCCCTTGAGCTTTTGTCCAAAGCAGCTGGGAGTGATGCATATTGGAAACAACAACAACAACAGAAAGGACTGCATCGAAGAACTGACTGAAACAGTGAACTTCTGCTCAAAACAGTCAACTTCCTCATGGAGAATATTGAGAAAGACTGAAAAAGAGATGAAAAGCATGTTTGGCAGAATGCATGAGCTCTGGTGGGGTGGGGGGATGGGGGGGTGACACGGGTCTAGATTTGATAAAAATAAAATAAAATAAAATTAATTAATTCAAAAAAAGTTTGGAGAGCAAATGAATGACTCTTGAGCCAGTTCCTGACGGCAGAGGGCTGCTCAGTAGGTCTGTTATGGAGGTGGAACCCTATTCTACATACAGTGGAAAGCATTAAAAGGCTTTCAGCTGTAGAGAGACAGACCAGTTTTGTGTTTCAGAAACACGGGTCTGGTGGCTATGTGAGGGTAAAACAAGGGTGGGATAGAAATCAATTAGGGAAATGTCTCAAAAATGATTTCAGAACTATTTCCTTTCACGGAAAATTAGAATTACCTTTCTATAATTTAATATTTTGAATAATGTTATTTTATGGTCTAATATATTGATGCTCTTCCAAATGTATTCCACAGACATCATGGGTGTAGAAATTTGTCTTTAACATTAAAGTGAGAGATAAAAAAATTACAAAAGCTTTCTGCTGACATATTAGCATTACACGAAGTCCTAAATTCTAAGAGGATTCCTGCACAAGAAAATAGCTCTTACTCATGCTGTATAACGAGTTCAATAAATCACTTGGGGGGGCATATTTTGCCCTGAAAACCCATTCTTAACAATCTCTAGTGTTTTACTATGGTGCAGGTCAAGTTGAAGCTGAATATTTTACTGAGAGACAGCTAACTTTATCTAGTACCCTCGAGGAAAAAGAAAACTTACAAGCAAGAAGTAACTTAGCATATACATCCTGTATGTTCTGAGAGATTTGAACTTGTTTACTTTTTTTGAAAGTTAACCCTAGCATAGATAATTTTAAAAGTGTCTGCCACAAAAATTCTGCTCCATTAAATTTAAATCAGAGTAGAACACCAATGGACTGAGAGATTTACTTCATGGTGGCAGGGTAGGAGGTTGACCAGATGCTCAGTGAGCTGTGAGGGGGCAGCTCTGCCACCTTATCCCAGTGATAAAAGTGTTTCTGAATCAGAAAGCAGACGACGACAGGCTCAGGAGCACTGTTAAGGTGAAGGCCTTTGGTTTCCAAGTGGAGGCAAGCGCATATCTACACTTCTGGACCTTGACGTTTGGCAGACAACCCAAGGGCCTCTCGACTCTTCAATCATCTAAATACTAGCCTGTTGCAACTGCTCAGGGCTAGGTCTTCAAGTTACCATGACAAAACTAGCAGTTACTGGTCCTTAACTCTTCTCCAGGGAGGACTCCTGTACCTGACCTGCTCTAGGGAATACTATTCCTACAGTCTCTGACACAGGTTATACTTCCTGGAACAGTCAGTGAAGCAGTCCTGATGCTCAGCCTAGCTGCTAACTGCTGCCTCTGTGGTGCAGAGCCTGAGCCCAACCCTTCATGTTCCATGTGAGCATTTGCTACCCTGCCAGTCTTCAAGGCTTCATCTTCAGACATGGAGGTCAGTTTTGGAGCCAGACTCCTCCCCCACTGAGATACAGCCGTCCTTCCCCAAATCTCCAGAGCTGAAGGTGACAGTTCTTCCAGCCCCTCCTTCCTCTCTGATGGCACCTGATGGCTAATGCCCCTGCCAGAGCTCTAAGACCCTAATCTATCTTTTACTGGCAGACAAACTCCCTGGCCAAGTTTCCTATTGCGCTTATAACAAATTACTGCAAATTTAATAGTTTAAAACAACATGGGGCTGAAGAGATGGCTCAGTGGTTAAGAGCACCAACTGCTCTTGCAGAGGACCTGAGTTCGATTCCCAGCACCCACAATGCGACACCCTCTTCTGACCTCCACAGCATTGCACGACACTGATGCACCTACTTACATGCAGACAGTACACTCATACACATAAAAACAAAAAACAAACAAACAAACAAAACAACCCACAAATGTTTGAAATGGATCTCACTGGGCCAACATCATGATCCAGGCTGCCTTCCTTCCGGAAGCTCTGGGAGCAATCTCTGTCGTTGTCTTTTCCAGCTCCTGAAGACAACCTGCATGTCCTGTGACACCCCTGCTCTCAGCCCCCAGCCATTCTGACCTCTGCTTCCCTTGTTCTGAGTCTACCCCTGCTGTCTCCCTGTTACAAAATTACATTTAGGGGCCATCCTCATGGACCAGGCTAATCCCTCCATCTCAGAATTCCAGTTAATTATATCTGTGAAATCTGTCTGTCATTAAAGCAATATTGTCACATGTCTTAGAAATTAAAACATGAATGTCTTCCGGGGTACTTTTCCAACCTACTGCACTATCTAGAAGGATTCTGTCATTTAGTTAACTATACTAAACACTTATTATCTGTGGCTCACTGGACTAAGTGCTGGGACTACAAAAGTCAACAGCAGGGAGTGGTGGCACCTTTGGCCCCAGTAGTCTAATCTCTGATATCAGGGCTAGCCTGATCTATATAGCTAGCTCCAGGTCAGCTGCAGCTACATGGGGACCCTATTTTAAACAAACAACTAGACAAACATCAGAGCAGCAGTGTTGGTAAGGAGCCCAGGGACCACAGGTTGTGAGTATTTTGTTATTGTTTGCTTTACATAAAATGGAATTTTCTTTAAAAACAAAAACAAAAAATGAAAATGGGTTTTCAAATAAGAATCTAGACTTTTCAGACCCTGTAGAACAGTTAAGTCAGGTGCCGGGGACTCCTTCAGCCACAACACTACAGCCATGGTCAGGCTCCTGGTGCTCCAACAACGATGCTCCAGCTCTCTGTCACCTGCCATCACACCAGCTGCTGAAAGAATCTGGATTTGTGCACCAGAGCTTTGAGGCCCCAGCTGTAAAAGGGGGACCTAGATATTTACTGCAGAGCCAAAAGGAAATATTAGGGCATTCAGCTCCAAAGCCAACATCTACTCTGCTTAGCTGGTTAGAGCTGGCCCACCCTGTCCCCATCACCCCTCCTTGGGCCTGGGGCCTATCCCACTAGTCTGGTGAGCAGCCAGATTCCACCTACCAGGTCACCGTCCCCCATTCTAGAAACCAGCCCCATTCCTGATGCTCCAGGTCTCACATAGCTGGCTGCCTTGAGCCTAGGCACCTTTGCCTTACCTGAGAGCTCCCAACTAGGTGGTCTGGAATGAACCAGTCCCTCTAATAAAAAAAAAAAAAAATCAAAAGTGAGGCTGAAGCACACACCAACTAACTGTTCATACCAGATCAGAAAACAACCAAGTTATATCAATAAAAACAGAACAAACTTCAGCTAAACAAAGGCAGGCTACAGTTTCATATCGGGCACACAACCAAAATAAGGAATCCATATGCCTACACCACAGTGCAAAAAATAGAAATAATATGAAAAACCAGGACAGCCATGTCCCCACCAAATCTCACCAGTCCTATAGAAGTGTTCTATAATGAGAAGTACCCAGAGGAACTCTGCAGAATTAAAAAAAAAAAATCATAAACATAATAAAAGAACTCAGTGACTTTAAAGAACACAAAAACACTGCAAAGACACCCCCCCCAAAAAAAAGAAAGAAAAAAAAAAAAAGAAAAAAGCTGGGCGTGGTGGCGCACGCCTTTAATCCTAGCACTCTGGAGGCAGAGGCAGGCGGATCTTTGTGAGTTCAAGGCCAGCCTGGTCTACAGAGCAAGTTTCAGGACAGCTGGGGCTATAGGGACACACACACACACACACACACACACACACACACACACACACATGAACACTTCAAAGAGCATAGGAATAAACTCCTAACCAAAGCTCAAGAAAATATAAATATACAACTGAATGAAATGACAAAGACAATTCAGTATTTGAAAAGTGAATTCATAAAAGAGACAGGAATATTGCAGAAAACTCAGGCTAAAATGAAGATGGAACTGCAAGTTACAATAAGCCAATTTGAAATGATAGGAAGATGCCTCACCAGCAAAATGAATCAAAATATAAAGTAGGTTATCAAGACTGAACAATAAAGTTGAAGAACTGGATTGTTCAAACAAAAATATTAAGTCTGCTTTTGTGCCAGTACCAGGCTGTTTTTATGACTATAGCCCTGTAGTATAGTTTGAAGTCTGGTGTAGAGATCCCCCCTGTGTAGCTCTTTTCACTCAGGGTTGTTTTGGCTATTCGGGGTCTTTTGTTTTTCCAAATGAATTTAAGGACTATTTTTCCAAATCGAAGATCCAAATTTGAGCACATACAATTTCAGCCATCTCATATTTGACAAAGGGGCCAAGAAGACACAATGGAGAAAAGACAGCATCTTCAGCAAGTGGTGTTGGCAAAACTGGATCACCACTTGTAGAAGAATGAAATTAAACCCCTACCTCTCACCCTGTACAAAAGTCAACTCCAGATGGATCAAAGACCTCAATG
The DNA here is from genome assembly GCA_009823505.1 of Rhizomys pruinosus. Taxonomy (NCBI): domain Eukaryota; kingdom Metazoa; phylum Chordata; class Mammalia; order Rodentia; family Spalacidae; genus Rhizomys; species Rhizomys pruinosus. Next base: position 1,007,859 of record VZQC01006699.1, read on the forward strand.
TGAAACCCCAAACTCTGAAGGCAATAGAAGAAAAAGTTGGCAGCAAACTACAAGACATAGGCATAGGAAAAGATTTCCTAAATCAGACAGCAGCTGCGTAAGAATTAAGGTTGACAATTGACAAATGGGACCTCATTAAACTCAAAAGCTTCTGTACATCAAAAGAAACAAGGAAGTGGAGAGAAATCCCACAGAGTGGGAGGAAACCTTCACCACAGAAACATCTGACAAAGCATTGATTTCCAGAATATATAAACTTCTCAAAAAACAAAGAAGAAAGAAAACAAATGACCCACTCAACAGATGGAGCAAAGAACTGAACAGAGACTTCACAAGTGAGGAATTAGAGATGGCTTAAATGTAGAACATTTAAGAAATGTTCTACATCACTAATCATTAAGGAAATGCAAATGAAAACCACTTTAAGATATCATCTTACTCCAATAAGACTGGCTAGGATCAAGAAAACAAATGATACCAAGTGCTGGAGAGGTTGTGGGGAAAGAGGAACACTCATCCACTGCTGGTGGGAATGTAAACTTGTATAGCCACTATGGAAAGCAGTGTGGAGACCCCTTGGAAGACTTGGAATGAACTTGCCACCTGACCCAGCCATACCACTCCTGGGCATGTACCCTCAAGACTCACCCCACCACAGAGATACATGCACGGCCATGTTTATTTCAGCTCTCTTCACAATAGCAAGGAGCTCGAACCAACCCAAATGCCCCTCAACTGATGAATGGATAGAGAAAATGTGGTATATCTACACAATGGAGTTCTATGCAGCAGTAAAGAAAGTCGACATCATGAGCTTTGCAGGAAAATGGCTGGAGCTAGAGGACATCATGCTGAGTGAAGTAACACAGTCCCAGAAAAACAAATGACGAATGGTATCCCTCATCTGTGGATGCTAGTGCCAATTACCTAGTTGTAAGTATTTCTTGTGTATGGCCCCCTGAGCTTTTGTCCAAAGAAGTTGGGAGTGATGCATATTGGCAACAACAACAACAACAACAACAGAAAGGACTGCGTCAAAGAACTCATTGAAACAGTGAACTTCTCACAAAACAGTCAACTTCCTCATGGAGAATATTGAGAAAGACTGAGAAAGAGATGAAAAGCATGTTTGGCAGAATGCATGAGCTCTGGTGGGGTGGGGGAATAGGCGGGAACACGGGTCTAGATTTGTTAAAAAAAATAAATAAATTTATGTGAAAAATAAATAAATAAATAAATAAATAAAAGATATGGTCTTGGTGTTTTGTTTGGTAGTAGACAGAATAATGGCTTTGTAAAAATACTCATGCATAATCCAGTAATCTGTCAATATCATTGTTTTTATCATTTCCCTATTAAAGTGGAGTTATAGAAATATTGCTGTCTTTAAGTTTCTTTAAAATTCTTAGTTTATAGTAGATTTGTATTAAATATTTCTTCTGCATACATCTAGAGCTACATCAGGTAGTCATATAAATTTTGTTCTACCCATCAAATATAATGTAAAGCTCAAGAGAAGAAAATCCATTATATCACTTATATTTTGGTTACTTCTTTTTTCAGGATGTTACAAGATTCCTTTTTATCATTTGGTATTTATAATGCTTTTAAAAAGCCATTGTTTTAAAGTAATTATGGTAGTAACAAAAAATATTAAATTTAAAAACAACACAGGAATGGAATATTCAGGAAATGTGGAACACCATGAAAAGACCAAGTCTACTCATCATAGACATAGAGGAAGAAGAATCTCTGGTCAACAGCAGTGGCCATATCTTCAACAAAATAATAGAAGAAAACGTCCCTAAATTAAGGAAAGACATACCCAAAAGGACATAAGAAGCACAGAGAAAACCAAACAGGCAGGACCAGAACAGAACCTCCCACAGCATAGCACAGTAAAAGCACTAAATATACAGAACAAAGAGAAGGTAGTGCAAGCTGCGAGAGAAAAGCAAGAAGTTGCATATAAGGGAAAACCATCGGGATTACAGCTGGCTTTTCAGTGCAAACTATAAAAGCCAAAAGCCTGAAGCAAAATATTCCAAGTTCTAAATGTTCATAGATCCCAACCCCAAATACTTTACCCAGAAAAACCATCTATCACAGTTGAAGGAGAAAGAAAATTCTTCTATGATACAAGTAGGCTAAAAGAATCCATGTCCACCAAACCTGCAATATGGAATATTTGAAGCAATATTAAAGAGTGAAGAAAGAATGACCATTTCCAAGAGGCTACAGAAAGAAAACAAATAAAAGAATAATTATGGAAGTCCAAAATAGAACAATACCATAAACAGAAAATAAAGTAACAGTAACTAACATATATCTTTCGATAACTTAAATATCAATGGCAACTTCGCAGCAAAAAGACACAGACTAGTTGACTGGATTAAGAAACAAAATCCATCTTTTTGTTGTCTACAAGAAACTCAACTTACTTTAAATTAATATAAAAAAAAAAAGAAACAAAATCCATCTTTTTGTTGTCTACAAGAAACTCAACTTACTTTCAAAGACAGGCACCACCTTAGAGTGAAAGGACAGAAAAAAATGTTCCAAGCAAATGATATTCAGAAACATGCAGGTATTGCAATTCTAGTATCTGACAAAATAGACTTCAAATTAAAATTAATCAAAGAGATCAAGAGAACAATCAATCAATCAAGAAGACATTACAATCAATAATATATATACCATATATATACCAAATATATATATATATATATATATATATATATATATATATATCAAACTCTGGTATGGCCAATTTAATAAAAACAGTACCACTGGGATTCAAGACAAAGACTAATTCCAACTCAGTAATAGTAAGTGACTTCAGTATCCAGATCAACTGGACAAAGAATAAACAGAGAAATATCTGAGTTAAATGATATCATACACCAAATGGACCTAATAGACATCTACAGAATATTTCACCCAAGCATCAAAGAATACACATTATACTCAGCAGACCATGAAAGTTTGTCTAAATAAACTACATATTGGGGCATTAAACAAACCTCAACAAATATCAAAAAACTGAAATAAATTCATATATTCTATTAGACCACAATTCAATAAAGCTTAAAATCAAATAGTAACTATACAAACTCATTGAGACTGAACAACACACACTCCTTAAGAAAAAAAAATCAAGAAAGAAATGAAAGTATTCCTGGAATTAAATGAAAATGATAACAGTACAATAAAAGCTCTGGGACACATTAAAAGCAGTCTAAGAGGGAAATTTATAGTTTAAAGTGCTTACATTTTAAAACAATCAGAAAGAGCATAATAAATGATGAATTAGTACAACTTAAGAATCTGGAAAAGCAAGAATAAACCAAACCCAAACCCAGCAGGTGAGAAAAAATAATAAAAATCAAGTAATCAATCAATGAACTAGTAACAAAGAAAACAATACAATGAATCTTAATCAACAAATCTTTTTTTTTTTTTTTTGGTCTTTTCAAGACAGGGTCTCCCTTTAGTCTCAGCTGGACTGGAACTCACTATGTAGATCAGGCTGGCCTTGAACTCACAGAGATCCACCTGCCTCTGCCTCCCCAGTACTAGGATTAAAGGTGTGTACCACCACGTCTGGCACAATCAACAAATCTTAAAAGTTGGTTCTTTGAAAAGATGGGTGGGGCTGGAGAGATGGCCTAGCGGTTAAGAGCGCCGACCGCTCTTACAGAGGACCCGGGTTCAATCCCCAGCACCCACATGGCGGCCGAGAACCATCTGAAACTCCAATTCCAGGAGAACTCCAGTTCCAGGGGAATCCGACACCCTCTTCTGACCTCCGAGGCATTGCACAACATGGGTGCACAGACCTGCATGCAGACAGTACATTCATACTCATAGAGAAAAATAAAATTAAAAAAGAAAAGATAGGTAGATGCTTACCCCAGCTAACCAAAAGAGTGATTACAAATCATCAAAATCAGAGACAAAGGGAAAACATCACGACAGACACTAAAAAGATCCAGAATACTATGAGAATACTTTAAAAACCTATACACTATTAAATTTAACAACCTAGTAGAAATGGACTCTCTAAATTCTAAATGGAACCACCAAACTTAAACCAAGAAGAGATCAACAACTTAAACATATCCACAATAAATAAAGAAATCAAAGCAATAATACAAAGCCTCCAGACTAACAGTCCAGGCCCAAATGGATACACAGCAGACTTTTTCCAGATATTCAAAAAGGATCTACAAGAAACACTGCTTAAATTATTCAAAAACATAGAAACAGAAGGAGAACTCCCATATTCCTTCTGTGAAGCCAACATTACTCTAATACCTAAACTAAGTAAAGACACAACTAAAAAGAAAACTATAGGTTCATATCCCTAATGAACATAAGTTGCAAAATTTTTCAACAAAATAGTCACAAATTGCATAGAGACACATAAAAAGGCCATCCCACTGTGATCAAGTTTGTTTCATTCCAGAGATGCAGAAATGGTTTGATATATATAAATTAATAAACTTAATAAATAATATAAATGGACTTAAGGACAAAAATCTCATGATCATCTCAATAGACATACAAAAGGTCTTTGATAAAATCCAATACGCATCCATGATAAAAGTCCTAGAGGGAATTGAACTGGAGAGAACATACTTCAACATAAACCAGGCTACATACAACAAACCCATAGCCAACATCATTCTAAACAGAGAAACATTTGAAGCATTCCCATTAAAATCAGGAACTACAAAAGGCTGCCCAGTATCCGCACTTCTTTTCCATATTCCATATTGTAGTTCAAACTCTAGCTAGAGCAATAAGACAAGAGAAGGAAATTAAAGGGGGGAGGGGTGCTAAATGGAAAAGAAGAGATCAAATTATCCCTGTTTCCAAATGATATGATATTACACATCAGAGATCCCCCAAATCTTACCAAGAAACTTCTAGAAATGATCAACATTTTCAACAAAGTGGTATGATACAAAATCAATTTATAAAAATCAGTAGCTTGGGGCTGGAGAGATGGCCTAGCGGTTAAGAGTGCTGACCGCTCTTACAGATGACCGGGGTTCGATCCCCAGCACCCACATGGCGGCCGAGAACCGTCTGAAGCTCCAATTCCAGGAGAACTCCAGTTCCAGGGGAATCCGACACCCTCTTCTGACCTCCGCGGCATTGCACGACACGGGTGCACAAACTTGCATGCAGACAGTACATTGATACACATACAGAAATAAATAAATGCCGGGCGTGGTGGCAGCACATGGGAGGCAGAGGCACGTCAGGGATCTCTGTGAGTGAGGCCAGCCTGGATCTACAGAGTGAGTTCCAGGACCAGAGCCTACAGGGAGACCCTGAAAAAAAAAAAAAAAAAAAAAGAAAGACTGTAAGAGCTTGGGTGGTGAATGACCACAAGGAAACCACAAGTTTTCCAGGCAGCTGGGAAGTTGCTCATATGAACTTACAGCAATGGTTACAGCATGCACAAGACATGAACTTGACTTGATGGGCCTTAGCATATATGACGGAATGCACAGAATCCAATGGGAAGGCTATATGAGGGTGCCGATAGAGAAGGGGAATCTAAATATAACCAAGATATATTGTGTGAATTCACAAAAATTAATTTAAAGATATTAGGACTTCTGAGGTAGCTATCATCTAAAACAAAACACAAACAACTTAGTGTGTTTGGGGGGCTGGAAAGGTGGCTCGGCGGTTAAGAGCATTGGCTGCCCTTACAGAGGACCTGGGTTCCATTCCTAGCACCCACATGGCAACTAACAATTGTCCGTAACTCCAGTTCCGGGGGATCCAATGCCCTCTTCTAACCTCTATGGGCATTGCACAACATGGGTGCATGTATACACACGCAGGCAATGCACTCAGACACATAAAATAAAAATAATAAAATTCTTTTTTTAAAAAAAGAACTTAAGCCAGGCGTGGTGGTGCGCCCCTTTAATCCCAGCACTCAGGAGGTAGAGGTAGGCGGATCTTTGTGAGTTCAAGGCCAGCCTGGTCTACAGAGCGAGCTCCAGGACAGCTGGTACTAAAAGGGAGACCCTGCCTCAAAAATACCAAATAAATAAATAGGGAAAAAAGAACTTAGTGTCTTTTTTTCCGTCTCCGATTTACAAATTGATCAAAGTCCTGTCTCAGTTGGCATGTGGGCAGCAGCAGCCTGCCTCTTGGTGCACAAGACTCCCAAGGGAAGAGAAGGAAGTCTGCAGTAGGGAAGGCTGACCGTGATGGGATGCTTGCTTTTCTTAACTTTCACTTAACAACGCATGCAGACTCACCTGATTTGACTAAGTTCACCAGTTCCATTATCTCACTGTAAATAAACACACCCTCACCTACTGTGGTGGCTGGCCAGGCTGGCCTAGACGTGGCCCTGTGTCCTTCCAGGACTAAGAACAGAGCTCACCTAAACCTTGGACAATGAAGACAATCATGAAAACAGCTTGAATTGTACAAGGAGACAAAGACAAAAGGAGGAAAAAAAAAACCCACCACCACCAGAAACTTAAATCCCATATGTGGCTATGCAAGAAAATATTCTTCCAAACATCACAAGGTAGATTTTGGCAAGACTTTGGCATGCAGTATTTGTCATGCTGTCACAGTTGCTGCTGAAGAACATATGTGTTAAAGTATATGCTGTGGGGCTGAAGAGATGGCCTAGCAGTTAAGAGCGCCGACTGTTCTTGCAGAGGACCTGGGTTCGATCCCCAGCACCCATATTGCGGCTGAGAACCGGCTTTGGCTCCAGTTCCAGGGGAATCCGACGCCCTCTTCTGACCATTGCACGACACGGGTGCGCAAGCCTACATGCAGACAGTACATTCATACACATAAAAAATAAATAAAATTAAAAAATATTTTTAAAAAGTATATGCTGTGGCTTTCTTTATCCAATAAAGTGCCTCAAGCCACATTCTTCAACCTAAAGGAATAAACAGCCTTAATTGCATGGACAGGGAGGAATGGAGAATAATAATTAGGAAAAAATGGAAATTAGTGTTTACTGAGTGTCCTCAGACTGCTAAGCACTCTCACTTTGTGTTTTAGTTAAGCCTCTAGGAAGAAATTGACAGAGGCAAAATCAAGACTCAGAGAAGTAATTTGCACAAACGGAAGATAGCACTGGGATTTAAAGCCGGACTCCACATCGCCCCACAATGTATTACTGGCTCCTGCCCCAACCCCACCTCTTCTGTCAAAGGCCATTCTCTGCCTTCTGGGATCCCCCTGATCTTCAACACACACCTTCCGCAGATATCCCATCCACCCGCAGGAGCGGTGGCAGTCGAGGACCTTGGAAATAAGGAGGAAGATGACGAAGGACCAGGGCATTAGCAAGCAGCCTCGCCAGCACCTGAGCGAGGGGACTGAGGAGGAGTCTCCTGGGCCCTGGATTGTCTCTGCATCATTAATCTAAAGTTGCCAATCAAGTCATCACGCGATTGTCAGCAACATTATTTTAGCTATGCAGAGAATGAAGTTAACCGTTCAGAATTTAATCCGAATACCACAGACATGCAATGTCTTTGATTTCGAATTCTCTTACAGAAGGAAAAGAAGAGGCAGAGGGGATTGAAGAAGGGGGGAGGGGTAAGGGGAAAGGGGGAAGGGAAGTGAAGAGGACAGAGAGAGAGAGAGAGAGAGAGAGAGAGAGAGAGAGAGAGAGAGAGAGAGAGAGAGAGAGAGAAGGGAGGGGTGGGGAGAGGAGGAAGAGTTGTTGCTCTGGGAGTCTTGTTGAATTAAGGGTGGAAAGATTCACGTAAAATGTCTAATAATGTCCGAAAACCGCCATGGATATATAAAGCAGATCTCCCTAACTGGGCTTAGAAACGTTAAGCTCTTTTATGGTGGGACTTAAAGGAAATGGACCCAGGGGTCCAGGAATACTCGAGAAGAGGTGAAGACCCCCAATATCCTTTGGTCAGGTAGTTCCTGGGCTGGGAAGGGACAGAAATAAAAAGGCTCAGTAGGGAAGCCGCAGGACCTCTGGTCAGAAGGCCAAATTTGAAGAAGTGCTGGAGTTAACGCGCAGAGGCCCGGGCTGGTCTACAAGTTGGGCTCCGGCGACGCTGCGCGCAGGGCCCAGCCGTGTCCCCCGCGGCCGCCCAGCTCAGGACCCGGGCCCGGGTCGCCGAGGCCGCCCGGCCCGACTTTCCCCGCGGCGTGGGCGGCGCTTGCCCTCCGGCCGCCCGCCCACCCTCCCCGTGCCGGCAGGGTCGGGAAGGGAAGTTGGGGCGCGTACCTCCGAGCGCCCCGCGCGGCCCGCAGAGCCCCAGGCAGGCGGCGAGCAGCACGAGGCGGCTGGCGGCGGGCCGCCCCATCCCGCCGAGGCGCAGTCTCCCGGGCTCCACCTGCGCCAGCCGCTCCCCGGCCGCGCGCCCGCCGGAGCGGAGAGGGGCGGCTCCCAGCCGCGCGCCCGGACAGGGCGGGACACGCCTGCAACCTGCACCTGTTGCGCCGGGTCAGCACGCGGGGATCCGAGCCCTGCCGCTGGCTCTTTCCCTCGGTGGAATCAAAGTGCAAGAGTGAGGCTCTAGCGTCATGCGGGCGACAAAGGGTGCAGAGGGTCCGGCCCCTTCCCCTGCTTGCAGATCTGCAGAGGAGCTGAGTGTGCCAAGGGAGCAGGAGAGGGGGGCTGGAGGAGAGCGTAGGCCTGGGGGTGGGATCCTCGTCTGCCCTGGAAGCAGCGGGTCCCCCTGACCAGAGTACACCTCAGGAGCACAAGGGGCTTTTTTTCCTTTGTGTTATCCCCAAAGGAGAGAGGGCCACCTAATTATTTCTTTCCGTCTGTGAATCTTATTTTTGTGTCTTTTAAAGCTCAGTCCCTAAACTAAATCTTGGAATTTTTGAAGCAACTACCTGTCAGAAGAATTAAGGTCTAAGATGAGATAGCTGGTGGCTGTCATTCCCTACCTTGGGGCCCGTGATCACTTGCTATAGAGAGGAGAAGCCCCCATTCTGGTCGGAGGCTTCTTGTAAAAATTGGCCCAAGCCTGAGGAGATTATTTGACAGGACCCTAGAATTTTCCAGAACGAGCTTCCTTGAGCTGCATTTCTTCTGCTGTGTTTTCTGCAGCACTGGCGTTTGTTAAAATGCCAGTTCGTGAGCTAGGGGACAGTGGGTCCTAGTGTTCCTTTGTTCCTAATAAAATGAATGATGACTTCATTTCCCTTTTGTTTCCTTTTTTTGACTCTGTAATAAAGTGCTTTTTAAGGATAGGACCACATTCTGACCTTTTCTGCAGCAGTTAATCAGTGAGGCCACTGTTTACTTCTGAAAGGACATGTTTGTCTACCCGGCGGCCTTCCATTATCCTGGGAGCCCCACCCTTCTTTAGAGGAGTAGAGCTCCACTCCCTGGGCATGGGAATCCACTTCCAAGACTTCCCTCCCAAGGTGATGGGCAGAGAGTACACATCTGAGCGAAGCAGAGCCATTCATTTCCAATCTGAAGATTTCCCAGAAGGTGTCTAAGGAACAGAGTCTGTTCCTCTCCAGAGAAGAAGTAGAGAAGCAGCCGTGGATAGCCCAGGGTCCCCACCCTTTCAAATAAGCTAGTGCACAAAAAGAAGGTAGCAGTCACAAAAGCCAGTTTAGGTCTGAGCATGATTTATACCTCAGGAACTTTGGTTTGAGTTCTGTGGGTGGCTTTCTGTCATTGTGACAAAAACAACTTGTAGGAAGAAAGGTTTATCTGGCTCATGACTTCAGGGGCTTCAGTCCATGGTCAGTTGGTTCTACTGCTTTTAGACCTGTGGCCTGGCTGAAGCATGGTGGAAGGGCAGGCCAGAGAAAACTGCACCCAGGAAGCAAAAGCACAAAAGAGGGAGAGCCTGGAGACAGGATATACCCTTCAAAGACATATTCCTAGTGACCTGCTTCTTCCAAATAGGACCAAATAGGGTCCTACCTTCTAAGAGCCAATTCAGCTGTGAACTGATGGTGGATGAATCCCTTAGGATTCAGTGTTCTCTCAACAGTGCCACCAGCTGGGGAACAAGCCTTCAACACGTGAGTCTTTGAGGGACTGGAGTCGGGTGTTGGGGGAGTACTTCATACCTGAACCATAAGAACAAGCCATATATTTGCAAGCCCTGAGGGAAGCAGCAGACATCCACCTGGTGGACGAAAGACTTGAACATGTGTGTTAAGGCTACTGCATGTCAGTTAGGGTTCTGTGGCCTCTATAGGCGATTGATATTCTCTTCTGAGCACCCACAGCTCTCTACATGGCTTGGCCCATGTACATCCCCCCAAGCAGACAAGAAGTAAATGCTCACAGGAGCAGACTACAGCCACTGATGGGAAAGACCTGATGTTGAGAAAGGTCACCTCCAAAATGGGCTCTAGTAGGCTTGAGTTCTGGTTGCCTAAAGTAGCAACCTGCTTATTACTGTGGGCACTTAGAGGAACCTCTTCCCCATATTGTTATATATTTTTTTAAAAAGCTGGAGTTACCCCAAGAGTTTCTTCACAGGCTTGAAAAAAAAAAAGTCCTTAAATTCATCTGGAAAAACAAAAGACCTCGAATAGCCAAAACAACCCTGAGTGAAAAAAGCAACACAGGGGGGATCTCTATACCAGACTTCAAACTATATTACAGGCCTATAGCCATAAAAACAGCTTGATACTGGCACAAAAACAGACCTGTTGACCAATGGAACAAAAATGAAGATCCAAACTTAAGCACATACAATTTCAGCCATCTCATATTTGACAAGGGGGCCAAGAAGACACAATGGAGAAAAGACAGCATCTTCAGCAAGTGGTGTTGGCAAAACTGGATCACCACTTGTAGAAGAATGAAATTAAACCCCTACCTCTCACCCTGTACAAAAGTCAACTCCAGATGGATTAAAGACCTCAACGTGAAACCCCAAACTCTGAAGGCGATAGAAGAAAAAGTTGGCAGCAGACTACAAGACATAGGCGTAGGAAAAGACTTCCTAAATCAGACAGCAGCTGTGCAAGAATTAAGGTCGACAATTGACAAATGGGACCTCATTAAACTCAAAAGTTTCTGTACATCAAAAGAAACAATCAAGGAAGTGAAGAGAAATCCCACAGAGTGGGAAGAAACCTTCACAGCAGACACATCTGCCAAAACATTGATTTCCAGAATATATAAACTACTCAAAAAACAAAGAAAAAAGAAAACAAATGACCCACTCAATAGATGGAGCAAAGAACTGAACAGAGACTTCACAAGTGAGGAATTAGAGATGGCTGAGAAACATGTTAAGAAGTGTTTGACATCACTAATCATTAAGGAAATGCAAATAAATCAAAACCAGTTTAAGATATCATCTTACTCCAATAAGACTGGCTAGGATCAAGAAAACAAATGATACCAAGTGCTGGAGAGGTTGTGGGGAAAGAGGAACACTCATCCACTGCTGGTGGGAATGTAAACTCATACAGCCACTGTGGAAAGCAGTGTGGAGAACCCTTGGAAGACTTGGAATGAACTTGCCACCTGACCCAGCCATACCACTCCTGGGTATGTACCCACAAGACTTATTTTACCTCAGAGATACATGCACAGCCATGTTTATTTCAGCTCTCTTCACAATAGCAAGGAGCTGGAACCAACCCAAATGCCCCTCAACTGACGAGTGGATAGAGAAAATGTGGTACATCTACACAATGGAGTTCTATGCAACAGTAAAAAAAGATGACATCATGAGCTTTGCAGGAAAATGGCTGGAGTTAGAAATCATGCTGAGTGAAGTAACAGTCCCAGAAGAACAAATGGCAAATGGTATCCCTCATCTGTGGATGCTAGTGCCAATTACCTAGCTGTAAGTATTTCTTGTGCATGGCCCCTTGAGCTTTTGTTCAAGTAGTTGGAGTGATGCATATTGGAAACAACAACAACAACAGAAAGGACTGCATCAAAGAACTGACTGAAACGGTGAACTTCTGCTAAAAACAGTCAACTTCCACATGGAGAATTTTGAGAAACACTGAGAAAGAGATGAAAAGCATGTTTGGCAGAATGCATGAGCTCTGGTGGGGTGGGGGGATAGGGTGGGGGACACAGGTCTAGATTTGATTAGTGACATAAAAGAAAAAAAGACTGATTGAAAGCTTATGTATGAAATACACAAAAATTCAATAAAAATTTATCTATAAAAGAAAAAAAGAAGCTGGAGTTACATGTTAGGTCAGCTCTAGAACCTGTGTAGGGATTCCCAATACAAGAGCACACCATATCTGAAGTCCCTACCAATTAGACTGAGGGACCTGGGGGACAACTTTGTTCCTTGCCTCAGAGGTCAACCAACTCTTAGGGGATTATATGTGGTGGCATCTCTTGAAAAGTCCTGTAGAGGTGGGTCACCATTCTTCCTGTTCAGGGAGATCTTGGAGAGCCACTAAGGGGACTTCAGCCAGTGTCCAGTCTATAAAGAGGAAAGTCTGCTCATCCTTCAGAAAAGTAATCTAGCAAGACCTGATTTTGTCCTCATGTGGATGGAACTGGTGGATGAGGAGCTGAAAGAAGCAAGGGGCTCCCACCCTCCCCCCCAAAAATGCCCCCAAGAGACCCCTGAGGACCAGATCCTCAACTGACCTCAACAAAACAAAACTTTGGTTAATCTGGGCTATCTGTATGGCCTTAAGCATCCGGAAGGAAAGTACAACCAGAAATAAATAATAAGACCAGAGAAACTGTAATGCAGACACAAAACTTGAGATCTTAGTAAAAAGACAAAAAGAAAAGAAAAAAGAGAGAGCACCATTGTTTAGCCTGTCTACAATTCTTACAGGCAGGTGTATATGCTCTGTAGATGCCACTGTTTTAAGCACATGAGATACAGCTTTTTTACTTTTTAGCCTTCCAATGTGGACTGAGGACTGCTGAGATACTCAGCTTGTGAACTAAACAGCTAATAGAAATTCAACCTCCTCAGAAGATGGACTGACATTGTTGGATTACCTCGGCTGTATCATGGAGGCCAATGCAGGGGGATCAAGACAGGACGTGTGCTTACTGGACTTCATTTGGGGGCACAATATTTAAAGCAGAAACACATCAGTAAGGGTTTCCATCTGCATATGGTTTTTTGTAGTGTAATGTCTTAATCATAGTCTACCATCAAATATTTTAGGAATATCTTTAATGTTTAGATAGTATATTAGCAGCATGCAATAATTACATCATAGGTTCTCAAGCAGAGGCAGTCTATTGCAAGGACCTTCTCTTCTGCCAGTTATCATAGGATGTTTAAAGTTAGAAAACTGAATAGAAACACTGAATACTGTAGAAATGCACTTTGCCCAGTAATACTTGAGTTGTTGCAGTATTAGATTATCCATTTGGTTGTTACAGAAAAGCCTTAACTGTAATTGATGGTTGTTGCCATAATAGTACATTGCCTGTATTTCTACCTCTAGTAATGGGCTCTATGTGCTAGATTTCAATATCCTTGAGCCTGTGCAAGTGCACAAGTCTTTTTAAAAAGAAACATGGTTTACTTGCACAAAACTGAACAGAATTGAGAGATCATTAATGCCCTTGAAGTGTTTTTTGTGGGTGTGAAACAAATGGTGAGAATTTGAATTGTTCCCTTATTATAGTATTGAAATTAAGTCTACTTAATCTATCAAATCATGTTCATGCCCTGATTTTATATACTTGTATCTATCAATAAACATTGGGAAAAAAAAATCTGGAGTTAAAAGGAGCTTCTGAGACCAATCTTAAAGAATCAATGTCATGAGTTAAGAAGATTCTAGCCACTGGTTTTGTATCCCATACTTACCTCAGTGCCTGAATTCAGATCCCTTTGCCTCTCTGGGCCTCAATTCCATGCCTACCACACCGTCTTTCTTATAATAATGCCTTCTATCTCATATGTGGTTGTGAAGATTCATTGAGCTATTCTGAAGTCCTGGATTGGAGCCAAAATGAGACAGATCCTGTGGAGATCTGAGGTGGTTTTCTACCTAACATAAATGAATCCAGCTCCCTTGTTTTATATAACTCCTTCTGCTCTGTGTACAAGAATAATCATAGTAGTTCTGTAGTCTCAAACTTAAGTGTTTGAAGAATCTAAACTATGGGCCCCCAGACAGCTGGCAAGAACCCTTAATATTTTGTGGACAGGTGGAATTCTACCCCTGGCCTCTCTGTGCTCATCCATATCTAGTTCTTTTGTGTCCTTTTTCCCTTCACTAAATGTGCACTTTGTCACTGTTCTCTGACCATACAAGTAACAGTAATCAACAGGACAATAGGAAGTTAAAAGAAGAATCAGTCCTGTGCGAGCCAGCTGCTTTATGCCCCTATGGTTCTCCACCATTTACAGCGCATTGATTGTAAACCAAACACAAACTAGATCTATTTTTCTTCCTCCTTAAGCTCACGCAAGATCTCTAGTCCTCCAGCTTTGGCTTTCTAAGCTTTGCATTTAGAATATGAGGTGAGAAGGACAGATGTTAGCCCAGGCCGACTCTGTCCTACCATAGCACTGTATGTACAGTTTGTGACAGTGTGCAGGCTGAGAGGCCAGTGCAGCTCAGGGTATCTAGGCATGTGGAATTTCTGCTGGAAGGCTCTGATATCTATGTCAGTCTAAGAGCACAGACAGCATAGAATAAGATTCCCAGAGAGGGCCACGTTGTCACTGATGTCTTCTAAAGGGGTCTATATTCCATTGTCATCTCTGGCTAGGAACATGGATTTGGTGTTTGGAAAAGCAGTGCAAATCTGTTGTGCGACACTTTTCCTGTGAAGACTTGACAAACTCACCCCAGATAGGGAACCAATGACAGAGCAAAGTAGGGACACCACCAAAGTCCAACGTGGGGAACCAATGAGCTTTATTGGGGTTGCTTATAGAAATATGAGTCAAGTATTTCCTATAAGAACAGAAATGACTCGAAGACAGCTGCCTCACCAAAAGCCCTCTGTGGTGGTTTGAATGAGAGTGTCCCCCATAGGCTTTAAGTATTCAGACATTTTTTCCCCAGTTGGTAGCACTGTTCTGGGAGGTCTTAGAAGGTGTGGCCATGCTGGAGGAAGTACGTCATTGGGGGCAGGCTTAGTGAGTTTAATAATCCTTGCCAGTCTCGAGTCTCTCTGGACTGTGTTCATTGGAGATGTGAACCTCGGCTTTCTGCTCCGGCCCCAGCCACCCTGCCTCCTGCCACAATGGAGTCTAATTCCCAGGAACTGTCAATTGTAAGCTCAAATAAACTCTTCCTTTTATAAGTTTCCTTGGTCATTGTGGTTTTATCACAGCAACAGAAAAGAGACTAATATACCCTCCCCAGCATGGGTGACAGCTTGTGAAAGCAGGAAGCCTGGAGCCCACTGCACAACCTGCAGGCATCTGAACAGGTTGGAGAGTCTTTTCCTGGTAGCTCAGTTGATCTGAGCCTCTGTAGGCAGCTCTGGTGCTCTCTGCTGCTTCCAAGAGGCTTGTCGTCTCTTTCAGGCTGTTCAGCTGAGCTAAGCCTCTTACCTTAGCCTTCTCTTCTAGGCAGCTCAGCTTGTCTGAGAGTTTTTCAGCAGTCCTTATTGCTTACAAATGCTTAGGGAGAGAGAAGCATAGTATATTTGGTAAAAGTTTCATGGACTTCCTGAAGCGTTTGAGCTGTTTACTTCCTGAGCTTAAGAAGCTTCCCTACAGGATAAATATTTACCTGTCCTTAGGATACCCTGTGTCTTTATGAGCTTCCCTCCAAGACAAAAGCTTTCCCTCCAAGACAAAGAAAACTGCCATACAACAAAATTCTAGCTTAGTTATTATTAAGTGACATTGGTATATGACCTTGGACATATCACTTAAGTGTCTGAATTATCTCCTTGTCTAAATTGAAGATCCCAGGGGGCTGGAGAGATGGCTCAGCAGGTAAGAGCATTGCCCACTCTTGCAGAAGACCCAGGTTCAATCTCCAGCACCCACATGGCACCTAACAATCATCTGTAACTCCAGTTCCAGGTGTATCCAAAGCCCTCTTCTAGCCTCTGAGAGCATTGCACAACACTGGTGCACTTACACACATGCAGACAATACACTTATTATACACATAAAATAAAAATAAAATATATTAAAGTGAAGATCCCATAGAGCCTGCAATATGGCTTAGTAGACTCATGATTAAGTATTGAACATAGTGTGTGGTTCATGGTATGATTTCACCAGATACTATACTTGGGAGCCCAACCAGGCCAATGGAATGCCTCTGCCAGCCTCTAAGTATCCCTGATTTTATCTTTCCTTCAGGACAGAGAACTGGTTCATTTTCCTTCCATAGGCTTAGACATATATACCATAATGTCTCTTCCCATTACCCATGGTCTGCAGCATCCTCCAACCAACCACAATAGTGATGATTTTCTTGGTGCTGAAGAACAGTGGACCAGATGGAGTAGGAGGAACCATACCTCTGGTCCTAAATGTATAACAAGTAACATCACTCTACCAGTGTTTCCTCCCCTATAAGATGAGAGAGGTTGATTAAATAAATTCCCTTCAGGATAAACATTTTACAATTCTAATTAGTTATCATTGGTATTGGGACAGCTCCACCATTTAAATGAGCCCTTTTAATTAGCACACAGGGAAACTTGAATTGTTTGAATTTCTTTACACATATCGAGGCAGTGAATGCTAATAAACTTGGAGCTTTTAATTTAGAGAAAATGTTAAAAGTGTCAAAAAGAGAACATAGGTATTATCTCCCTGTAGAGTACCACTTGTTCCTCTTTTTAAAATTAGTTCTAATTTATCACTTAAATGCTTCAAAGATTGAATGTAGTCTCTAGCCAATTTCCAGGGAAGTTAAGATGGCTCTAAAATAAGAAGAAATTAAAATGTTCACAGTTTTTATGAAATGAATAAGAAATCTATTGCTTATGGTGACTTTAAGTCTGTTTCTAGTTGTCTATTCAAGGAGTCAATCCACATGAAGCTCACATTCTAATCAACTGGCAACATCTATAGGAATTACTCTGTTTAGATAGAGATATGAACACTTTCACTAAAAAAAGCACAGCACAAATGTGGGGATATGCATTCATTCAACAAATAGTAATTGAATTCTTCTACATGCAAAGGCACATGAAATATTTCAATTTGAATTCCTTGCTTTCAAGGAAACTTCAGTGGACAATGGAGTCTAAGACATGTATAGGAGCAATTTTAATTAAGGCATTGGGAACCAGGCTGAGCCTCTGTCCCCAAACTCTACCTAGAACTTATAATAATATATGTGACCAAACTTCATGTCAGGTTTGCATGACCCATATGAATGGACCAGAGTGGACTTCTGGGCTAAGAAACATGATATGAGAGAACAATTCAAAACTCCTCAAAATTTTCAAACCAGAACCATAAAAGATGCAGTCACCCAGTGGTAGCCACGGGAACAGTAAGTCATCTGGAGATGATGTCTGAGCACTAGCTGAGATCCACATCCATGAAAGTTAAGGAGGAACAGAGAGTATGAGTCAGCAGAGATACCCTCTTGCCTCCAGTTAGATTTCATGGCTGTGATGAATAACCCAGAAAGCAGATTTTATTTTGTTCATGGTTGCAGAGGTTTGCATCCAAGGCTGCTTGGATTCTTACTTTAGACCTGAGGCAAGGAAGAATATCATGATAGCAAAAGCATGTACATAGGCTGCTCACCTGTAGGCGGCCAGGAAGCCTGGCTTCCTCCTGGCCCTTTTCAATCCATGTGGGCCTTCAATCTATTCAGGGCGAATCTTCCCTCAGTTAACTGTCTCTGGAAACACACACACACACACACACACACACACACACACACACACACGTGTGCACGAGAGAGAGAGAGAGAGAGAGAAAGAGAGAGAGAGAGGCTTTACCAGTTTCCTAGGCATCTTTCAATCCAATCAGTATGACAATTAGACTAACCATCACACCTCTGTCTTGGTCTTTGCTGAGAGATTGGCACATGGTAAGAGAAAAACTGATCATTGGACAGTCAGAGAATAGAAAATAACCAGCTATATTTGGCTCTCATCCCCATGAAACCCAAGTGTATTTCCTGAATTTTGTTTCAATGAGAGTCATCTGAGGTCTTTAACAAACTATACTTTTTTAGAACTGGTATATAACTTTAGTTTCACAAATCCATATGTGCATAAATTAGGACTTTCTCATTTTTGCAAAATTCAACTTGATTTCTGTTTGACCCTCAATCTGATATGGCTAAAAAAAATCCCCTACATTTCAGTTACTGGGTGGTTCTCTCCTGCATACCCTTCCCCAATTTGTGATGAAGTAATCTGGAATTTATGCAGTGCCAAGCCATGGGGGCGAGGGGGGGTGGGTAGAGGAAGGTCTAACATTTACCTGCCGCAAGGCCAGGAAATGCAGACATTCTCTGTGGTCTTTTTCTTCCCATGCCGGCTCCGTGGAGATAGCTCTTTTCCCATATGAAAGTTTATATCAGCTGTCGGAAACCTTGTCCTCCATTTCCCTCAAACTATTTTGAGAATCCTAACCCGGACATTTTGAATGCCACTTCAATTCAGGATCCTTCTGTGAGGATGGATAGATCCCTGGCTGACAACAATTACTGCACGGACATTTTCTCCCTGGGATCTTAGTGTCTTTCTGGCACTTAGAAATCTAGATGTAGCTACTGGGCTGTTTCCTTAGGGTTCTGACCTTCTTTAGGGCCCACCCACACTGTCTATAGTTATCCCATCCCCAAGACAGAATCTTTATCCTTTGGTTTTGGTGCTTAGTGAGATGCGGTAACACTGAATAAATCAAGATGGAACTGTAGCCACTCAACTGAATAGGGTGTGAGGTCATGACAAGGTGATTATTGAAAACCAACACTGTACTTCATGTAGATTTGAATGGTAAAGTGAGACTTGTATTTGCCCCATTAAGGAGGTCAGTCCCAGAATGCTAAGAATTCCTACTCTGTTCCCAGACTGGTTAACAAAGATTTGAGTTGGAGCCAATTTCTTTAAGGCAATAGCTATGACCTCAGTGAGAATTGAGCTGTGAAAATGAGGCAGACTCTTAGATGCTACTGCCAGTCTCAAAAATACCATTCTTTTTTTTCTTTCTTAATTTTTTGTTGAACTTTTGTGCATTTCATACAACATTTCTTAGTCAAATTTGGACCCATTTCCCCTTCCATGTCCCCACCCCTCCAGAGCTCATGCATTCTGCCATACATATCTTTTTTTTTAATTTTTCAATGCAGAAGTTTACTGTTTCAGTTAGTTCTTTGAACAAGTATTTTGTTGTTGTTGTTCCCTTTAATTATATTACTCCAAAATATGCATGTATATACTCCACACATACACCAAAATTATGACATCTGAAAATAAACTATAGGTTAATTCCAAATCATGTTTAGGGATTCACTTTTTCACAGTAGAGTTGCATGCAGGTAAAAGGAAATATTACTTTACATTCCTAAACTACAGAGAAAGTTGATGTATGTTTTAATGTACTATTTTTTATAATAGCATCAGGTATTATATTTACTAAAAAAGAAAAAAAAATTACTCAGTTTCCCTTAACAAATAAGGTTTTGGTGCTAGGATCCACAAATGAGAGACACCATAAACATTTGTCTTTCTGGGATTGTGTTACTTCACTTAACATAACTTTACCTGCAAATTTCATGATGTCATCTTTCTTTACTGCTACATAGAACTCCATTGTGTATATGTACCATGTTTTCTTTAAAAACTCATCAGTTGAGGGACACTTGGGTTACTTCCAGCTCTTCGCTATTGTGAAGGGAGCTGCAATAAACATGGTTGTGCACATGTCTTCTACAATAGAATGAGTCTTGTGGGTATATACCCAGGAGTGGTATGACTGGGTCAGGTGGTAGGTTCATTTTGAGCCTTCCAAGAGTCTCCAAACTGCTTTCCATAGGGATTGCATGAGTTTGCATTTCCACCAGCAGTGAATAAGAGTTCCCCTTTCCCCACAACCTCTCCAGAATTTTTTTGTTTTCTTGATCATAACCAGTAAGATAAAATATTAAAGTGGTTTTAATTCACATTTTCTTAATTATTAGTGATACTGAATACATTTTGTTTCTCACCATCTTTACTTCTTCATTTGTGAGGTCTTTGTTCAGCTTTTTATTCCATCTTTCTCCCGCTCCGGCTTCTATCTATGAATTTATAATAACTGTCTTTCGAAAACTCAGCCCCCGTGGTTCATGAGTTTTATCCTTCATAGTCACAAAAGAACCTGAAAGCCACTAGCTCAGGACAGCTTGGAAGTTTTTTTTTCCCCAGGTCCTCTTGGGTAGAGCAGAGCAATTCCTCCAGAGCCAATTATTTCCAACAACCAAGAGGTCCCTGTTAACCCACATGGTTCCTTTATTCACAAAAGTGAATACCCGAGATAGCATGAGAGTGCTGACCAGTACAGTGCTCAGAGCAGAAAGGAAATATTTTCCAAGTGAGAAGGTATATTTCCTGCTCTTCTTTGACTTAAGGAAAGTTTCTGATGCTTTCTCTAGGGGACCTATTTTTTATTCACCCCAGATAGAGAAAATAGTGACAGACTAAAGAAAGGATTCCACCCCAAGTCCAGTTTAGTGAACCAACTAGTTTATTAGGATTACTGACAGAAGCATGGGCAACTCAGGCAATTGCAGCAACCCAGCAAGAGTAATGACTCATGAAACTGCATCACTGGAGTCCTTTGCACAACTTGCAGGCAGCTACACCACTTAACCACCACCCCTTACAGTAGCTGTGCAATGCTTGTTTCTTGTGAGTTTCATGGTGACATCCCTTACACACAGAGAGAGAGAGGGGGGGGAGAGAGTTATACTACACCATTATTTAGGGATGCAGCTTTCTGTGTAGGCATGACATATTCTGATTGTATCATGAGAGATTTAAATCCAAGCTCCATGAATCAAAGCAAGTTGCTTAACCTTTGTGAATTAGTTTTACCATCTGAAAATGGAGACCCTGTAGTACCTCTCACCATAAAGATGTTGTAAGAGTAAATGAGATTATCCAAATAATATGCTTGACCCATGGTAATAAAGCAGCATTTTGACTCTTAATTGTTCCTGGTGCCTTTAAGCAAAATAAGATACCTCTTCCTTAAATAGTACTATTCAGACTGGGAGGTAGCTCAGCTGATCTTCTAGCTCTCCATTGCTGTGATAAAAACAAAACAAAACAAAACAAACTGTGATCAAAAGCAACTTTGGGAAAGAAAGGATTTATTTCACCTTCCAGATTATAGCCCATCATTGAAGGAGGTCAAAGCAGGAACTAAAGACAGGAATCTTCCAAGCAATATTACCTACAACCAGGGAGCTCACTCACAGCCTAGGAAGTAGAACAGAAACCATGGAGGACACTGCTTGCTTGTTCCCACTCAGGGTCATGGTTAACTGCCCTTCTTTACACAGCCCAGGACCACCTTCCCAGGGAACAATACTGCCCACAGTGGGTGGGACCTCCTACATTAACTAATAATCAAAGCAGTCCTCCACATAGGCCAGTCTCATCTAGGACATTCCTCAGTCAAGGCTTTCCTCTCTGGTGACTCAAAGTTGCATCAAGCTCACAAAGCTAACTTGGGCAGTCAGTAAAGTGATTAGGACATGAGTTTGATCCTTAGAACTCATGTAAAAATGCCAAGCATGGTGATATGTGTTGTAGTCCCATCACTGAAGAGGCAGAGACAAGGGAATCCATAAGGCTTGCTAGTCAGCCAATCTGGAGTACTTGTGAGCTCCAGACCTGTCTCTAAGGAGGTAGCTGGCATTCCTAACTATGATATCCAAGGTTGTCCTCTGGTCTCCATATACATTTGTACACATATGCATCCCTACACACATACATGCACCCACACATACATGAACACATGTACACATGTATAAAAATTAAAATTAATAGTGTTCAAAGACATTCAAAACTGAAGAGGAAGGAAAGAGAAATGCCCAGGTGTGGGAAATTATCTCCTTTAAAAATATTTTTTCCGGAGATCTCCTGAGCCCAGCGGCAGGAAGAGGGGAAGACAGGTAGGGACTGGGTGCCTTGGCGAGCTGATTGCTGATCGTTTGGTCCTGCTGTCTTTGGTTTGATTGGCCTTTGTGGCTGTGAGGTTGGAGTTATCCCCCCAGCTGGGATTAAAGGTGTGGTCTTTGGCTTGATTAGATCTAGTGGCTGTGGGGGCGGAGTTATCCTCCCAGCCGGTATTAAAGGCACGCTTGTGTGACTCTTGAGATTTGAGATCTCTTGAGCCCAGCGGCAGGTGCCGGGGCGCGGGCTGAAGAGCCCCCCCCCCCCCGCCAACTGAGATTACGAAGAAGGATCTGAAGGAGGCAAGCAAAGCACGCCTTCAACACAGTGAAGAGGCATTCAGGACTCACATTGGAATACAGGCAAGGAGAAGCCCATATGCCAGGATCACGAAGAAGAAACTACACTGGAAAGGTGCAGGATAATCCCACGCCAAGCTTTACCAACCCTATGGATGACTCCTGCAGTGGGATCCCCCCGGGGATGCCCCAGGACACAGACATCAGAAACACAATTGGGAACATACTTAAAGAACTACAAGATCATAAAGAACAAATTAAAGAACTAAGAAAAGAGAATGAGGACCGAGAGAGAGAGAATGACAAGCTCCGGAAGGAAGTAGAAACACTGAAAAGATCCCATGCTGAAAAAGAAAAAGAAACCAACCAGCAAACAAAAGAGCTACAAAAAGAGATCGAGAAGCTCCAAAAAGAAATAGAAACACTAAAGAAATCAGAAGAGGAAATGAAAAAGGAAATCAAACACTCATCCATTCAAGAGGAAAGGAATGAAAAAAGCCTCAGAAGCAGAATGGAGGAAGCAGAACAAAGAATATCAGACCTGGAGGACAACACAGAACAACTAAAAACCTCAAGGAAAGATTATGAAAAATTTAAAAATACACAAAAATGGAACAACCAGGAGCTGTGGGACACTATGAAAAGATCAAACCTCCGCATCATAGGAATAGAGGAAGGAGAAGAATCCCAAGAGAAAGGTATTGATCAGATCTTCAACAGAATAATAGATGAAAACTTCCCCAAACTAAAAAAGGACAAACCAATACCAATACAAGAAGCACATAGAACTCCAAACAGACAAGATCAGAAAAGAAATTCTCCACGCCACATCATAGTTAAAATGCTGGACACCCAAAACAAAGAGAAAATTCTTAAAGCGACAAGAGAAAAACAACAAGTGACCTATAAGGGGAAACCTATCAGAATAACAACGGACTTCTCACAGCAAACGATGAAGGCAAGAAGAACCTGGAGCAAAGCATTCCCAGTGTTGAGGGACAATGGATGCCAGCCCAGGTTACTATACCCAGCAAAAATGTCAATCATAGTGGAAGGAGAGAGGAAAATCTTCCATGACATAAACAACTTGAAAGAATACATGTCCGGAAAACCAACCCTTCAGAGAATACTTGAAGCAATCCAAAGAACAGAAGAAAGGAGCAACCAACCCCAGGCAACTAGAAGGAGAAATCAATAAAAGCATAACTGCAGAAGTAGAAACCTAAATCAAAACCGCAGATGGATAATAAGGCAAAAGGAAGCAACACAAACCTATCAGTCATAACCTTAAATATTAATGGACTAAATTCCCCAATCAAAAGACATAGACTGGGAGACTGGATTAGGAAACAGAATCCATCGATATGCTGTCTGCAAGAAACACATCTTACCTTCAAGGACAGGCACCACCTTAAAGTGAAGGGATGGAAAAAAATATTCCAAGCAAATGGTACCAAAAAGAAAGCAGGTGTTGCTATTTTAATATCGGATAAAATAGACTTCAAAGTAAAAGAAATCAGAAGAGACAAAGAAGGCCATTACATTTTCATCAAAGGAACAATCCACCAAGAAGATTTCACAATTATGAATATATATGCCCCAAATTCTGGTGCACCAAACTTTATAAAGACAATTCTCCAGGACCACAAGTCACAGACTAACCCCAGCACACTCATAGTGGGAGATTTCAATACCCCACTGAGTCCTTTGGATAGGTCAACAGGACAAAAAATAAACAGAGAGACATCTGAACTGAACGATATGATACACCAAATGGACCTCATAGACCTCTACCGAACATTCCATCCTAATACCAGAGAATACACTTTCTACTCAGCACCCCACGGAACATTCTCCAAAATCGACCACATCCTGGGACACAGAAGAAACCTCTACAAATACAAAAAGATTGAAATAATTTCATGCATCCTGTCAGACCACAGTGCAATGAAGCTCAACATCAACACCAGGACAAGCCCTCCTGCCTACAAGAACACATGGAGACTAAACAACACACTCTTGAATAATGAATGGGTCAAGGAAGAGATAAAGAAAGAAATAAAAACATTCCTGGAACTGAATGACAATGACAATACAACACAACAAAACTTATGGGATACCTTAAAAGCAGTCCTAAGAGGGAAATTTATAGCCCTGGGTGCCTACATTAGAAAAACAGAAAGAGCACAAGTGAATGATCTAACACTACAGCTAAAAGCACTTGAGAGGCAACAACAGATGAACCCTAAACGCAACAGACAGGAAGAAATAACAAAAATCAGAGCAGAAATCAATGAAATAGAAACAAAGAAAACAATACAAAAAATCAATGAAGCCAAAAGTTGGTTCTTTGAAAGAATAAACAAGATAGACAGACCTCTAGCCCAGTTAACAAAAAGAAAGAAGGAACAACTCCAAATCAATACAATCTGTGATGAAAAGGGAAATATCACAACGGACAAGGAAAAGATCAAGAAAATTATATGGGAATATTACAAGAACCTATATTCTACCAAGTTTGAAAATCTAGAAGAAATGGATGAATATCTGAAATCTTGGGAATCACCAAAGCTTGGCCAAGAGGAGACCAGCAGCTTAAACAGACCCATAACATATGAAGAAATAGAGGATGTAGTAAGAAGCCTCCCAACTAAAAAAAGCCCAGGCCCAGACGGTTTCACAGCAGAATTCTATAAAACATTTCAAAAAGACCTACAACCATTATTTCTGAAACTGTTTAGAAGTATACAATCAGAGGGAATTCTCCCAAATTCCTTCTATGAAGCCAACATCACTCTATTACCAAAACCAGGCAAAGATCCAACTAAAAAGGAGAATTATAGACCCATCTCCCTCATGAACACAGATGCCAAAATTCTAAACAGAATACTGGCAAATCGCATACAGACCCACATCAAGAAGATCATCCATCATGACCAAGTTGGATTCATACCAGAGATGCAGGGATGGTTCAACATACGAAAATCAATAAACATCATCAAACACATAAACGGAATCAAAGACAAAAACCACACCATCATCTCAATTGATGCTGAAAAAGCCTTTGACAAAATCCAGCATCCCTTCATGCTTAAAGTCCTAGAAGGAATTGGATTGGAGGGATCATTCCTCAATGTAATCAAAGCCATATACAGGAAACCCACAGCCAATATCATCCTAAATGGGGAAATGACGGAAACATTCCCTTTAAAGGTAGGAACTCGGCAAGGCTGCCCCCTATCACCACTCCTCTTCAATATAGTGCTTGAAACACTTGCTAGAGCAATAAGGCAAGAAAAGGATATTAAAGGAGTACTAATTGGAAAAGAGGAAGTCAAACTATCCCTATTTGCTGATGATATGATTGTTTACTTAAGAGATGCAAAAAACTCCACCAGAAAACTCCTAGAAACGATTAACAGCTTCAGCAAAGTGGCAGGATACAAAATTAACCTTAGAAAATCAATGGCCTTTCTTTACACCAAGAACAAGCAACTGGAGAAAGAATTCAAAGAGACCTTCCCACTCACAATAGCCTCAAAAACAATAAGATACCTAGGAACAAACCTAACCAAAGACACCAAAGACCTCTACAACAAAAATTTTAAACCCTTAAAGAAAGAAATTGAAGAAGACCTCAGAAGATGGAAAAACCTCCCATGCTCATGGATTGGGAAAATTAACATTGTAAAAATGTCCATTTTACCAAAACTCTTGTATAGATTTAATGCAATCCCAATCAAAATCCCCAAGAGTTTCTTCACAGGCTTGGAAACAAAAGTTCTTAAATTCATTTGGAGAAACAAAAGACCCCGAATAGCCAAATCAATCCTGAGTGAAAAGAGCTACACAGGAGGGATCTCTATACCAGATTTTAAACTATACTACAGGGCTATAGTCATAAAAACAGCCTGGTACTGGCACAAAAACAGACCTGTTGACCAATGGAACAAAACCGAAGATCCAAATCTGAGCACATACAATTTCAGCCATCTCATATTTGACAAGGGGGCCAAGAAACCACAATGGAGAAAAGACAGCATCTTCAGCAAGTGGTGTTGGCAAAACTGGATCACCACTTGTAGAAGAATGAAATTAAACCCCTACCTCTCACCCTGTACAAAAGTCAACTCCAGATGGATTAAAGACCTCAACGTGAAACCCCAAACTCTGAAGGTGATAGAAGAAAAAGTTGGCAGCAGACTACAAGACATAGGCGTAGGAAAAGACTTCCTAAATCAGACAGCAGCTGCACAAGAATTAAGGTCGACAATTGACAAATGGGACCTCATCAAACTCAAAAGCTTCTGTACATCAAAAGAAACAATCAAGGAAGTGAAGAGAAATCCCACAGAGTGGGAGGAAACCTTCACTGCAGATACATCTGACAAAGCATTGATTTCCAGAATATATAAACTACTCAAAAAACAAAGAAAAAAGAAAACAAACGACCCGCTCAATAGATGGAGCAAAGAACTGAACAGAGACTTCACAAGCGAGGAATTAGAGATGTCTGAGAAACACCTCAAGAACTGCTCAACATCACTAATCATTAAGGAAATGCAAATCAAAACCACTTTAAGATATCATCTTACTCCAGTAAGACTGGCTAGGATCAAGAAAACAAATGATACCAAGTGCTGGAGAGGTTGTGGGGAAAGGGGAACACTCATCCACTGCTGGTGGGAATGTAAACTCGTACAGCCACTATGGAAAGCAGTGTGGAGAACCCTTGGAAGACTTGGAATGAACTTGCCACCCGACCCAGCCATACCACTCCTGGGCATGTACCCTCAAGACTTACGCCACCACAGAGATACATGCACGGCCATGTTTATTGCAGCTCTCTTCACAATAGCAAGGAGCTGGAACCAACCTAAATGCCCCTCAACTGACGAGTGGATAGAGAAAATGTGGTACATCTACACAATGGAGTTCTATGCAGCAGTAAAGAAAGACGACATCACGAGCTTTGCAGGAAAATGGCTGGAGCTAGAGGACATCATGCTGAGTGAAGTAACACAGTCCCAGAAAAACAAACGACGAATGGTATCCCTCATCTGTGGATGCTAGTGCCAATTACCCAGTTGTAAGTATTTCTTGTGTAAGGGCCCCTGAGCTTTTGTACAAAGCAGTTGGGCATAATGCATTTTGGAAACAACAACAACAACAGAAAATACTGCATCAAAGAACTGACTGAAACAGTGAACTTCTGCTCAAAACAGTCAACTTCCCCATGGAAAATATTGAGAAAGACTAAGAGATGGAAAGCATGTTTGGCAGAATGCACGAGCTCTGGTGGGGTGGGGGAATGAGCGGGAACATGGGTCTAGATTTGTTAAAAATAAATAAAAAAAATAAATAAATAAAAATATTTTTTCCAGGGCTGGAGAGAAAGAGGGAGAGAAGGCTCAGCAGTTAAGAGCACTGACTGCTCTTGCAGAGGACCCGGGTTTGATTCCCAGCACCCACATAGCAGCTAAGAACCGTCTTTAACTCCAGTTCCAAGGGAATCCGACACCCTTTCTGACCTCTGCAGCATTGCATGACATGGCTGCACCTACTTAACATGCCGATAGTACACTCATACACATAAAATAATAAATAAAATTTTTTTCCACCACCGAATTTGTTTGCAAGGAAATGAATCCCCCTGAAAGGACCTCAGCTCCAACTAAAAGCCATAAATGATGATCAGGAGATCAAAAATGTCCTTGGTCCTTGAGCTGAACTCTAAAGAATGGATCAGGGTAGAAGAGGACCCAGGGACACGAGGAGAAGAAGACCTGCTGCTTCCAGCCATTCTTCTAGAAGGAGAAGGATCACATTCTGAGGAGAGGGTAGCATCTCAGGATCAGGACCGTGCAGCTTCTCATGCTTGTTCAGGTTTTTCCCCATTGGGTACATGTGCAGGTTCTCCTGACCAGTGCGTCCTCATTCTTCAGCCTCTCTTGAGCTTGTAAGTGTGCTGAGGACATGGAGAGACAGTCTCTACACGGATGAAATAAACTGGGCACCAAGCTAGGACTTCACTTCAGCACTTCGTAGGTCTTCCCTTCAGTAGACACCAGCAGAGGAAACCCTGTGTTTCCACTGAGACACAGACAGGGCTGGATCCTCTCTACCAGGCAGAGGCCTCCATGGACGAAGGCTCAGCCCAGAGGCTCCTCCATGCTGGCCAAGCCCACTCACCCCGCAGCAAGGACTTTGCCAGCCTCCTCAGGGTCAGCTTGTAGGAGTTCCAGAGCACCTTTTAAAAATCCTGTCCTCCCTTCTATGCAACGGTAAGGAAAGATGACATCATGAGCTTTGCAGGTAAATGGCTGGAGCCAGAAGTTATCATGCTGAGTGAAGTAACACAGTCGCAGAAAAACAAACGACGAATGGTGTCCCTCATCTGTGGATGCTAGCACCAATTACCTAATTGTATGGCAAACTGAGCAACGTCAACGTGATCTGAAAACAACTGTGCTCTTATATTGTGAATCCCTTAAAATATAATAAATTAAAAAAAATGTTCAAACCTTAAAAAAAAAAATCCTGTCCTCCCCCTAACCCAACTCATGTCACTCTTCTCCCTGGTTCACCATAATTTGTTGATTTGAAGAAGAATCTGCCCTCTTCCTTCGGCATTTGACCATGATTTTTGTTCATAGTCTTGCAAAAGGATTCAAGGAGAAAGAATAGAGAGAGAACCCTTAAGCTATATAACCTTTGTTAGATAATTTGTAAACATTTTTTAATAAAATTGTAAACTTTTGTGGGAATGAGATTCACAGACACAAAGATAACTACTACTGAATGGTGAATAAAAGCTGCTCACAAAGAGAAAAAGTCTAATATCTCAAACTACTATTTCAGCCCCCTCTGGCTACAGGACAATTTTCTTATTTTAGTGTGTGTGTGTGTGTGTGTGTGTGTGTGTGTGTTCACATGAGTGCCAGATGTGTATGGCTGCCCACTGAGGCCGAAAGAGAGCATCAGATTCCCTGGAGCTGGAGTTACAGGAGGTTGTGAGCTGCCTAGTGCAAGTGCTGGGGACTGGATGCAGGTCCTCTGGAAGAGCAGCAAGCCCTCTTAACTGCCGAGCCGTTGCTCCAGCTCCCTACAGGACAGTCTTTCAGTTAATAACTGGTCTCTTTTTCCTCCACTTTTAGAATCCAGAGTGCAGATCAATGATTTATCCTTTAGAAGCATTCTGAACACTTGATACAGGAATATTGGCGTGTCTTTGAGAGCGATGGAACTTTTCTCGGGTCTGTTGGACTTAGCTTGAGCAGGTAGGGTCCTGGAAACTCAACTACAGCAGGAGGGGTCCCCGGGAATGGGGTACCACTGGGCCTAATCTCCAACAGTTAATAAGGATCTAGTGAAGGGAGGAGGGGACAGAAAGATGGACTGGTCAGTCCATCCCTCATTTCAGGTGTCCAGGTCCCTGTGGTCCTGGTCACAAGGTCCTGGTCACAAGGACCTGGTCATCCTGGTCATGTCCTCTACATGTGGGTGTGATAAAAAACCAGAGCCCCAGGGCTGGAGAGATGGCCTAGTGGTTAAGAGCGCTGACCGCTCTTACAGAGGACCCGGGTTCGATCCCCAGCACCCACATGGCGGCCGAGAACCATCTGAAACTCCAATTCCAGGAGAACTCCAGCTCCAGGGGAATCCGAGACCCTCTTCTGAGCTCCGCGGCATTGCACAACACGGGTGCACAGACCTGCATGCAGACAGTACATTGATACACATACAGAAATAAATAAAAATTAAAAAAAAAAAAAAAACAGAGCCCTCACTGCCATCCTCAGCCTCTGGCTATGGTATGGTCAGAAGCATCCTTGGATTAGATAGTCCTGGCATCTCTAGCCTCAGGTAGGGACAAGTTTACTGGAGATTCAAAGGAATTTTCCCATTCTCAGCCTGGAGAAAACTGGCCATCACTCTTTTGGGGTCTTTGCCCTAAGCTGCCTAGGCCCCCTATTCTTATCACTCTGATTTCAGCTTACTCAGGGACAACATCCCAGGCTGCAAGCTCCCTCAAAAGGCTGCTGTAAAAAGACAAAGGAGGAAAATGTAGGCAGAAGACAGCTAGTAACAAGTTAATAAAAGGGGAAATACTGTAAGCTAATGGCATGTTATGCATGGGAAGAATTTCACTTTAAGAACCGTAGTGTCTTAGCTGAGTCTCACATCTTGTTTTGCTGTCGGCAGTCCATAGCTTACCACTAAAAAATGCAAAAAATGTTGGCATGATGTGACATTATGCAATTCTGGATGGAGCAACCATTGGCACTTCCAAAGTTTTAGTGGACAGAAGGAGGCCAGGTTAGCTGGTCCCCGCATTTCCTGCCACTTCTGATGCTCCCGGGTGACTTGAATCTTTGAGCCAACTATTCTGAACGTTTACAGAGCCTTTCAGTAGCTCTTCAGATGATTCTTGTCTGAGCCGAGGTAGGAATTCTCATTACTTTCCCCTAACTGGTGAACCCTTAGCTTCCGACTCCCCTCTCTCCTGCTTGTTTCTCTCAGAATTGAGTCTTTATCAGGCCACAGGCCAGGATATGAAGCTATAGACCACGTGAATAAAAGGTCCACAAAACCAGCTCTGAGGACAAGCTGCTCCCCACAATCCCACCCACAAGATTCATGTGGAGTCAGGCTCCACACAGAAGTTCTGTGCGGGGTCCCAAAGCTCGGTTTATGGCCATTTAATATGCGAATTTCCCAGAATAGGAAAACACATTGTCTCCACCACCCTCCCTTGAATAGCCTGGGGCTCAGACATAATACCAAAAAGGCACCAGACCCCATTAGGGAAAGAAACATTTCTGCTGAACTTGCATGTTAACACAAAGCTGTTTTCTGGTTGAAGAAATGTAAGAAGCCACAGGAAACTATATTCGGTTGTCTTAGAACTACAAAATAGATTTAAAATTTGTTGAACTCATCTTTCCAAAGAACCGTTTACCATTGGTTTGCTTCCCCTTCAGCAGTGTACATGTATAACTCACTATTACCTCCACTGCACAAAGGAATGTGCCCTACAGAGACCACCTCTCAGCCTTGAACCCTCCTGCTCCAGCGATAAGTGCTTTCTGCTCAAGCATAAAGAACCTCATTAGCTTTTCCACAGCCCTTCTCCCACCTGCCTTGATCCCCTGTCCCTCTGGTTTCACCTGCAGGAAGTAGAAACAGCAAAGCAGTGTCCATTTCCCTGTGATAGTCCATCTGAAAGTTCTGTCGGTGAGTGACCGCAGAGTTGAGGACAAACAGGCAGCCTGGGAAAGGCACTAGAGAAAAGGTGAGTCAGATCTATGAAGAAGCCCAGGTTCCATTATGAATGCTCAGCAAAGCAGAAGCCTCAAGAGAGGTGGCACATGGTAAAGATAAAAACCACCAGTGGCTTTAGCCATTTAGAGGATAGCGCTAACCTTGACAACAGCAGCTTTATTAGCTTAGCGGGAGACTGAAGGAAAGAGAGAGGGGGATTGGTGGAAACCCCATGGGATGTAGATGCAAGAAGGGAATAAGAATAAGAGAGAAGATATAGTTAAACAGATAGCAGGGTTTATGTCAAAGTACAGGACAGTGACTTGGAAGCCTCTGTTTTCTCTATGAAATGACGTGCAAGGATGTATGTCAAATAGAGGGGACATACAGGTCTGGGCAGTTTAGAATTAACCTTGGTCTGGTCTTCCTTCCTTACCTTCTGTATTATAAAATTGCTTCAAAGTACATTAACATTACTTGTGGTATGTCCAAAACAGTCCTAGTTTTGCCTCTTGTCCTTGTACATGTTCATAGTACCAGTTCGTTCTCAACAATGGAACAATGAGCTAGATGTTAGCCACATATGTGTAGCCTTTAGCTACATTACAGAGATGTTTTTAAAAGACGGACTGACTCTTGGCATCCGTTTTAATGCCAAGAGTGGACCCAAACTGCTACAAATCTGTTCTTCAGATTTTTTCCTAGAACTGTGCTTTAAAACAAGGGCCCACTCACTCTTTTGTTGAAACAGTATATCCAGCATGAAGTGGGGAAGTAAAAGCAGAACTCTCTTACCCTTTCTGAACCCTACTGATTTAGAATAGCACACATACAATCACAAATGGACATTATCAATTTAATCCCATCTGTTGCTTACAACCCAAATGGAATAATTATCTCATTCTTTCCAATGAGAAAAGCAAGTGTTCTTTTCAGTGCTGTGATAAAACCAACATACACACATTTTATCTTGGGGGGAGGTCAAGAAGGGTCATACAGATTAAAGTCATATGCCCAGTTTACAAGAGGAACACATGGTTCAAAGAGCTTGTTTACATGATATTGCAAGGTTAGGTAAAAGTTATTTTTACAGAGTACATCCATATTATAAACATCATTCTTATACAGGATGCTCTAGTCCCTCCTGTAAAGTGGCTTAGTATTTGCGTTTTTTACTTATAACTTTGTAACTTGTTTTGCTACCTTTTGGAATCCACATGTTGTATGTGTCATTGTTAATGAGATTTGATGCAATGTCTCGATTCAGGTATACATTTGACAGTGGTTGTGATGGCTAATCTTTGTTGTATTAGTTACTTTTCTGTTGCTGTGATAAGTACCTTGACTAAAAGCAGCTCATGGAAGAATTTATTTTGGGGGACAAAGCTGCCTGAGACACCCAACTCCCATAAACCAATACACTCACTGTTTGCCAAGTTAGACTTGGGCTGAATCTTTTCTTTGGTCTGTCAGTGGTGCCCTATCTGGGGTGAATAGATGTGTGGTCATATCTTGTAAAAAAAAAAAAAAAAAGTCACACAGCAACTACAGATTTCCCTGATACATAGATACAGAACCTATAGATACAGAGAGAGGAAGAAAGAGTGAGAGCAAGAGAGAGACAGAGATTTGTTGACTTGTAAACTGTCATTTGCATCGGACCCTGAATCAGACATAGAGAAGACAAATATAGTCTTGACCCAGGTTTTTTTTATTTTAAAATGTATTATTTATTTAGTTATTCATTCATTCATTTATCTATTGTGTGTGCATTTGTGTGTGTGTGTGTGTGTGTGTGTGTGTGTGTGTATGCTTTCCCACATGGGTGCATGGGTATATGGCACATGTGTGGAAATAAAGTGGAATTTGTTGGGGTCCTGCCTCTTCTTCTACCATGTGGGTCCTGGGGTGGGAACTCAGATTATCAGACTTGGAAACACATTCCTTTACCTGCTGAGCCATCTCACCCACCCCAGGGTTGGGATTTTTTAAAACAGACAAGGATAGAAATTTAGAGCTTGAAAATTGTGGTAACTGGGTAGCCTAGGAGAATATCTATCCATATTGATTATTTTTACAGAAAAATCAGAAAATCAGAAAAGCCTATGATTTTAGGTGTGTTTAGGGAAAAACCATTGTCCTCACAGCAAGGTGCTGTTGTGACCCGCTCTGACCTCTGACCTCTGTCAGGGCCTCTCATTTGCAGAAAAGAACATACAACCTGAGTACTTAGGATTGGGACTCACTGCAGCAAGGGTGGAAGGAAGTGCCTCACCATCCGTGACCACCACACCCTGGATCCTTAACACATGAGAATTATAGGCTTTCTTTAACATACTGACTCTACATCCCCCCAACTCCTCCATCTTATCAAGAAGGGTTCAGGAAGTCTATAACACAGCTGGAACGGAAGCGTTACTGTAATTAGAAGAGGAGGGATCTAGAGATTCCCTAAGGAAGGGAGCTATTAGAGTCCTCAATTAGTGAATTTCAAAGGGCCACATGGAAGAAGTGATGATTACATACTTTTTGTAGGCAAACGTTAGCAGGCTATCATTTTACTAGATTTTCATTCTTTTCTGTAAATAGCACTGTGCGGAAGTGGAAGGCCCAAGGAACAACACAACGCTAAATGTCTGCAATGGGATGATGAGAAAAATGTTAACTCTGTAACTAGCCAGACACCCGCTTGCAGCCCATCCTCCTCAGGATCCTTACAGCTGCAGTGATTCTCCTAAGATTCTCAGAATATATTGTGGCCCACCCCTTGCTGCTGTCAAGTCTCCATTCAGATGCACTCTAATTGATGTTCGTTGGTATTTTTTATAGTTGTTATGAAAAATAGCTTCTCTATCTGCCTTAACCTCCTTAATTTTCTCCGTAGTATTTATCACCACTGATTTGCCTCTGCCATTGTTTATGGTGTGCCTCACTGAGATCTGATGAAATTTTCAGCAATAATCTGAGGTGATAAGTGCAGTGACCCAGTGCCTGTAACAGCACTTGGGCATAGCTGATTCCCAGTTACTGTTTTTTGTTGTTGTTGTTTGTTTGTTTTTTTACTGTTTGTTAAATTGTCACTTACTCCGTGTTCTGAGAGGGCTCTGGGTGTCCAGTGGATTGTCCAGTGTGCCATGGCAGGCTCACTGAATCTCAAGCAGCGGCAGGAAGGGGGAGGGAGAAGGGTCTGGGAGCCTGGAAAAGATGAGAAATATGGAAGGAGCAGGGAGAAATTTCATGGAGGAAATAACTCAGCTTATTGGCAACAGTCAGGACCTTTTATGCTGATACTACCATGCTCCAGGGTGGAGATAGGAGCTGGGGGTGTGTGGGAGGGCCAGGAAGGTGCAGGCCATCATGGCTTCCAACCAGGATAACGAAACTCTAGGGTGTGTTGATAGCGATACATTCTCTGCTCAGTACTTCACAAAAGGAGGGCCTTAGGATATGAAACCTCACTTTGGCAGTGATTGGCTCATCCTGGCCTTATCAAAAAGATTGTCCGGATAGTGAGAACCAGATCCCCTATGGTGCTCAAGCCAAGTGGAGGCTCACCCCATCATTAAATGACTAGATCAATGGATGAATATAAAGGTTATTAGTGCAATACCTGATTTAGAGGAAATTTAGTAAACCTTCATGATTAATTTATAGAGGTAATTTAAGAGAATGACTGTACCGTGACTCTTACAATAAGTAGGTGAATTGCCTCTTTTTCATATCAGGAAAACCTTTTTCCAGATAAACTATACTCAGTTCTCTGAATTAAAGGATATGAAAGAAATATTAGTAACTAAAGACCAAAACAAATTAATTCTATAGGTCTGGAAATATTAGCAAACATTTTCTGCAGATGAAGGAACTAAAAATGAGGAGTGGAAAGCTAATTGCTCAAGACCATTCAACTGAGAAATTAAGAGTCTCAATTCTAGAACTTGAGTCTTTCTTATTCTTTCTTTCTTTCTTTCTTCTTCCTTTCTTCCTTCCTTCCTTCCTTCCTCCCTCCCTTCCTTCTTCCCTCCCTTCCTTCCTTTCTTTCTTTGTTTTTGAGACAAGATTCCATGTACCCCAAGCTGGGCTCGAACTTCCTAAGTAGCTGAGGTCGACCTTGACCCTCTGACTCTCTCCTCTCCCCTCTCCATCTGAGTTTGCAAGGATATACCAGCAGACCCACTTTATATGTTGCTGGGGTCAAACCCATGCATTCAGATACGTACTCTGTCAACTGACTGTATCCTCAGCCAGGACTCCAGTCTTCTGGCTCCAAATTCCATCATATTTCTTAATGCCATTACACCTCCTGCCCCTGCCCTTTAAGAGAAAGGAACACATTTGCAAACAGTTATCAATTATCTCTACCTCTGAGACTATTTTCTGCCAATTCTAGCCTGGCCTCCTCGACCTAACTCCAGTTCATAATTCCTCATGATGAAACCTCTTCTGAAGAAAAGAGATTTTTTTTTTGGTCTTTTCGAGACAGGGTCTCCCTGTAGCCCCAGCTGTCCTGGAACTCACATTGTAGACCAGGCTGGCCTTGAACTCACAGAGATCCGCCTGCCTCTGCCTCCCAAGTGCTAGGATTAAAGGTGTGCGATAAACAATTTTCTAACATGATATGGCTATTAGCTATATGTCTCTACATCTCATAAAACAATACAGGCAAGACTCTAAATAGTTCCCTTGTTTTCCATAACACTTTTTGTTACTGGTCCTCTCCTTTGCTTTTTGCTAGCACTTACTGGCAGATAAGCAGCCATGGGCACTAATAATGTTCATGGGAGAAAATAGGAGATAGAGAAAAATTTCTCCATGTGTTTTTTTCTTGCAAATTGGGAAGAGACGGCCATGATTTGAAGTTTGTAAGGCTTTTGTTTTTGTCTTTTCGAGACAGGGTCTCGCTGTAGGCCCAGCTGTCCTGGAACTCACATTGTAGACCAGGCTGGCCTTGAACTCACAAAGATCCGCCTGCCTCTGCCTCCCAAGTGCTAGGATTAAAGGCGTGCACCACCACACCTGGCAGAATAAACCAATGATGTCAACTTCAGGAACTGTCCTCCACAGTGTTTAAGAGTCAGGCTCTGCAATGAAGGAATGACAGGGTGTTCCTCCATTTCTAAGAGTCAGTGCCAAAGATATAAGGCCATCTGAGGTACTTCCTTCATCCACGATTAACTTCAAGATTAGTCCATCAGCACAATCCATACAGAAGTCCCTTGTAGGTCAGAGTTATAGGAATGATGTGGGAGGTGGCATTATGACTGACATCATCAAAGGGTCCCTGAGTTTTTCACTGTGTAGCCTTGTAACTTCATCATCTCTAGCCTCCTGTTTAGGAGCTGGGTGGTGCCTTCTATCCCTCATGAAATAAAAAGGAGGAGTTCTGACTCAACAATCTAAGGGATGAAGAGCGACTCTTACATCCTGCTCTTCTTCCTTTTCTTTGGTAAGAATTTGCACTAAAAGCCAGATATCTGTGACACCAAAGCCCTTTGTCACCCACATCTGCCGTATGCAAAAGGTATCTACCACATTCAGTTGCTTGGAAAGCATCCTCTGGTGAAGCACCAGCCAAGAGAAAGCTGTAGCATCCCTGCAGCCTCTGTCCACGGAGACCATTGCTTACGGATCCTCGTCCAATCTTTTCTAGGATTTAAGAAATACCCTGATGCGAGGTCACTGCATGAGTTGTTTCATAGAACATGGGGATTATTTTTGCAGTGCTATGACCTCGAACCTGACAGAAACAACTTTAAGAAAGAAGACGTTTATTTTGGCTCAAGGTTTCAGTCCATGATGGTGAAAACATGGAATAGATCACAAGGTAGTGATGGAAGTGTGTGTGGCAGAGGCTGCTCACATTATGGCTGACCTCAGCGGAGAAGAGGGACAGGAACTGAGACTAAGCGTAGCCCTCAAAGGGCCATTTCTGGTGGTCTCACTTCTGTTATCTAGTCCTACTTCCTGAAGGCTCCAAAATCTCCCAAAACAGTCATCAGCAAGAGGACAAGCATTCAAAACATATACCATGTGAGACCTTTTAGATTCAAACCATAACATGGGAAGAAGTCAATGTCCATCCTCGCAAAGTTTGTCTTTCTACAGGAAACCTAAATAGTCTCCATCATCAAAGGGCTCCTTATACTACCACAAACCACCCTGTATTCATCTGGCCATTTGGCAGACATCAGGCTCTTTTTCGATAAATATTTGGAGCAGATCATTTGGTAGTTCTGAGAGAATGAAATTAGATGTTCTCTTTACCACCAAATAATTTTGGGGTACAGAACAACAAAAGGAACAAATTCTATCCAAAGTCACAGTCAGTCCCAGGGCCCGTGGCTATCAGGAGAGGCTCTGCTCTGCTTTGGGCATACAACTGCCCTCACATGAAAGACACATTCCATTCCATGCCGGGCGTGGTGGCACACGCCTTTAATCCTAGCACTTGGGAGGCAGAGGCAGGTGGATCTCTGTGAGTTCAAGGCCAGCCTGGTCTACAGAGTGAGTTCCAGGACAGCTGGAGCTATGGGGAGACCCTGTCTCAAAAAGACAAAAAAAAAAAAAAAAAAAAAAAAAAAAAAAAAAAAAAGACACATTCCAGAAAACTCCCATGTTTGCAGTCAAGTCCAGTTACAAAATCCTCTGTGAAGCCAGAGGAAGCCACCAGCCAGGGGAGTTTCGACCTGGAAAGCAATTGTTAATAGATTCTTGTTACTAGATTCTTAACCCTCATTCTTACATATTCGTTCAATTAATGTTCATTAAAAGACAGTACAAAAGCTAGAGACTCAGAGGTTAAGAGCACAGGCTGTTCTTGCAGAGGACCCGGGTTCGATTCCCAGCCCCCACATGGTGGCTAACAACCATCTGTAACTCCAGTTCCAAGGGATCCAATGCCTCTTCTGACTTCTCTGTGGGTATTGCAGGACATGGGTCCACTTACATACATGCAGGCGATACACTTATACACATAAAATACAAATAATTTTTAAAAATTTAAAATAAATAAAAATAAAAGACAATACAAAATTCCCAGTCAAGTTTCCTCATACTACAAATCGCGTAGGTTAAAATCACATCTGACCCCCCTCTCTTAACCAGCACACCCTCTTGGGTTTTGATTCATTAAGTGCTGAGGAATTAGCTGTTGAGACTTATGTTGTTATTTAGAATTCTGTATAATCAGTTAATAGCTCCATGAATTTAATGGATTATTAGTCACTCCTAGAATGAATATTGGAGTTGTCTATCCACAAAAATCATAAATTTTCTACAAGTTGTGTTTTCGTTATGTTTATTTTTTCATTTATTTTTATGATGCTTTGTGTATTTCATTACATCATTTTCCAAATTCAGTTCAGCATATATCCCCTTCCCTTCCCCTCACTCCACCCCTACCCCATCCCAATTCATGCCATTCTGCCGTAACTTTCTGCATCTTTCTGTTTTTGTTGGTTTTGTTTTCTATTTTTTTTAACAATAATGATAATTTGTGAGTTACAAGCATCCCTTCATGTAAAACCAATTTGTGAGCAGTTGTACCCAAACCCACACAACTCATGCGTCCCACCATCCAGCAGGGGCGGCTTGTATGTTCAACCAAGCTGATCAAATGAGTGTCCAGTCTATATGTTGTAGTTTCACCATTCCACCCGAAATCGCAGCCCTTACATCTTTACCGTGCCCCCTCTTCTGCAGATTGTTCCCTAGCTAAAACAAGGGGCACAGGTGGATGACAAGCAAAACAGTCTACCTTTCTCTAGAGCTGTTGTCTTGGTCTCTAGTCAATTCTGGCTATTTCTTTTCATGGGCTGCCAGCTTGTCCAGGCATAACCTTTCGATCCTACTAATGAAGCACATGCAATTAGATATATAGGTATTTAAACAGTACTAATTGTTATGGTAGGTTACTTTGGTATAGACACAGATGTTTGGATGGTATGTTAATCCATGAATTACATTTTCTTCTGTTAAGTATGACAGGGTCTTCATGTGGTTTATCGTTATGTTTTTATTGTATGTATTTAAAGTGTATAGGATGATACTTCGATCATACTTATCTGTGTATATCACACAGTGAAGGGATTATTGCATTCAACTGAATCAATGAGTTCACCCACGGTTACTTCTACATTTCTTCCTTGTTGTTTTTGTGGTAAGAGCACCGTATACGTTACTTTTCTGCTGCTGTGATAAAATACCATGACAAAAACAACTTAGAGACTGCAGCACTTATTGTGGCTTG
Organism: Rhizomys pruinosus; assembly: GCA_009823505.1. Taxonomy (NCBI): domain Eukaryota; kingdom Metazoa; phylum Chordata; class Mammalia; order Rodentia; family Spalacidae; genus Rhizomys; species Rhizomys pruinosus. The sequence goes on from VZQC01006699.1 coordinate 1,047,694, forward strand.
CAGTTCCAGAGAGGTAAGAGGCCATCATAACAAGGAGCATGGCAGCAAACAGCTAGAACCAGAAGCTGAGAGATCATATCTCAACCACAAACAGAGAGCAGAGGGCACGAACTGAAAGACAAGAGGCTAGAAATTCTCAGAGCCTGCCCCCAAATATGTGCTTCCTCCAGCAAAGCTCCACCTCCTGAAAGTTCAGAACTTCCCCAAATAGCACTATCAAACAGGGACTGAGTGTTCAAGTGCACTAGCCTACAGGAAACATTTCCCACTCAAGCCACCACAAGGATGAGCGTGTACTCTGTTTTTTAATTAACTTAAACCACAGATAGTATTGACTGCTGTTAAAACAGGAGTGACCTTCAGAGGCAGGTGGATCTTTGTGAGTTCAAGGCCAGCCTGGTCTACAGAGTGATTTCCAGGACAAGCTGGGGCTACAGGGAGAACCTGTCTTGAAAACACCAAAAACAAACAAATAAATAAAATAAAACAGGAGTGGCCCTAATATTGTTCCTTCAAGTGTGGCACTCATCTTCCTTACAATACAAAGTAATCAAGAGTCTCTCTCTCTCTCTCTCTCTCTCTCTCTCTCTCTCTCTCTGTCTCTCTCTCCCTCTCTCTCTCCCCCTCTCTCTCTTTGTGTGTGTATCAAAATAAGCATAATCAAAGTATCATGTTTGAGAAAGAGAGCGCTTTTTAGCATGCTTCTCTACTTGAATTGGGAACACGAGCACACCAGGCCATACTTGGCACTTTCAGGAAGAAAGTGCATTGTTCTGTGCCACACTCAGGCACTTCCAAGAAAGGCACCCATTGCTCTAGCTCAAGAAATAAATAACAGTTCATTAGCTCTCCATGGAGCCTTCTCAGAAGCCACAAGCTGCATGATCATGCAGGCAACGTGACCAGAAAGTTCAGATAGTGTGACGTTAGCCCCAGGTGAACTGAGGCTTCAGATGCTACAGATAGACCTGTGAAACCAACATCTCCGCTACACTGAGCCAGAGCTCTCTAATGGAGTGGTCACCGACATCTCCACTACACCGAGCCAGAGCTCTTTAATGGAGTGGTCACCGACGTCTCCACTACACCGAGCCAGAGCTCTCTAATGGAGTGGTCACCGACGTCTCCACTACACCGAGCCAGAGCTCTCTAATGGAGTCGTCATAGGCCACACAGTAAAACCAAAGTGCTCAAGAGAAAGGCTCCATACAGCCGTAACCTACCCTCCCACCCCGGGCCCATCTGTGAAGCTGCTATATGAGGATGCCACCTCTCCCTCCTCCTCGTCCTCATACAGCTGTCCCCTTCTCTCCTTCTGTTCTGCTGGGCATCCTGGTGATCAGAATATCTGATCTTTATCAATTATAAATAGTTATAAATTTCTGCCTAATAATCTACACAGCCCAATGGCACTTTACTCAGTTTAGATGCTTCACAGATACCATTTCCATTTCACCTGCAGCTCATCATTCTCTTCTTCTCTGACCTTTGAACTCAGTGGATTACTCAAAGATGGATTCAAAAGAGGATGTTCTGAAAAGTGTGTTAGCTGTTTAGCTTTGAGCTCTATTCAGGGGGTGCTTCTGTTTCATGTATCAGCATGGAAGTTAGAAGTTATCAAAGGTAGTTGGGAGAAGTTGGTTCACTTCACAAGCTACCCTATTTCTTCTCAAGAACATAATTGTAGTAGTTGTAATAACAAAACAACTAGCAGTTTAAGAGTATTTACTTTTTATCTACATGCTTTTGTAAATTCTTTACTTAATTCACTCAGTGACTTTCTGGGGTAAATACTGTTAGTATCTCCATTTACAGATCTGGACCTGCAATTGTGCCATTAGAGATTCACTTGCTAGGTTTAAACAGCATCCTTTTCCAGGCCAGTCCCTCATTTTAAACGTGGACATCCCTTAAGATAGCATTGCATTCAGAAGTCCAGATCACTAAAACCCTTACTGTAAATTAGTTTACATGAACACCTAGCTTCCTGTAGTCAGCATTCTTGGAGGAAGATTCTGAAGATAGGAGCCGATATCACATCTGAAAGCCCTGGTCAGGACCACCTAATTTGGGGACGCTATACCTGGGACTTAACTGGGAGATAGACGGAGAGCTGTGTCTTTTTAAAGCTTTTGTTCGTTGACTCTAAGTTAAACAAGAATCTTCTGAAAATGGATATTTGAGCCTTCTAACAATGGACTGACTGATATCCAGGTCTATAATGCAATACACATGTGGTTGTCAATCAAGGGCAATTTCTTCCACCCAAGGGACATTTAGCAAGCTGAGATAATTATTGTCATGACTGAGGGGTCAGTGCCTACTGGCATCTAGTGGTCAGGTATGTTGCTAAACCTTCTGTAATGAGCAGCCCTCACCACAGGATAATCTAGCCTGACATATCAGGACATCAATTCTGTGGAACTTGAGAAACCCTGGGGCACATCGGGTTTCTGGGCACTGAATACTGACTGTACAGGTGCGCCCTCCAGTGGCCAATATGAATAATACAGCTGAATCTCAACGAGCTGCTAGTTGTCTTAATCTCTCTATGACTAGGAAATAATGTCTTAACTTTTCTGGGTGCTGCCCTTTTCCCCTCTACATGAATTTATAAAATCACAGAACGTGATGAAACTCCTTCAACCTCCAAATATGTTGTAACTTTACAGCATCAACTTCATGTGACAAGAGGACAAAAAGTAAGGAAAGTACACAGTCCCTTTCCCTGAACCTGAGAATCAGGGAATTCTTTGTTTCATTCCTACTAGACACACTCGAACTTGAATTTTCTTTCTTGGCTCTTTCAGTTTCTTTCTGTCTACCAAATCAGTGTGGCTATCTGTATAGCCATAGCCAATGCAGTGGTCTCTTCCTTGCTCTTCTGAAAGTATTAAGGAGATTAACAAAAACAACAAAATCTTTCTGGTGTTTACTAAGCCAGTGCACCCTATCTCAGTGGCATCCTACTGGATGGATCCTTCATTATCAAAGCAACAAAAGAGAATTTCACAGGATCTTTTCTTTCTTATTCTAATAGATTTAAAGCTCATAAACCATTGCTTTGATCTTAGATGGGAGGTCTGTATAAAATGCCAAAAATTAGTGGGGAAGTGGAAGTGCGAGATTCATTCTAATGCTCCCCAGCTCTGAGACTGTGTCTGCATAAGGCAGATTTGATCTGACCCACTCAGCCTGGCAGTGATTCCAACCTCATAGGGAGCTAATTCTTTGGGCCAAGTGACCAATAAAATAACCAGGTAAAAGATACTGCAACTACCAAGCCAAGGCCTCAGCTGCCTCATCGTCGCCCCAGCTGCCTCATCGTCTCCTCAGCCACCCCACTCCCACTGTACTGGAGAGACTGAGGACGTCAAGCCGATGGTTCGACAGCCTGTGGGAAGCTCCAGAACCATCAACTCAGGATGTTTCAGAGATTTTATTTTCCAAGTCAGCTTTGAGAAATAATGGCCAAAGTGGTCCATTCATCCCACCAGCAACTTGATCACTGACATGTCAGAGCAAACCAAGGCATTGAGCACCATTTATACTGCCTTGAAAAGTGAAAATCATCGAACCTTCTTAAAACCATGTGCTGAAAAGAGAAGACCAGAATATGAGCATGCTAGTTCTAGTTCAGATCGTTTACCAGTTTCTCAAGTTCCCTCTTTGCTTAACCATCAGTTTAGCTGGAACCACTTATTCTAAGTTAATTTGCCTTTCCTATGGAGAATGCTCCGAGACATCACCCATTAAGCATGCTCCTACACAGGCATGTCCAATCTGCAGCGTATGGGCTGCATGCATCCTAGAATAGCTAGCAATGCAGCCCAACACATTTGTAGATGAAAACATCATATCACAATGCCAAAAGTTGGGGCACATCCACGAGCGTCAGCACCCACATCTAAATTTCATTCTCATAGCAACAAGTAGCAAGAAGCATTTCAAGTGCCCCAGAATATAGGGCTAAAAAATGAAGAATTTGCAGAGCCGGCTCAAAAATAGTACAACTTAAGGAAGTGCATGATTAGCGTGTGCAAGGCCATGGGTTTGATCTCTAACAACCAAAATAATGATAATATATAATACCAATAGCTTTGATTATTCCTCCAGCTTCTAAAGAAACAAGACTTAGGAGGCAGGAGAGATCACTCTGCAGTTAAGAGTGCATACTGCTTTTGCAGAGGACTGGGGTTCAGTTCATCCATATTGAATCACAACTGCCTGTAACTCCAGCTCCAGAAAGCGTTGACCACTCGGGCTTCCTCCCGGAACCCGCACGCTTGTGCGCATACCCACACGGAGACACATGATTAAAAATAGCAAAATCTTAAAAATCTTCTTCAAACAAAAAAGAAAGGAAAAGAAAGTCTCAAGGCTTCTGAAAGACCCGGAGGTGCTCCAGGATCTTGAAATGAGCTGTGCCACATGGGGGCGCCATTAGGTTTATATGAAATTCTCTTTTAAAGTATCATCATTAGATGCAGTCCTAGTTCCTGCAATCTCTATGAAATAAAACTGAATTTACATCTCACTTCTAAGAAAAGAAAGAATAATTCAAATAGGCTTAACCAAAATTCAGCTGACAAGCTCTCAGTTCCCTCGTACATGGCTGGCCTTATCCAACCAAATGAAATAAAAAAGGATGTTATGTTAAAAGATCCTATGCATATTCTTACAGATTAGACAGTTGCTTAAGATCAGCGTTTCAGTGTGAAATGAGGAAAATAGTGGGAACGAATTGCATAACAGTAATCTTCTGACTTAAAACTGGAAACCTAAGCTGTGTGGGTTCTGGGGGAGGGGGGTCTTTGCTTTACTTGGGTGTTTGAAACTTCCAGAGAAAAAGAAAAACCAACATGTGGCCATAACTTCTTGATCAGGATTGTTTGTCCAACACAGATCCTATTTCCAGCCAGAGACAGCAGAAAAAGGCGGGGGGGGGGGGGGGTGAAAGTCCCGAGCATTGCAGAGGACTCTGTGAAGGAGGCTCAAATGGGAATTTAAAACCCTCTAAAATATTTAATGGAGCTACACCTTCATAGCTAGTAATTTAGGAATGAGGTTGTCAATGGGAAAGTGGACTCTAACTGAGAGCCCTAGGGAGGAGAGGAGAGCATCACAGGTTCAGGTGAAATTCCTTTCCTGGGCCTCCCCCCCACCCCTCCCCGCCAGTCTAGCCAGCCCTTCAGCATCAGTTCTGTGGCTCACTTCAAGCCATTTTTTTTTCTCCAAACGAGTGTTTCATTCCTTTTCTATTTTTTATAGTTGCATTGCTCTAATGATCTCACATATGAATCCAGCGTCTCCTGTTGGACTCTGAAGCCTTTGCAGAAGACAAATATTCTGTCTTTGTTGCTTCCTGTTGCCTAGTCCACAGTCACAACATGATAAATGTGCTCAAATTTACAGATTTATCTAAAAAGAACTAAGAAAACAAAGAAACGAAACAACAGTCCTCTTCTTCAATTTTATTGGTTTGGTTTGGTTTTTTGATACAGGGTCTTACTCTATAGCTTATGCTGGCTTTCAACTCACCATCCTCTCTGCGTCAGGCTCCTAAGTGCTGGGATTATAGGCATGCATCACAGTCTGACTCATTTTCTAGTTTTTTTTTTTTTAAAGAAAATGATTTCTACTGGTGAAAAGACTTAAAGAGATATGAGTTAATATTTACTAACACAATCATGGATCACACTCCTTACACCAAGGTATCTTTAATGCTAAATTACCATGTGGCTAATGTCATAATCAAAACCGGATTCTAAGCTACATAATTGAGGTATATCAGAAAGGGAGGAAAGTGGCACCAAGTACTAGTGACTGTACATCGGATGGTAACTCCAAGCCAGCCACTTTCTCTTCATTGTTCTTACATCTGGGGAACTTGCTTGGAGAGAATTCAGCAACCCCCTTGAAGGCCAAGAAGGAAGGAATGAATGATAGAGCTGAGAGTCCAGCTCTAGGAAATACAATCCAAGGATGGCGTTCCTGCTAGTCACTGAGTCACATATCTCTGGGGTAATAACTATGGGTCCCTTAAGCTGCTGGCCAAGAAGCTCTTAGCAAAAGTTGGAATACAATCTCAGTATAATGCGGCTCAGGCCCCCTCCTCTCAGCTCAGTATTTGTGGGTGGCTTAGGAATCAGCTCCTCCCTGGTGTGGTCAGGGAACTGGGGTCCAAGCCTTTCAGTAGCTCTTTGGGACCAGGTAGGAGCTTGCCTGTCTCCCCAGGATCTCATCTTATTAACTAACTGCCTTGAGAGGTGGGCTGCATCTGACTCCCCCTTGGGTTTATAGCAGTGCCTTAATTATTAAAAGTACTCAATATTTGTGAAACTGACTCTTCAGAAGAAAGGGAAAATCTAGAGGAATGAGATTAGAAGGAAGTACGGACTCAATTGGCAACATGGAAATAACCTTTATAATTCCCATCTACTGTATATGGGAGAGTGAGGAAATTTTTCACATCATTATATGTTGATATATCAAAAATAATAATAACAGGAGAGATGTTTGGAGTAGGGATGGGGTTAGAGAATAATGGTTTGGGGCAGGATAAGTTTAAGACATCGTGAAGACATCAGGTGGAGTTGCCCAGAAGCAGTGAATGACTGGAGGACAGGTGCTTGTGGGAGAGGCCACTGGGGATGGAACTAGAGAGATGTTCCGCTCATCCTTCCAACTGGATCTTGATAAACCGCAGTCTCACTACCACTGTAATCCCTAACAATGCTATCCCATCCAAACCATTATTCCTTTTTGACCTGATTATTGCAGGTGGCCCTTTAGTCCCTCACAAAGGCCTGCATGGCCCATTTCCCGACCCTTGTGGGTACCACTCCCACCTCTACACTGTGCTTGCAATGTACAGACTCATCTTCCATGGCTCTCCTTGCTCCAACCACATCAACCTCCTGGCTGTGTAGTAAGCCTGCCTGGCTCATCAGCCCCATGGCCTTTGCTATCACTGTATCATCTTTCCAGAATGTTCTTCTTCCTTCACCTGATCCTCGTGATTCACTTCTTCCTTCTTAAGGGCTTCACTCAACATCTTTTCTCCTTAAGGACACCTACAATCCTTCTCTTTAAAGTGTCATTAACCTCACTCCTCACCAGTTCCCCTTTTCCTGAATTGCTTTCTCCTTAGCTTTTACCTGACACTCTGTATACTTTATTTAAATGTGCCTGCTCCTACAAGCTCCTTGAAGGCAGTGTGTGTGTGTGTGTGTGTGTGTGTGTGTGTGTGCAGGGCTAGAGAGATGGCTCAGTGGTTAAGAGCACCAACTGCTCTTGCAGAGGACCCGGGTTCAATTTCCAGCACCCACATGATGGCTAAGAACCGTCTTTAAGCCAGGTGTGGTGGTGCATGCCTTTAATCCCAGCACTTGGAAGACAGAGGCAGGTGGATCTCTATGAGTTCAAGGCCAGCCTGGTCTACAGAGTGAGTTCCAGGCCAGCTGGGGCTATAGGGAGAACCTGTCTCAAAAAAAAAAAAAAAAAAAAAAGAATAGAATAGAACCTGGCATAAAGTATCCAAACCGTCAAATATTTCCTAAATGAACATGCTAGATTACTGAACCGACATAGACTGATAACTGTAGCTGCATAGCTACCAATAGCAAGAATGCCAAAAAAAAAATCATAGAAAGGAAAAGGGAGCCAGCAACCAGCCTTGATACAGAGAGACAAGGCAGATGACACACCCAGAGCAGCACAGCCAACTTGAAGAGCGAGTCCATCTTCTGCCTGCTCAGCCAGTCCATGACCAAGTTACAAACAGCCTTATGTCTCAGAGTTCAGGAGCCCTGGTGAGGGTGACAGAGGTAGAAGGAGACAGTCATGTTAACCATTATGGAGCACGATTACATCCTAGATGCCTTGAAAATGTTACACAATTGTTATCTAATCTGTGGTAATGGGCACTGGTAAGCATCTGGTGAGTTCGTTTATGGGAGGTAAATCATATTCCCTTAAAATCACTGAAGCTCTAGTGCTCCTTCTAGGGAGACGAGGCTTCTATAAAATAAGGCAGAAATCACACTGATCTCCAGATGTGAGCTGTAACCAGAACATTAGTTAATTTATTGGAGCATGTTAATAACTTACTGAACTGCATACTGGCAGCATCAAAAGCTCAAAATATGTTCAATACTTTCTCCAGCTGCCCCCAGAGCCAAATAACCAACCACAAGTTAGCATGGGTTGATGAAGCTGTAAATATCTGGTTTCACCTGGCTTTCCCTGAAGATTGTCTGGTTATCTGCCTGGAAATTTGACTGCAAAGTCAAGGTGGCCATGTGTCTTGAATCATAAAATACAGTCCATTGTCCTCTGTCCAAACCCACAAGATTATTTCATAAGACATCAGCCCACCATTGACTCCCTGGAAAGTTTATTCATTGAAAAAGAGATGTGCTATGAATCTCCCGTGGCACTCCAAACACAGCTGTCAGGCTCACTGTTCAGCCAAGCAGCAAGACTCCACTGCAGATAGCTGCTGACTGTCTTCAGTCAGGCAGTAAATTGGAAACCCAGATGACTGGAAGATGACTGCCCAGTCCTCAGTGTGGCAATGCATGAGACCTCCCAAGAGCATCCTTAGGAAAATGGCTAACCCTTGCAATCTCAACAGCACTCTCTTGCAACAACCTTCTTATGTGAGAAAGTCAAGTAAACTCAGACACTGAAGGATTCAGAACAGTCAAGATCTGGAAAGGAAAGGGGATTGAAGAGAATGGAAGGAAACAACCCTGCAGCCATTTCAAAAGCCTAAGAAGGACTTGATTCTGGAAGGAGAGTAGAAGCAAGGAATGTCCGGAAATGTCTGGGCAGGGTTGCCATCCTATGGGAGATGGTGTGACAACAGGCTGATGCCACCGTGGACCACTGGAGCCATGCCATCAGTGCCAGTGAAGACCCCGAGGTGCTCCTCTGCTGCCTCCCCTACCATGACCCTTCCCTTTCTCTCCAGTGGGTTCTGTTCTTCGTCTTTCCTAAACCTAAACTTCACTTCTTCAGAGAACCATCCTAGCTCTTGCTCCCTGTGCCTCCCCTTTATTTTATTTTATTTTATTTTTTTTTGTCTTTTCGAGACAAGGTCTCCTTGTAGCCCCAGCTGTCCTGGAACTCACTCTGTAGACCAGGCTGGCCTTGAACTCACAATGATCCGCTTGCCTCTGCCTCCCGAGTGCTAGGATTAAAGGCGTGCGCCACCACGCCCGGCCATTAACTGTGATTTCCACTCGGTCTTCCCCTTACTATATCTAGGACTTGAGCTCTGAGACAAGTTTTGGGCACAAAGAAAGATGTTAATAGATACTTAAAAATTGAATGGAATAAATATTTAGGTGGTACTCAAATGGACTATGCAACCTATTTTCTTTGGGACTTTGGTTATCTTTGCCCTCATTCAAGGAATGAATGTCAAGAATACAAGCCAGCTTCCCTTCAGAGGCTACTATGGAACATCTCATGTTGCAGAAAGATTTCTTTACTCAACAGCACACCACACTCAAACTCACTGGCTAACACAGTAGTAATGTAATCTTTCCAACAGCTCAGTGGATCAGGTGTTTGGAATAAGGCATGGGCTGGAGTCTTTGACTCAGCTGGCAGATAGGCTGCCCTAGAAGACCCTTCTTTTCTTGGGGCCCCTGTCACTCACACACCCCGATACCTTTCCTATGTTCTCCTTCTTCCCACAGTTCTTCTTCTTGTTATGGTCTAGCCTATGCTTCTTTACAGCATGCAGTCTGGCAGTAAATATGAAGAGGGTAATGAAACTTCCCAGCCTTCATAAGGCTAGAGCTAGGATTAGCTAAGTGCCATTTCTCCCCATTCTGTTTTTCAGAGTATGTCACAAGGACTTCCCAGGTTTACGGGATAAGGAAAGAGGTGCCTCTCTTGATAGAAGGGCCATCATGTGGACAAACAGAGTGGAGGAAGTGATGGCTGCCTTATTTGGAGGCTGCTATATGCCAAACACATTGTAAACACCATATTATAAGTGTCATATGGAGCTAAGAAATTCTCCTCAAATGAAAATTCCCCTTCCTCATCCTTAAAGGCCAAATCTAAGTACAGTGTTTTTCCATTTTCTTTTGAGTCCTTGCTGTAGTTTGGATCTTATATATTCTCCTAAGGCCCACATATTAAAGATTTTTATCCTCAGCCAATGATGTTATTGGCAGGTAATGAAGCCTTTTAGAGGTAAATCCTAGAGGGAATATACTGAGTCATTGAGGACATGGTCCCAAACGGGATTATGAAACCTTAATCTTTCTTTCTCATCTCTTATTTATTTATTTATTTATTTATTTATTTATTTATTTATTTTTGAGACAGGGTCTCCCTATAACCCCAGCTGACCTGGAACTCACTCTGTATACCAGACTGGCCTTGAACTCACAGAGATCCGCCTGGCTCTGCCAAGTGCTAGGATTAAAGGCGTACGCCACCATGCCTGGCTTCGAGACGATTCTCAGCCGCCATGTGGGTGCTGGGAATCGAACCCAAGTTCTCTGCAAGAGCGTTCAGTGCTCTTAACTGCTGAGCCATCTCTCCAGCCTCTTTCTTTCTCATCTCTGTCTTGACATTGATGAACATCGTTATTCACCCCACCGTCCCCATTATGAACAGCTTACCTCGGAGTAGCAGCCCCATGCCCCACTCTCCATCTTTTCAACATGGAAGATGTTGGCTACTTTCAGCTGTGATGTGCCACTTGATACTTCTGAAGTCCCTTTAGGTATAGGTGGAAAATTTAAAACTGGGATTCAGTGTTCTCTATGATCTTACTTTGAAATTTTTCATTGAATTTTTTAAATGTTCATACAATGTACTTAATGGTAGGATATAGGTGGAAAATTCAAAACTGGGATTCAGTGTTCTCTATGATCTTACTTTGAAATTTTTCATTGAATTTTTGAAATGTTCATACAATGTACTTAATGGTATTGTGCTAGATAGCTATAGTGGCAACTTGACACACCTGGGTTGAGGGAGCCTTGATTAAGGAATTGCTTCCATTGGACTGGCTTGTAGCCATGTCTGTGGGGCCATTTTCTTGATTGCTGAGTGATGTGGGAGGGCCCAGCTCACTGTGGGTGGTGCCACCCCTGGGCAGGTTATATGCTGTATTGTATAAGAAAGCAGGCTGAGCATGGGCCAGGGGAGCAAGCCAGTAAGCAGCATTCCTCCATGGCCTGTGCTTCAGCTCCTGCCTCCAGGTTCCTGCCCTGAGTTCCTGCCTTGGGCTCCCTGAGTGATGAACTGTGACCTGGGAGATGTGAGCTGAATAAAGACCATTGGTGGAAGTGCACCTCGGTTGCAGTGAAGATCTCGGATTGCAGGGGTCGTGGAGAGAAGCTGAGGCTTTGCACTGGGAGAGGTCAGAAGAGACCATGATGAAGGTGCTGCCTCAGTTTCAGTGGCGACCCCAGCTTTTTGGAGATGCCAGGACCATGGGATGACCACCAAGAGCAGCAGCAGGTGTGGAATGGAGTCGGCCTGGACCTGCAAGATGAGCTGTGTGTACTGTGGATGGCAGAGTCAGAGAAATGGAGATGCCAAAAGCCTTTGGAGCCCAGAAGATTGTGAGTGAATCCCAGGTGTCCAGCCTTCAGCTACTTTGCTAGACTTAGGTTTTGCTTGGGTGTGCCTGATTCTTCCCTCTGCAATAAGACAGTACTTGTTTCAGATTTTACAGGAGCCCACACTTAAAATACATTTTTTAAAAGACTGAACTTTTAGGTGTTTGGGTTTTTTTAAGGACTGTGGAGCTTTTAGGTTTGTCCTGTTACATTGTGATGTTAATGTTAACATCATATCTTGAGAACAAGAAATGAGAAAGTTATTGTTTAATAGTGAGGGTGGTTTTTTATTTTGTTTTGTTTTTTGTCTTTTTGAGACAGGGTTTCTCTGTAGCCCCAGCTATCCTGGAACTCACTTTGTAGACCAGGCTGGCCTTTAACTCACAGAGATCCACCTGCCTCTGCCTCCCAAGTGCTGAGATTAAAGGCATGAACCATCATGCCTGGCAATAGTGAGTTTTGAGTGCCCACTTGACAAAGGGTCAATTGCGCTGGATAACTTTAGTGTCAACTTGACATACTTGGGTTGAGGGAGCCTCAGTTGGAGAATTTCTGCCACTGGACTAGCCTGTGACCATGTCTGTGGGGGCATTTTCTTGATTGTTGAGTGATGTGGGAAGGCCCAGCCCGCTATGGGTGGTGCCACTCCTAGGCAGGTTGTCCTGTATTGTATAAGAAAGCAGGCTGAGCACAGGCCAGAGGAGCAAGCCAGAAAGCAGTATTCCTCCATGGCTTCAGCTCCTGCCTCTAGGTCCCTGCCCTGAGTTCCTACCTTGGGCTCTGTAAGTAATGAACTCTGACCTGGGAGATGTAAACTAAATAAACCCTTTCCTCCCTAAGTTGGCATTAGTCAGAGTATTTTGTCATAGCAATGGAAAGGAAAACTAGACTAGATCCCTTTCTCTATCTGCACCTCCTCCCTCTATCCCCTGCCCAATTTAGTGACCCAAATGTCCTTCAGTTTAAGTCCAACCACTGGGCCCACCAAGAGTCCCATCCCCCTAAGACACTGTCTCTCCTACTCCCAGCACCCAACAGTTGCCAAAAGTTCCTTAGGTTGGGTAGGGATTTCTTGCCTCCTTCCACACATCTGTGCTTGGACTTTGTCTGGTTCGAGCGTGCATAGGATCTGTGTGTGCTGTCACCATTGCTGTTAGTTCACAGAGTAACTGACCTGCTGTGTAGAAGACTTTGTTTCCTCGTGCTCATCTACCTCCTCCAGCTCTTGCAATCTTTCTACCTCTTCTTCCCCAATGATCCCTGAACCTTGGGAGGCATAGATTTAAAATAGGTGTCCTATTAAGGGATAATCACTCTGTGGCCTGCTGTTCTCTGCATATTGGCCAATTGTAGGTTTCTGTGTTAATCACCTGCTACATAAGTAAACTTCTCTGGTGAGAGTTCAGGGATGCATTCATTCTATGTGTGCAGGCTGAAAAACAAAATCATGACATTGTAAATGGATGGAACTAGAAACTGTTATAGTAAGTGAAGAAAAACAAGTGACATATGCTCTATTTCATTTATGCATCTTTGCTCCAAATCCCTAAATGTGAGAATGTATCCCACTGTAACTTCAAGAGCCATGAAAATGGAAAGGAACTATAAGGTTAAAGAGGAGGAAGAAGGGGGGTTGAGAGAGGGGGCTAGTAGGAGACAGGTGTGGTTAAGGGGGAAATGGGAAAAGGGGGGTCACTTTAACTGGGGAGCAAGTAGGGAGGGTTAGACAAAGGAAGTGAGAGGAAAAATAAATAATGCTCAGATGGTATGAAAAAATGGAGGGAAATGTATTAGCTCAAATCCTACTATGCCCTACAATAAATATACAAGTGCACGTGGACAGCTGAAGGCGAGATAATAAAAACACAGTGTCAGGCAAGAAAAACCTCCCTTGGAGTTGTTGGCCAGGATAGTACAAGAGACTCCTAAAATAATACAGGCTATTGACACAGCCTTTGATTTCCTCCCAGAAGGTAAGACCCTATTGCTGAAGATAGGACATACTTTAGACACAGACAGGACATATTTTAAACATAGGACTAGGAGCAATGGAGCTGGAACTGACCTAGAGGCCTCCTCTCTGAAGACGAGCTTTCATAGCATCAGAAGACACTATGCATAAGCTGCCAAGGGAGGAAAACAATCAATGGCCCTACCCAGCTATAAAGGCTAAAAACAACAATGACTGACCCAGAAGACTATCTTTATTGGTGTAGCAGGGACACTTTTATCTTGGAGTAATCAACAGCTAGCTGTCTTATTGGATTCAAAGCCCACTCAGTTGGAGGGAACTCGTGCGTGGTACTGTAAACACAACCAAATAGACACAGCTAGAGAGGTCATAGATCCTAAAGAAAAACCTATTTTGGCCAATGTAATTTCTTACTTTAGTCTAAATACACATCCTCATATTTACACACAAGTGTACCTTCCACCCCTCACCAAAAAAGTTTCTTTTTGTGGGGGTGGAGAGATGGCTCAGCAGTTAAGAGAACTGACTGCTCTTGCAGAGGACCCAGGTTCGATTTCCAGCACCCACATGGAGGCTAAGAACCTCTTTAAGCCTGGCATGGTGGCTCACGCCTTTAATCCCAGCACTCAGGAAGCAGAGGGAGGTGGATCTCTGTAAGTCCAAGGCCAGCCTGGTCTACAGAGTGAGTTCCAGGCCAGCTGGGGCTATAGGGAGACCCTGCCTCAAAAAAAAGTTTCTTTTTGCAAAAGATGGAGATTATTATAGAGTTTCACAACTGGTCAAACACAGAGAATATGTGTGTATGAGATGCTTTACCTTAAGTGACACATTTTCAGTACACTCTCTGCACATAAGATAAAGGAATGCATTTCTCAACTGTTATCTTACCTTTTGCACAAGATGTTTAAAGGCCTCAAATCTAACATCGAGCATGAGGGAGTAGAGCTGGATAGTTCCCCTCTTCCCACCCTTTCTTCTCCAGTGTTTTCTTTATTCCAAAATTCAGGGGCATCATGTCCCAGCTGCAGAGGACTGGCGGGTGGCAGTTAGACATGGCTAACTTAAAAGTGCAGATGAGGGGGTTAGAAAAATGGTTCAGTAGTTAAGAGCATTGGCTACTTTTCAGAGAACTCATGTTCAGTTCCCAACATCTACATGATGGCTAACAATGGTTTGTAACTCCAGTTCCAGGGGATCCAGTGCCCCTCTGGCCCACGCAGGCATGGCAACCATGGGTACATTTACATAGACGGAGGCAAAATACTCATAAACATAAACTAAAAATGAATACAATTTTAATGTGTAGACAGATGGATCTGACTCTTTAGAATAAACATACCGAAATGATTCTATTATATTCCTTTCATTTTAACAAACTGCTCTGACTCAATTTCTACCCTTTAGGATGATAATGTTGGTGGCTCATGCCTGTAATCCCAACACATGGGAAACTAAGGTCAATATCAGACACATAACAAGTTTTTTAAAATTGGAGGAAAAAAATTGTAAGGTTGATATTATTATATAAACAACTAAATTTGATAGGTGTATAGTAAATACCTAGTTAACTACCTGAGAAGCTAAGAAACAAATGAAGTTAATGGAAGTTTTACAGACATGTTACCAATACCAATAAGCCCTTCCAGGGGACTAGAAAAGAAACCTATAAGCAGGAGAATCTTGGTGCTAATCTTAGTGTTTCACCATCTCGTAACTGAAGACAAAAAGTTCTGTTCCTCCTTCTAATATGAGCTCAGATAATACAAAGAATATCACTAACATATCACTAACATCAAAGTGTTTCCTGAGGAAAAACACAAGTACTGTCTTCTAGGCTTTCCCGAATACCAAACACTTCTGAAACCAGTTCTTTCTTTTTTTTTTCTCTCTGTTTCACATCCTTAAAATGAACCAAAAGGCAATTTTTTCCTGTGACTTGCTGCTGATTCATTTCATTGCTATTTTGTACTATTTTCCTTGCTACTCTCTTTGGCTGAAGCTTATCTACATTCTATAATTTCCTGAGGGTTATATTTTTCCCTACCAGGGGACTTATTGGGTACAGAATGGCACAATTATCTCATAAAGTTTGAAGTACTAGCTGGATAAATGAATCTTCGGAGCCTATAAAAATGTGACTCACTGTGACAGGAAGTTTAGTTGTGGACCAGGCTCCATTGTCTCCTTTCCCTCATTCCTTTAGCTTTATGTGTTGTAAACAGGCCCTGTTAGGATCTCGTGTTGGGTGATGGCACTGAGTAATCATCACCTTGAGATCCTTTTGAGAATGAAAGGAAGCACTATAAATAATTAACAAGCCCCAACTGAGCTATCCCAGATATAAATAGGGATCTCCCTGAGCAAAGCAAGGTGTAAGATTGTCAGATTATTGATGTCCTAAAGCATTCTGTCATATGCACATTAGGGCTTTTTTTTTTAATTTTTTTTTTATTATTTATTTATTTATTTATTTATTTTTTGTATGTGTATGAATGTACTGTCTGCATGCAGGTCTGTGCACCCGTGTCGTGCAATGCCGCGGAGGTCAGAAGAGGGTCTCGGATTCCCCTGGAACTGGAGTTCTCCTGGAATTGGAGTTACAGACGGTTCTTAGCCGCCATGTGGGTGCTGGGGATCGAACCAGGGTCCTCTGCAAGAGCGTTGGTGCTCTTAACCGCTAGGCTATCTCTCCAGCCCCACATTAGGGCTTTTAAACAATGGAAATGAAAATCTAGACTAAGAAGCCTAGATGTTAGAGTGCTGGACTCCAAGTTATCTGCTCCCATTCATGAGATAAGAAAATATCTCTTTCCAGCAGCCAAATATCTATGTTCTAAGGTAGGGGCTTTCTCTTTTCTCTTCCTGAGAGAATGGTTTATATCCTAAATATAAATGACTATAGAGCACAGGATTTTTTTTTTTTCTCTGTCTCAGAATAAGGGTGGAGAAGACAACCATCCTGCTCCCTCATAAGCTGATGATTCATAACTGTGGGGTTCCTAGCCTGTGGTATAAGAAAACTTTTGTGAACATGCAGGTTTTGATAGGGACTGTGTTGAATCTATGTAGAGTTTATCAGGTTTTTCGATACACTAGCATGCGACACCCTTCTATTTATAGGTCTTTACTTTCTTGCAACAATGTTTTGCTGTTTTGGGTGTATGCAAGTATTTTCCTTCTTTGCTTAAATTTATTCTCAAACACTTTGGTTTTTGAAATTATTGTATGTAGAATCATGTCCCTAATTTGAGTTGCTGACTGCAGGTGTACATAAATACAACAGATTTTTTGTACATTGATTTTGAATCCTGCGTCCTTGCTGAACACTGTTATCGGTTTTAATGGTTTATTGGGTATTATTTAGGGATTTAAAAATATATAAGAACATGTTATCTCATATAAAGATCATTTTCTTTTTACCTTTCCCCTTCTAAGCTGGATGCTTTTTGCCTTCTTTACCTAACTAATTATGCTGACTAGAACTCCTAGCATGATGTTGAACAGAGATGGTAAGAACAAACATCCTTATGTTCTTCCTGGTCACATGGATAAACCTTCCATCTTTTACAATTGCTGTATTTCCAGTTTGCTGAGTGAGTGTATGGAATTTAAAAACTTGTATGTTACTGTAGTATCAGGGTACTTCTAGGGAACACAGAAAGGGATAAAGGAAGCTATGCAAGAAGAATAGAGCAAATACAAGATGTGGGTTATCAAATTAGTCACTCATAAATGTAAGTGGTAAGAAATTCCACAAAATTATCCTCTGAAAAAAAACTTATAACATCTGAGGACAATTGAATCAGGGGAAGACAGTTCATTGGTCCACTGGCTCTCATGTCCTGTGTGCCACAGATTCATGTCCCTCTTTGTGGATTACTAAAGCATTCAGAGTTTAACACTGGATCAGAGGGGATTGAGAAAATCTTCATGTTTTGAGTCCTATTTAGAGGGATAGGAGGTAACATAGAATAAAGTGGAGGCAGAGGGATAAAGGAAAATAACATGGTTGTTGGTAGCTTGCCAAAAGAGTCTTAGTGAGATTCCTCCAGAAAAAGATCCTGACACAATAATTTGAATCGAGCAGTTAATTGAAAAGGTGATTCTAATAAACTCAGAACAGTAGAGAAACAAGATAGAGAAAAAAGTCAACTTAGTGTGTATGTGGGACTGTCAACTGGACAGCACCTAGGGCACAGATGTGTGGACACACCTGTTATCTAGACTAGGTTAGCCTCTGGGCATGCTTGTGAGAGATTATCCAGATTAGGCCAATTGAGGTGCAAAGACCCACTTTAACTGTGGCAACACAATTCCATTGGGTGGGCTCTTGAACTGAATCAAAATGAGGAAGCAAATGGAGCACCAACATTCATCACTTCCCAGTTCCTACCTGCGGGTGGGGTGCAACGTGACAAGCTGCCTCAGCTCCTGCTCCAGGACTTCACCACCCTGATGGACCGTGCCCTGCAACTGTGGGCCACAATAAACTCTGCTTTCCTTAAGTTGCTTTTGTCCGTTGTTTTGTGGAGCCATGAGAAATGCTCCTAATCCAGCATCTCACTGAAGAGCTTGTTGCTTGTACATGCCACGATTGCTCATTCATGCAGGGTAGAGATGGGAAGATTTATCTATGCACCTTTGTTGTAACTGGCTGTGGACTATTGAGAGTATCAGCTCTCTGGTGTTCTAGCCTGCCTTTTCTGCATTGTTAAAGAATTCCTCAAAATTGTGTTGTTGAAGAGAATGATGATTCAAAGGGTATACTGGCTAAGTTCTTATAGCAGCTTGGGCACACGCAGAGCTTAGCTACATGAGCCTTTAGGGACATAGTAGCTTATCTAACTAATTCATGCACGGGTGGGGTTCTATACACCAGGGTTCTCAGGACAGTCTGAAAGTGGTAGACATCACTCATATCAGCTTATTGTGAGGGTGTTGATCCAGTGTTGCTAAAACTCTCAATGTTGGAAATGCAAAAATCTCTGTATAAAATTCTCCAAGGTTTCAGTGTGAGCAACTAGTTAACCTGATAAAAGGAATCTACCAACTGAACAAAATCTGCAGATTGGAAATACATAATCTGCAAGATGGCTGATGTGAAAGTGAGGAGTGTACAGATTGAAGTGTGGGTATGTGACAAAGGAACTTAATTTCCAGGCTTGGAAATATGTGCTTTCGCTGGTTTTCAGTAGAAGACCAGTGAATAATTTTGAATAGGAAAATGAAGTGATAAGACCTCTACTAGAAAAAGATTCACCTGGTGAAGAAGTACGGGACAGTTAAGAAAGTCTGTGGTGAAGATTGACAGGCAAAAGGATAACCTAGGAAGCTATAGCTATACTTTATGTGAGAGACCAAGTGGCCTGGGTAGAATTTAATTGAAATTCAATGAAATATAGATGTATCTGTACAAAAAATTACACTCTTGATGGAAAAAAAAAGCATTCAAAGGTCTCGAGTCATCCTGAAAGTTTGAGCACTAGGTGGGGAAAAACAAATTGAGTGTAAATTACTAACTAGTGTTGGTGCTGTTCCCTGGCCTGGTCAGGTGTGGGGAAAACTGGTCCACCCACAGATGCCCCAAAATAGAAAGGCACCAAGCAAGCTAACGATGACTGGGGAGTCATGGGGACCAAAGCTGTCCACTCTAAGAGAGGTCCTGAGATTCCAAGGGAAGCTTCATTCTGAACTATGTACAGCCTCATTCCCCTGTTATCTTGATGGAATTCTTAAAGTTCAGAAAGACTGAAAGGATAACACCAGAACCTAGAGCAGCAGTGAAACATGTCTACCATAGTTCCCTCTGTCTCCAAGGGTCCTCATATCCACAGCTTCCAACAGTGAATCCTCACTGAGAGCTCTCCATTCAAGGAGCGCCATCCCAGCCTTTATTCACACTCTCTTCATCATCCCACACCCTCTTTTCAAGTCAACTTGCACACATGTATCTTTGATACTCTAGCTCTAGATCACGGATGAACCAACTATCCAGAAACTGCTGGTTCTCTCTACCCACCTTCTTTCTGCCCACCTCAAGTTCACGTGAGCTGCCAGAGACAGTCTTATTTTACGGCCCCATCAAGTATCTTCATTTTTCTCCCCTCTGCCTGGGACTTTCTCCTGTGACATAGGAACTTATATATTTTGTGGGATAAAATACCTCCAACGGAAACCCTTAACCAGGGAGGGATGGATACCTGGAGACAAATACCTGATTTTCAAAGGAATAGTCCTGGTATACATTTCCTTTCTTTGGAGGATCTTCAATAGGAGGACAGGCCAGGTGTCACGAGCAGAAATTATCTCCTTAATACACCTTTTAATGGCTGTTGTTCCTTCATAGTCTGACTTCCTCTTCTCCTTCCTTCTGCCTTCCAGAAATTACTTTCCAAATAAAATTCCACCATCAGAATACATTTCTAAGGATGGTGTGATGGCTAATCCTGGGAGTCAACTTGACTGGATCTGGGATTAACTAAAATGAGAGAGAGACCTTCTGATTAGATCATTTGAAGCTAGAAGACTCCCCCCAGATGTGTGCATTACCTCTGATGGCGGCCTGTACAAAAGGCCACAGCAGAAGGCAGCTCTTACTTTTTTGTCACTTGCCTTCTCTCTCACTGATGAGTTCATCTTGCTGCTGTGACCAACTCTTTGGATTCCAATGTAGACTGAAGACTAGCAGATCTTCTGGAATCCATCAGGCCTTCAGCACCAGATTGGGACTACTGAGACATCCAGCCTCCTAGACTAAGCAACTACCAGATTCCCAGCCTCTCTGGTGTGGTGTGGTAATTGCTGGACTACTGGGACTCTATCCTGTGAGTTAATCTAATAAATCTGCGTGTGTGTGTGTGTGTGTGTGTGTGTGTGTGTGTGTGTGTTTATGCTACTGATTCTGTTTCTTTAGAGAACCTTGACTAATACAGATGGCCTTTGAGTAACTGAAAAAAGACATTGCCATTCTACCTATCAATAGCTGTGCCCATAGATTTCTCTTTTTAGGTAACCCCTGAGTACTAACTCATGTGTTTATGTGGAGATATATATTTTAGTATAAAGAGATAAAAGTGCCATTGGCCATTTGAGATATAACTGTTGACAATAAAGGATATGCTTTGAGATACACGGCACCTATAAATAACCCTGAAATGCACCACTCAAACCCATACTCCCAAGTTTCGCACCCTGTGAAGATGAGAACGTGCCTACCATCCTTATATTTCCAACCACAATGGAACAATTTAAACTGAGGCTCCATGTCTAGACAGGCTGATTTATTAATTATGGGGAAATATAAACTACTTTATTCCACAAGGGGGGTCAATTTGAATTATAAATGATGCATGTAATGAAGGCTGAGAAAAGCCAAAATTGGCACCACTAATTCAGCCTTTAACTGATGGCCTACCATGAACCAAAATAGGTAGATGTGTTCAGAATGTGCCTATGAGCTTTATAATTGAATTTAAATGGAAAAACCTTTTAAAGCCCAAACCATCTAATAGCTTTCATTACTCCCATATAAAGAAATGTCAATTTTAATGTGCAGATAAACCACATTTATACTCAATATACATTATATCCAGAGAGATGGAATGCTGTAGAAATGACCAAAGTACTGAAAGCATATCATTTCTCTCTACATACATTTTTCCTATTTTTAATCAGCTTTTTATCTTCTGAGATTTTTTTATAGTCTATCAATCCATTGTGTTATATTTCTTCATTAAGCATCTGTAGGAGATAGAATGCCAGCCCAGGCATGACAGAGAGCTGATTTATAAAAGTTCTGACCCTCTACGAGCTTATAGTTTAACAAGAGAGTAGGTCTATGAAATGGATTTCACTTCCAAATCGAACTCACCCAACACTGAGGTTTATGAATGAATCAAAAATACAAGCATTCAGGAAGTACAGACAAAGCCAAGGGAGGTCTAGAGCCTTCTATAGACTCTCTGGGTCCTTCTCCCCATACTGCATATATGCTTTCTGTCATGGTAGATAAACTCTATATGGTCAGTCAAAGGTAGCCCACACACCAGGTAGCATAGAAGTTACATTATATCTCTGATTCACACCCAAATACTTGTACATCTTACCAGACATTCTCTAAGCAGCCATATTTTATAAAGCCAGAGATGTGGTATATTTCCTTTTTTTTCTTTGTCTTTTTGAGACAGGATCTCCCTATAGCCCCAGCTGTCCTGGAACTCCTTCTGTAGACCAGGCTGTCCTTAAACTCACAGAGATCCACCTGCCTCTGCTTCCTGAGTGCTGGGATTAAGGCATGCACCACCACTCCTGGCTTAAAGACGGTTCTTAGCTGCCATGTGAGTGCTGGGAATCAAACCCAGGTTCTCGCAAGAGCTCTTAACCACTGAGCCATGGCTCCAGCCCTGAGATTTGGTGTATTTCCTAAGCAAACTAAAAACTTCTTGTTAAGAGCTATCCACCTAAAGCCTCTCCCCCAGGGGACTATTATCTATTTCCCAGAGGTCCAGTTGTGCTGACAAGGAGATTCAACCCGGTCAGCTATCTTCTTTTCTTTCCCTTGTAAATATCCCCATAGTTGAGTGGGACAGTGAGTCACAAACCAACTGCTTCAGTTCCCTCCTCCCTGAGTAGATGGGACATACACCCAACCATCCACAAAACCTGGCAGAGATTGTAGAGTCGGGAAGTAACCATTCTAGAACCCAGGAGATAATAGAACATAGGCAGGTCTACTGTTGTGAATGCTCTTCTGCACCTTTGAAGTTATCGTGGCTTCTGTCTATGACCAGCACATATAGGGAAGCCCCAGAGCCCAGCCATGACCATCATTTGAAGAGCTGCACCAAGCAAATGGCATAGGACAGTCCAAAGGGTTAGAGGACACGACAGCGTGTGGGTGGTTACGCGTGTGAGAAACAGGCGTCATTCCTCATGCAACATCTTTAAGAACTTTGTTATCAAAAAGACTGAGAGAAAGATGCAGGACAGTTATGGCAGAGTGCATGATCTGGGGTTGGATGGGGGGAAGGGAAGAGGGAATATGCCTAAACTGAACCGAAAAATGATGTCTGAAATACACAAAACATCAATAAAAAATAAATAAAATAAAAAGAACTTTGTTACTCTTCTCTCACCATGCTTTCCTCTCTCTCTCTCTCTCTCTCTCTCTCTCTCTCTCTCTTTCTCTCTCTCTTTCTCCTTCCTCACATAGTAGAGGTCTTGGCAGGGCCATCGTATTCCTGGTAGCAATAGTGCAGCAGATCTAGAACCAGAACACTGTATTTCCTACGTAGCTCCTGACTGCCAGGTATCACCTTCTTCCTTGATAACCTTCATCCAGACCCCCACATGTCTACTTTGCATTTTCAACCCTCCCAGTGCCTATGAAACTTCTCATATTACAGTGTATGGTGTTGTGTTTGTGTTCCTACGTAAGCCTCACTGATGTAGAAAGGATAGTCAGAAATTCAGTTTGGGACATAGTGATTTTGAGAAATCTATTGGAAATCCAAGAATTGATGTTTGTTATATAAGCAGCTGGATGGATGTGCATCTGGAGTAGATGGTGCTGCCCTCTTTTGTAGGAAAGAAGTTTGGGCTAGGAATGTGTTTTCATTGCACAGAGCTGGCATTTAAATCCATTATACTAGAAGAGATGATCAAGACTGTTAGCCTAGATTAACAAAAGAGAGAGAGCAAAGCTCGATGGTATATGCCTGTAATCTCAGCACTTGAGGCAGAGGCAGGAGGATCTCTGTGAGATCATGGCTAGCCTGGTCTATATAGCTAGTTCCAAACAAGCTGGAGCTAAAATAAGTCAAAAGACCCAAGGACTGGGCCCTGGAGATGCCAACATTAGGAGACTAGCAAAAGATCAAAACGTAGGAAAGAAGGAAGCCATGGAAATAAGCTGTGCATCAGTTCCACTCACATTTCATCGACTAGAACTGTGTCATTCCACGGGGCCCAAAAGAAGGAGCATGGGGTTCACATTCACTTGCCGTCAGTATAGCAGTCTACCAGGAAATATCTGTTGTTCTTCCTCATTTTTCCCCTAGAAGAGCTTGGAAATTTTATCTCTATTAAATAAGCATTGCAAAAGAACAAAACCTAAGAATCCTCAATTCTTTTTTGAATTTTTAAAAGTTTTATGTATTTGTATTTTTACGTGATTAGTGTTTGTTTTTTTGGTTTTGGCTTTTCTTTTTTTTTTGTCTTTTCGAGATAGGGTCTCCCTGTAGCCCCAGCTGTCCTGGAATTCGCTCTTAGACCAGGCTGGCCTTGAACTCTCAAAGATCTGCCTGCCTCTGCCTCCCAAGTGCTAGGATTAAAGGCGTGCGCCACCACGCCCAGCTGTAGATGAGTGTTTTGTGTGCATGTATGTAAGTGCACTTGTGTTGTGTGATGCCTGTGGAGCCCAGCACGGGTGTTAGATCCCCTGGAGCTGGAGTTACAGAAAGTTGGTAGCTACCATGTGGGTGCTGAAAACTAAACCAGGATCCTCCTGGAGAGTACCCAGTGCTTTTAACCACTGAGCTGTTTCTCCAGCCCCAGAGTCCTCAATTCTTGCTGTAAGTTATTGGGAATAATCTCACATTATTTCAGAACAGAATCCTTAGAGGTATTTAAAGTGCTAATTACCAGTTAATGGGTGCTGGGACTTTTCAAAAGACTTGTGCCATACTTTTCTCATTAGAGGTCCCTGGGCTATCCTACTACTATTATTTTTAATGCCTAAAAGAATTGTTTTTGAGTGGTGGCGCACACCTTTAATCCTAGCACTTGGGAGGCAGAGGCAGGCAGATCTTTGTGAGTTCAAAGCCTGCCTGGTCTATAGAATGAGTTCCAGGACAGCTGGGGCTACAGGGGGACCCTGTCCCGAAAAGACCAAAAAAAAATCATTTTTATTCTTGATGGAATCCAAATGAAGATTTCATAAAAAAATGCAGTAGTTAAAAACATATACAACTCTACTGTACATTGTTTTACTTGGTAATTCTGGAAAAGTCAAAAGTGTCTTCACCTGTTGCTAAAGATTCCCCAGTGGCATCCTAGAATCTGGAAAGGAGCTCTGCTTCGTGTCATTGCAGTGTACCAAGGCCCCACCTCCAGCTCCGGTTGTCCGAGTGGCCTGTATATATAAAGTGATATCCCAGCCTCGTTGTTACAGGCTGTGGCACAATTCCCAAACCCCCACCTCAGCCACCTTGGACAGTTTGTAGTAAAGAGCCTGTGTCCAGAACTGATCCAGGGACACCAAAGTGGCCTTGGCCTTGGCATGGGCAGGAAGATTGTATGAGATTACGTCCCTCAAAGAGCTTCCTGTGGAGGAAGAAAAGTTCCTGCCTGAGTCTGGCTGTAGGGAAGTGCTGAAACAAATGGCCCTCGGATTTCTAGAATGTCTAAGCTGTGGAGGCCTCGAGACACAGTACTGAGTATTTCACAAACCTCTCAAGTGATAAGATGGGAACAGGAGTTGTCCAGGATCACACCAGCACCAGACCTTCTACCTCATAGATTTTCTAAGGACATGGCCTTCGGATTACACAGGCCTGGCTTCAAACTCCAGTGTCATCACTTTCTAGCTTGGCAGCTCTAGGTTAAATTCCTTAAGCTCTCTAGACTCCCATTTTTTTTAATGTGCAAAACCTAAAACATCTCAATGTAAATTGACAATAATGGTATATCCCCTCCCCCCAATATTTTTGGTTGGAAAAGATCATTATGTGAAACAGTCTGGTGCCTGCAGTAATGGGGGAGGAGCTGTCATTGTGCAAGTGGCAGAACCAAAGTTAGCATAAGGCAGCTCTTCTCTTTCTGCTATGATGTCTGTTAGAGGCAGGGCCAACAGAGACACAGAGAGGCAATTTCTCTTTCTCTCAATGATAACAGAGGCTCTGAGGATAGCAGGGTCTTGTCAGAGCTCTACTGATTGCTATCAGATACCATCTCTTCTTGAGACCACTTGTAACTCACTCATAAATACCATTTCTTTCTTTTTTTTCTCTCAGTTTTTTTATGCTTAGGAATTCACATTTTCCTCCATTAATTTCATGTTATTCTAAAATATGGATACATACTCTCCACCCATATACAGTAATTACAGAGTCTGAAAATAATTGGTGGGTAGATTCTAGAGCCCATTGAGGGATTCACATTATGACTACATAGTTGCTTACAGATAAACCAAAAATATAACCATACTGTCATTCAGCTTGCCTTTCATCTGGGGGGTTTGGTGTTAGAATCCACAAATGAAGGAAACCATTCTCTGTTTGTCTTTCTGGGACTGTGTCACCTCACTCAGTATAATGGCTTCGAGCTCCATCCATTTACCTGCAAAGTTCATAATGCCATCCTTCTTTACCACTGAATAGTACTCCATTACGTAGATGTACCACATTTTTGTCATCCACTCACCTGTTGAGGGGCATATGGGTTGGTTCCAGCTCTTTGCTATTGTGAAGAGAGCTGCAATAAACATGGATGTGCATATATCTTTGCAGTAGGATGAGTCTTTGGGGTATATACCCAAGAGTGGTATGACTGGGTCAGGTAGTAAGCTCATTCCGAGTCTTTTAAGGGTTCTCCACATTGCTTTCCATAGTGGTTGTACAAGTTTACATTCCCACCAGCAGTGGATGAGTGTTCCCCTTTCCCCACAACCCCTCCAGTATCTGTTGTCTTTTGTTTTCTTGATCTTAGCTAGCCGTACTGGAGTGAGATGATATCTGAGAGTAGTTTTAATTTGTATTTCCTTAATTATTAATGATGATGAACACTTTTAAAGATGTTTCTCAGCCATCTTTAATTCCTCACTGGTGAAGACTCTGTTTAGCTCTTTACTCCATCTTTTGAGTAGGTCATTTGTCTTGTGTTTTGAGTAGTTTATATATTCTTGACATTAATGCTCTGTCAGATGTGTCACTAGTAAAGATTTCTTCCCACTCTGTGGGATAAATACCATTTCAAGAGATCTTTCTTTTAAGGGTTGTAATGCATTTATTTTTTCCATTTTTAAATTATTATTATTATTATTATTATTAAACTTTTTCCATTTCTCAATCGAATCTAGAGTCTCTTCCCTTTCCATGCCCCCATCCCACCCAAGTCCCTGCACTCTGCCATACATGTCCTGCATCTTTTTCCAAGTCTTTCCAGAGTTTTTTTCAGTTCTTTTGTTGTTGTTCTCTCCAACTTGTATTGCTANAATATATATATATATATATATATATATACACATATCACTTGAATTGGAGGATTTTTTTCTTCCCTAGTAGATGTCATGTTTTAAGATGAGTTATTGTCAGATGCACCTGGCAAAGTGAGATCTGCTGGAAACAATGAAGCTTTGTTCCCTAGGTATCCACTCCCTGGAGAGATACTCTGCTCGGATGGAGACAGAAATCTGAAGCAGTGTTAAAGATCAAAATATTATGCAATACTTTATTACTATTCTCCCAATAGTGAAATGATTCTTTCACTAATGTTGATCAAAAGCATGTGCCCTGAGCTTAAAATGCCAAAGGAATTTATAAAGGAGATAGGCCTTTAACCATGGGGTTCCCATCCTTTGCTGACTATGGAAACCATCTCTTAGCTTTATGAGATAACAACCTACTGTCTCTGTCCCAGACCCACTGAATCTGAACCACTGAGGACAGAGCCTTGACCTCATTATTTTCAAGGGTCCCAGATCATCCTGATGTACACCTTATTATTCTTAGATTAGGACTCAAGACAAGCAATAATTTCCTAATACAACCAACTATTATAAAAGAACATTCTGAATCGGAATTAGTGTCTTTTCTCAATGCTGCAACAAATTAACAGGAACTTAGTTTCAAAACAATGCAATTTTATTACCTTACAGTTCTGTATTGTCTGAAGTCCACATTAAGTCCTCCTAAGCTAAAACCAAAGCTGTACGAGTGCCCTAAGGAAGAATCTGTTCACGTTTTCCAGCTTCTAGAAAGGACTCTACGGCTTGTGGTCTCTGTCGACATCTTAAAGAAACACGGCATCTTCAAATCTCTCTTTTTACTTCCATGGTCATGTGTCTGAAGCTCCAGGAATAAAAATTGTCCTGGTCCTAAATTTAATCGCATCTGCAGAGTCCCTTCAATGACGTGAGATGCTATGTTCATAGGATGTGGACATTTAGGGGTGGAAGTGTCATTCTACCTACCACAGAATCATTTATGAAGTGACAGGGCTGGAGAGATGGCACTGGCTGTTCTTGCAGAGGACCTGGGTTTGGTTCCCAGAACCCACATGGTGGCTAACAACCTATCCATAATCCAGTTCCAGGGGATCTGACACCCTCTTCTGATCTATGGGAACCGCACGACATGGGTATACTTGCATACATGCAGGCAACATACTCATACACAGAAAATAAAAATAAAATATCTTTTTTTAAAAAAAGAATGGAGGCCAGGTGTGGTGGTACATGCCTTTAATCCTAGCACTTGGGAGGAAGAGGCAGGCGGATCTTTGTGAGTTCAAGGCCAGCCTGGTCTACAGAGTAAGTTCCAGGGCTACAGGGAGACCCTGTCTCGAAAAGACAAAAAATAAATAAATAAATAAATAAAAGAATGGAGAAATGATCGACGTAATTAAAATAAGAGTGATTTCAGCTTCACAGATGGATAAATTTTAAAACCTTACCAGAGACACAGAGAATAAGGCTTGAGAGTTTCATCCCATCACCCAGGAAAAGCAGAAAACTTTCAGGTAAGAATTCCAGGTGAACTCTTGTATCCCACGCTCTTTCTAACCCTTCTCTAAGCCTCACACCCACATTCTACTCCCCCTGAAGAATTAGGTTTCTCTGTAGGGTACAGAGGCTTTAATGCTTTTTACATAAGTAGGTTTGGAGGAGGGCAAGAAACTATGTTTCTCTTACTTTTCTCAAGTAAAACATCATTTATGATAACAAGAAAAGGCCCTAACTCTGCAGAAGCACAGTCGCTCGAGTCTTTCCTTAACTGGGATATGCACATACCACAGTCTGCATTCCCAAAGCTGACATTGCCCACCAAGCCAAATCCTTTTAAAGAACAAAGGAGAAAATTGTTGTTTCTCCTCTCTCATCCACAGCATAAAACCCAGAAACAGGTGTCACAATGTGCACCTCTTTCCATCCATTCTCTAGGATGATTATTCTGCTCTCTCTGTGCTTCCAAATACCCTGTGGATGAGAGTCTCTTCCTCTTAAGGTCCCACCTTACACGATTTACAATCCCAGAGGAGATAGTTTGATAGATTACAAATTGTTTTCAGCAGCTGACCTAGACATAACATCACCACTTCCTGATTATATTGATGTGCGTTTCTATTATTTGCTTATTTGCGCCTCTAGAAACAATTCTTTTTTGTTGCTTTACTGTAAACAACATTGCAAGGTCTCTGTATTAAATCATAATTATTTACCCATGCAGTTCATGCACCTTTGTCCCTGGGGAATCCAGTGACGTGAATTTACAGGAACATCAGGGTATTTCTCACCAACAGTTTCCTGTTATTGATATGCTTTTGTTTGGTTGTGATCTTTTTTTTTTTTTTTCACTCATTCGGTTTCTCAAGGGAAAAATAAACAGGCACGTGACAAGGATCACAGGCATGGGATCTCTTCTGGGGACCTTGCAGATGTGTTTTCACGAAGGGCTGGGCCTCTGGCAAGGCCAAACGCTGCGGGATTGTGCAGATGGACAATTGGTCATCATTCATTTGTTCTCTCAGTTTTCCCACATACTTCAGACAGCTATCTTGGTGAACGTGCATTCCATTCCGTAGGAAACATTCCACAGGCTTAAGAGAGACTGCCCGAAGATAAAAGGTGGGTAAATGCAAGAGACTTTTTCATGAGAGATCATTGATTTTTCTGAACTCTGAGATACTGGTATCCAATGTTTGAATTTTCATCTGCTAAATAACAACAGTGGTTAGGATGCCCATGGGCCTATATGGGCTCTTCTCAATGAAAATAGAAACCTGATTTTCCGAAACTTAGAAATATATTAAGTGTGCCCAAGATTTGGGCCTTTCTGAGTTGCTGCTCTAATCCACGCCCATCACAGTTTTCAGTATCTGCTTCTAACCAAGAATGAGAATCTTTTTCCTCACAAGCATTCAGGCAATCAGCACAGCTTTTTATAAACCCTGTTTCTCTATCAGTCTGACTCTGTATCAACACAGAACATGAGCCCGTGGCCCTCTAGAATTCTGCTTACTAAGATGGTAACCAGCAGCTAACTATGGTTATTTAAATTTATATCAATTAAAATTGAAGGATGAGAAATTCGTTTGGGGGGCAGCTAGCCATCCTTTCAGTTCTCAGTAGCCACATGAAGCTGGAGCTGTCATTAGGGACAGCTGCAGATGTTAACATTCCATCATTACACAGAGCTCTGCTGCACAGCGTAGCTCTGGGATACAGACACAGCATACACTGAAAGCTAACAAATAAATAGCTAGTGTCCTCAAGGTGAACATTTATTGGTAAAAATTGTAACTGAAGTTTTATGTTTGAGAGTTTCACTTTCTATTTCCTACGATGAGAGCAATCCACTGAAGCCCAGTCTCTCCTCTTCTCATTTTTCTGGTCCCTCAGTTTTTGTTCTGAATCAAGAACATCAAAGTTTCATGTGGCTCTAACATGTCCCGAAGGAACTGTGTCTACTGTGATGGGCTGACAGTGTTCCCAATAGTCACTGTCCTTCTCCCATCAATATGTCAAACATGCATTTGAGGTGGACATCGTAGCATGTAACATAAGAGAGTCTGTTGTTCAAAGATGCTGCTTATCAAGCATGCAGAATAGATTGGCAGGTAAAGAAAATTGCTGCACGAGCCTGACAAGCTGAGAGCCCATGGTGGGGAGCAATAACTAACTCCTGAAAGAAGTTATTCTCTGACCTCCCATGCACGCCATCACACACACACACACACACACACACACACACACACACACACACACACTGATAAACTAACTTTAAAAGAACATAAATTTCTGTTTGTGTTCCATTTATTCTTGGCATCATATTCTTTCCTTGCACAGTCTCAACAATTGTATGACCCTCCCCCAACCCCCAGACTATCTCCAGCCTGATGGTTACTTAATCTGCTAAAGAGAGTGGGGCTCACCCTGCTTCTCACCTTGTCTTAGAGGAGAAAAATCAGTGCTCAACATGAAAATACGTGTCCCAGACACTACAATTTTTGTACGCTTAGAGCCATTGAACATTGTACATGCAAGCTTTGTATTAGAAAATAATGTAATCTAATGACTGAATTTATTTAATCTGAGTATTGTTTTCAAAGCTATGTTCAGGGAGTTGTATTATAAAACATAAACATAACAAAATAAACAGTCACGGTATAACAAGAATGGAGGGGAAGCGTTTATCCAAAGAGTGTATTTTTAATTTATAGACATGTGGTTCTGGTTTTAAACTTAAGCTTCATTAGAAGACTCTTTTCTAAAGAAAGAAAAAAGAGCTTCCTTCTACCCCTTCTGTACCTAGACACCTTGGATTCGATCTTAGGGAGATGGGGTTCTCTGTTGAGAAAGATTTCCACATTTGTCGACAGGATCTTGTATCAAGGACTCCACCACCCGAAACAATTCACACCACAAAATCTCAAGCCAGGGTTCCAGAAAGTTTTCCCAGCTCCCTTCTACAGTTTAGAAACCTGGATGAGGTGATGGGGGCCATGACATGTTCACGGAGCCAAGTTCTGTATCGTGACACCTGAACACAGTGCTCAGCTGTTTTTCTCTTCCACTGTAAAATGGCCCACTCGGATACGGATAAAATTAGCCTTGCTTGCTATTCCTCAGTTTCTTCACCTGCAAAGCACTGAAGACATTGTAAAGACTATACACATTGTTACAGTTAAAGATCCAGCAAAACACTTTGCACATGGAAGATGGACAGTAAGTATGTTAGTTTTATCCTCTTTTCTTGTATGTGCATAATGAATCCAATTAACAAGCACCAGATATGCAAGACCTTCCTAGCATGGGGGTGGCTAACTAAGGCCAACAAAATAGTTTCTACTCACAAATAACTAACATCCAAGGAAGTCTGTGGCAAGCCAATGTCCAGGGGAACACAGGAAGGAGAGGGAGAATGTTTCAGACTGGGAGGTTGCTCACTGTTTCTCAAGGATCCTAAGATATTGGGGATGAAAATGAGGATGGCCATTCACTGGATGGAGCAGAGGAGCAAAGGATCAGAGGCAAAGTGGTGGGTTTTTGCACATGTCGGGTGGCTCTAGGAGTTTAGAAGTGTTGTGCAAGTGTTCATAAAGAGGTTGGTCTGGAAGCCAATGGTATGAATCAGTTGCAAAAGACTCTGAGGTCTGAACAAGCCTATCCAACCTGCACACAGGTTCCAAGTAGTTAAGGGCATTATGAATGCTGCCTAGCACAAAAAAATCTTAAACTTATTTAAAACATTACTAGACTTGGGAATTTTTTAAATGTATTGCATGGTTTTGACTGTGGACTTAGTAGATGACATTAATTTCTTAAAAAATTTTTTTTCTTTATTATTTTTTATGTGTATGAGTATACTGTCTGCATGTAGGTTGGTGCACCTGTGTTATGCAATGCCGTGGAGGTCAGAAGAAGGTATCGGATTCCCCCGGAATTGGAGTTAAAGATGATTCTTAGCCGCCATGTGGGTGCTGGGAATTTAACTCAAGTCCTCTGCAAGAGCAGTCAGTGCTCTTAACCACTGAGCCATCTCTCCAGCACCAACATTAATTTCTTAACCAAAGATTAAACACAATTTGAACTTGATTAGACCTCATGACCTTATAAAAGGTCTCCCTTTTTCCCTATTATGGCTTACACAGAAAATAACTACATCTGTACAGCACGGTGTGCGAATGGATTCGACTGCCTCTGACCAGAGGCCACAGTGGCCTAGAGCTGCCACAAAGGTCAAGGGATCACTATCCCAGCACATCTGTAACCCATTTGTGGTGCACCTGGCTCCCATGGCAATGGGGATGGAGTAGGATCTCTGCTCCAAGGAATGGGAACGAGGGAGGCTTTGGGAACAAGATTATCAGCACCAGAGCTTCCTAGTCACTTGTCAACAGTCCAAACCATAAGTACATGTCAGCCGAAGCCCAGAGAGTGGTGGATGTCTACAGGAGAAAGATATCATTATGGATTGGACTTTTGTTTAGTCTTCTATTTACAAAGCTAATTGTCTAAATAAGGGTGCCTAACTTAATAATATATTTGAATATATAGAAGCACCATTTATTTATATCTACTTTCCTGATGGGAATTGCAAAACTTATGAAATCCAAAATATGTTCATGCCCGAGTAACCTAAATCAAATTATCACTCTTCCAGAAAAAGAAAGTTAGAAAAGAAAACTTAATAAATTGTTTGTCTGAACTGTAGTCCTTTGCTTAATTTTCATTCTTTAGCTATAAAATATATTCTCAATCCTTTTGAACTCTTCAGGGAAACTTTAACCATGTATATAAAACTGAAAGTTATAAAGGGAAAGGCTTTTATGCATCTCAGAAGAAACAGCCAAGTTTAACTCCTTCGATCATCTGGCTGTTGAGGAGCTCTCTGTGCCCAGCAAGGCTGCACAGAGGTTCTCCAGAATTGCCATAAATACTAAATCATTTCATGTTTCCTTTTCCTTTTTTAAAGATTTATTTTATTATTTTATTTTGTTCATGTGTGTACGTGCACACGAAGTACCCTAAGAAGCCAGAAGTCATCAGATGCCTGGGAGCTACAGTTACAAGCCGATGTGAGCCTCTTGACATGGGTGCTGGAAACCAAACTCGGCCTCTGCAAGAACCTCAAGTGCTCTTGACCACTGAGTCATCTCTCCAGCTCACATTTCGACTTTTCTTTCTGTCATGTTCCAACTCATAGAAAAGCCTATCCCAAGCCAGGCATGGTGGCGCACACCTTTAATCCTAGCACTTGGGAGGCAGAGGCAGGCGGATGTTTGTGAGTTCAAGGCCAGCCTAGTCTACAGAGTGAGTTCCAGGACAGCTGGAGCTACAGGGAGACAAAAAAAAAAAAAAAAAGAAAAGAAAGAAAAGCCTATCCCATCTGACCTAGAGCTGTGAATAAAAGCTAGAAAACAGAGCTACGACTCAAAACCAGAGCAGGAAATCGTGGGGTTTTTTTTTTTTTTCCTATATGTCATCTTTAATGAAGAAACTTGAAACAAATGCATTTTAATATAGAAATTATATAATAATTTCTCTCATACTTTGGAGTTGGGAGAAAGAGAAGATAGAGTCTTACTTGGATAATACTGTTTTTCATATTTTATCTCAGAGATCATTTTATCTAAAAATGGGCTTCAAATGTTAGAAAAAGAATGCATGAATTGTCAAATTATTTCCACAAAATATTAGTCATGCTTGATAAATATTTAAAACATGCATGAATGTATGCATGTGGACACATACAAGAGTATACATAATAGAGTTTTGGGGGCAGCTTCCATGGCTCATGAAAGCCAAAGTCAGGTCTCTCCCTGAATCCAAATTCAGCAAGATTGGACTGTGCATTTGAAATTGTTAGTGGTGAGATATTTATACCACAGAAATCTGCAGAAAAGTAGTGAGTATGTATTTATCTGCACAAACACAGTACATGTGGATGTAATCATAGATTTATATGCATATATATATATATATATATATGCTTTGAAGATTTACTAGGGGAAATAAAGACAAAGGTATAAGAAAAAAAATCCCGCATTATTATGCAAAAAAACCCAAAACAAACATGAAGGCATTGGAGATGTAGCTCTGTGGTAGAATATTTGCCTAGCCTGGGCAAGGTCGTGTGTTCAACTCCCAGCACTACAAAAATAAACTGTCCAGTATGTACCCATACCTGAGCCTGTAATCCCAGCACTTGGGACCCTAAAACAGAAGGATTATCATGAGTTTGAGGTCAGTTTTGGAAAATGCAAGAGATGACTGGCTTGGAAAGGATGGTGAAAATCTCTGCTTGGATAAAATTAAAGACTCAATTTCTGATACATCTATTCCAGATCACACAATTGAGAGTCGATTACTCCTGGACAGTGTGGAAGGGCATTTGGTGCAGTGCTCTCGTGGTAGAATTTTGTCAGGTATGTGAAGCAAAAGTCAGAGGCGAGTTTGAAGGAACTGGTGAGAGTTGTATTGCTTTGCATTTTTGGATTGATATACCATAAAGTCCCAGGTAAATAAGGATGGAAAAACTGATGGATTAGAGACTGAAGGTTCTAACATGGTTTGTGGGTATTGATGTTGTGGGTCACTGGGAAGATTGAAAGAAAGCAGTCTACAGTCAGAGAACAAAATATATGAAATCATGATTTTTGAAGGTAGAAGAGTTGAGTGGTTATGATCCAAAGGCAACTGTAGATTTAATAGTAAAGGAAAGAGGAAAACACTTTACATTGTGAAAGTGGGGTAGGCTGTGGATCCAAGAGGCTCTGGTACTAGGAGGCTTTTCCCATGGTCATGAAGCACTCCAAGGTGCCCATATAACAGGCAACCTATGAACCAAGAACCTGTGTCATCAGCAGCCAAGATTAAGATAGTAAATCAAGCAGAGGAAGAAGCAGTGGCATAGTTGAATGATTCAGGCATTAAGGCACAGAGGTTTTGCCTAAAACTCATAGGTTTAAGGGGAATGTTCAAGGACGTCAGGTTACCAAGACTGAGAGGTGGTCAGAGCCCCTAAAACTCCCAACCTCTAGAAGCCTTGAACTATCTCCATGGTGTGTAGGATTTTGCAAGTACCTTATGTTTTTTTAAGTTTTTATTTATTTTTGTATGTGTATGAATGTACTGTCTGCATGCAGGTCTGTGCATCCGTGTCATGCAATGCCACAGAGGTCAGAAGAGGGTGTCAACAGTTCTCAGCCGCCATGTGGGTGCTGGGGATCGAACCCAGGTCCTCTGCAAGAGCAGTCAGCACTCTTAACCGCTAGGCCATCTCTCCAGCCTGTACCTTATGTTTTTATGGGCTCCTCAACCTTCTAGGATACTGCTTATAGTTAGGCAGGATTCACCTAGACATAAAATTAGTTCCTTCTCTGAGTTACACTTAGTAAAACCTCACTCATCTCGGGGAGAGCAAGGTAAACTTTGCTGGCTGGTTTGATTTGAGGCTTGTTTGGAGGTCATGGAGATTACCGTGAAGCAGGACAGGTGACATCAAATTAAATCACAGCTCTCGCTGTCCTTGAAATGGCCTCTGGCTGCTTGGGCTTTGTGCTCCCTGGTCACAGGGATGGTCTCTCTCCATCTTATTGGTTTAATTCTTCTCTTGCCTCTCTTGCCCTATCCAGTCACTCTTAATTGCTTTGATCAGCTTACTAACATCTCCACCTCCAAAATGATTAAATCTTGTTATTTAGTTGGCCTGGGAATTTCCAAACTAGTGGACACTGTTCACACGAAGCACAGAATGTGGGAAGTAGTGGGCTTGACAGATATTTGGAGAAGTAGTCTGTGATCACTGAGTAAGAGCAAGCACCATCTCGCTTTCCTTCTTCATGAAGAGGGAATTCTCTTTTCTAAAGCATTAGTACCATTGTATTAGTTACTTTTCTGTTGCTGTGATAAAGCACCATGACCAAGGAACTTATAAAAGGAAGAGTTTATTTGAGCTTATGATTGGTGGTTCCAGGGAATTAGAGTCCATTGTGGCAGAAGGCATGACGGCTGGAGAGGCATGGCAGCTGGAGCAGCAAGCCGAGGGTCACATCTTGCAATGAGCACAGGAAACAGAGAGAGGGCGACTGTAGACCACGAGGCTTGTTAAAACTCACTAAGCCTGCCCCCAGCAACGCACTTCCTCTAGCACGGCTACACCCTCCAAGACCTCCAAAAACAGCGCCACCAACTGGAGACAAATGTCTGAATACCTAGAGCCTATGGGGGACACTCAGTCAAACCACCACATTCCACTCCCTGGCCCCCATAGGCTCCTGACCATATAAAATGCAAAATGCATTTAGTCCAACCTTAAAAGTCCCCATAGTCTTTACTAGTTTCAATGCCATTCAAAAGTCCACAGTCCAAGTCTCTTCTGAGACTCAGGCCAATCTCTTAAACTGTAAGCTCCTGTAAAATCAAAAGACAAATCATCCAGTTTCCTCCTCCACGGTTTCAGAGAGCTCAAGGTCAGGCAAGTGCATGCAGGGTGTCCCTGATAAAGTAGGCCTCGACGGCCATTGTCGTGAAACTGGTGAATCGTGAACGACTGGTTGGCGCGGAGACCCCAAGAAGACATTCGAGATACCAGACCTGTGAGATATTTGCCAAGGAGAGCTGCATACAGGGAGTGGTACCAGCCTAAGAAAGAGATGTATGTTGCAAGCAAGCTGGAAGCGCTGAGCCATCTAAGCCCTTTGGAAGTCCAGTCCCAGAAGTTGCATGTGGAGCTACTGGACTTGGCATTTGCCCTGCTGGTTTTCTTGGTCTTGTTTTGGTCCAGTATTTCCTCACTATTGTCTCTATTCCTCCCTTTTGGAATGGGGTATGCCTGTACTTCGGTTCCAACTGTCACATTTGCGGAGCTCATGTAATCTTCTCTATCCATTTGATTCTTACAGGAAGCTTACAGTTACAGCAAGCATGCCCTGACGTCTCCCAGAAGGCACTTGACCTGTGGCCACTTTCTCTGAATCGGCACTCTGACACACTAGTAAAACGCACTCCCACTCTCCCACGAATGACTGAGAGCAGGAGGTGGGGTGGGTGGGGGGTGGGATGTGGGNCAACAGTCCAAACCATAAGTACATGTCAGCCGAAGCCCAGAGAGTGGTGGATGTCTACAGGAGAAAGATATCATTATGGATTGGACTTTTGTTTAGTCTTCTATTTACAAAGCTAATTGTCTAAATAAGGGTGCCTAACTTAATAATATATTTGAATATATAGAAGCACCATTTATTTATATCTACTTTCCTGATGGGAATTGCAAAACTTATGAAATCCAAAATATGTTCATGCCCGAGTAACCTAAATCAAATTATCACTCTTCCAGAAAAAGAAAGTTAGAAAAGAAAACTTAATAAATTTTTTGTTCTGAACTGTAGTCCCTTTGCTTAATTTTCATTCTTTAGCTATAAAATATATTCTCAATCCTTTTGAACTCTTCAGGGAAACTTTAACCATGTATATAAAACTGAAAGTTATAAAGGGAAAGGCTTTTATGCATCTCAGAAGAAACAGCCAAGTTTAACTCCTTCGATCATCTGGCTGTTGAGGAGCTCTCTGTGCCCAGCAAGGCTGCACAGAGGTTCTCCAGAATTGCCATAAATACTAAATCATTTCATGTTTCCTTTTCCTTTTTTTAAAGAATTTATTTTATTATTTTATTTTGTTCTATGTTGTGTACATGCACACGAAGTACCCTAGAAGCCAGAAGTCATCAGATGCCTGGGAGCTACAGTTACAAGCCGATGTGAGCCTCTTGACATGGGTGCTGGAAACCAAACTCGGCCTCTGCAAGAACCTCAAGTTCTCTTGACCACTGAGTCATCATCTCCAGCTCACATTTCGACTTTTCTTTCTGTCATGTTCCAACTCATAGAAAAGCCTATCCCAAGCCAGGCATGGTGGCGCACACCTTTAATCCTAGCACTTGGGGGCAGAGGCAGGCGGATGTTTGTGAGTTCAAGGCCAGCCTAGTCTACAGAGGTGAGTTCCAGGACAGCTTGGAGCTACAGGGAGACAAAAAAAAAAAAAAAAGAAAAGAAAGAAAAGCCTATCCCATCTGACCTAGAGCTGTGAATAAAAGCTAGAAAACAGAGCTACGACTCAAAACCAGAGCAGGAAATCGTGGGTGTTTTTTTTTTTTTTCCTATATGTCATCTTTAATGAAGAAACTTGAAACAAATGCATTTTAATATAGAAATTATATAATAATTTCTCTCATACTTTGGAGTTGGGAGAAAGAGAAGATAGAGTCTTACTTGGATAATACTGTTTTTCATATTTTATCTCAGAGATCATTTTATCTAAAAATGGGCTTCAAATGTTAGAAAAAGAATGCATGAATTGTCAAATTATTTCCACAAAATATTAGTCATGCTTGATAAATATTTAAAACATGCATGAATGTATGCATGTGGACACATACAAGAGTATACATAATAGAGTTTTGGGGGCAGCTTCCATGGCTCATGAAAGCCAAAGTCAGGTCTCTCCCTGAATCCAAATTCAGCAAGATTGGACTGTGCATTTGAAATTGTTAGTGGTGAGATATTTATACCACAGAAATCTGCAGAAAAGTAGTGAGTATGTATTTATCTGCACAAACACAGTACATGTGGATGTAATGATGATGTTTATATGCATATATATATATATATATATATGCTTTGAAGATTTACTAGGGGAATAAAGACAAGGTATAAGAAAAAAAATCCCGCATTATTATGCAAAAAAACCCAAAACAAACATGAGGCATTGGAGATGTAGCTCATTTGGTAGAATATTTGCCTAGCCTGGGCAAGGTCGTGTGTTCAACTCCCAGCACTACAAAAATAAACTGTCCAGTATGTACCCATACCTGAGCCTGTAATCCCAGCACTTGGGACCCTAAAACAGAAGGATTATCATGAGTTTGAGGTCAGTTTTGGAAAATGCAAGAGATGACTGGCTTGGAAAGGATGGTGAAAATCTCTGCTTGGATAAAATTAAAGACTCAATTTCTGATACATCTATTCCAGATCACACAATTGAGAGTCGATTACTCCTGGACAGTGTGGAAGGGCATTTGGTGCAGTGCTCTCGTGGTAGAATTTTGTCAGGTATGTGAAGCAAAAGTCAGAGGCGAGTTTGAAGGAACTGGTGAGAGTTGTATTGCTTTGCATTTTTGGATTGATATACCATAAAGTCCCAGGTAAATAAGGATGGAAAAACTGATGGATTAGAGACTGAAGGTTCTAACATGGTTTGTGGGTATTGATGTTGTGGGTCACTGGGAAGATTGAAAGAAAGCAGTCTACAGTCAGAGAACAAAATATATGAAATCATGATTTTTGAAGGTAGAAGAGTTGAGTGGTTATGATCCAAAGGCAACTGTAGATTTAATAGTAAAGGAAAGAGGAAAACACTTTACATTGTGAAAGTGGGGTAGGCTGTGGATCCAAGAGGCTCTGGTACTAGGAGGCTTTTCCCATGGTCATGAAGCACTCCAAGGTGCCCATATAACAGGCAACCTATGAACCAAGAACCTGTGTCATCAGCAGCCAAGATTAAGATAGTAAATCAAGCAGAGGAAGAAGCAGTGGCATAGTTGAATGATTCAGGCATTAAGGCACAGAGGTTTTGCCTAAAACTCATAGGTTTAAGGGGAATGTTCAAGGACGTCAGGTTACCAAGACTGAGAGGTGGTCAGAGCCCCTAAAACTCCCAACCTCTAGAAGCCTTGAACTATCTCCATGGTGTGTAGGATTTTGCAAGTACTTATGTTTTTTAAGTTTTTATTTATTTTTGTATGTGTATGAATGTACTGTCGCATGCAGGTTGTGCATCCGTGTCATGCAATGCCACAGAGGTCAGAAGAGGGTGTCAACATTTTGCTCAGCCGCCATGTGGGTGCTGGGGATCGAACCCAGGTCCTCTGCAAGAGCAGTCAGCACTTAACCGCTAGGCCCATCTCTCCAGCCTGTACCTTATGTTTTTATGGGCTCCTCAACCTTCTAAGGATACTGCTTATAGTTAGGCAGGATTCACCTAGACATAAAATTAGTTCCTTCTCTGAGTTACACTTAGTAAAACCTCACTCATCTCGGGGAGAGCAAGGTAAACTTTGCTGGCTGGTTTGATTTGAGGCTTGTTTGGAGGTCATGGAGATTACCGTGAAGCAGGACAGGTGACATCAAATTAAATCACAGCTCTCGCTGTCCTTGAAATGGCCTCTGGCTGCTTGGGCTTTGTGCTCCCTGGTCACAGGGATGGTCTCTCTCCATCTTATTGGTTTAATTCTTCTCTTGCCTCTCTTGCCCTATCCAGTCACTCTTAATTGCTTTGATCAGCTTACTAACATCTCCACCTCCAAAATGATTAAATCTTGTTATTTAGTTGGCCTGGGAATTTCCAAACTAGTGGACACTGTTCACACGAAGCACAGAATGTGGGAAGTAGTGGGCTTGACAGATATTTGGAGAAGTAGTCTGTGATCACTGAGTAAGAGCAAGCACCATCTCGCTTTCCTTCTTCATGAAGAGGGAATTTCTCTTTCTAAAGCATTAGTACCATTGTATAGTTACTTTTCTGTTGCTGTGATAAAGCACCATGACCAAGGAACTTATAAAAGGAAGTTTATTTGAGCTTATGATTGGTGGTTCCAGGGAATTAGAGTCCATTGTGGGCAGAAGGCATGACGGCTGGAGAGGCATGGCAGCTGGAGCAGCAAGCGAGGGTCACATCTTGCAATGAGACACAGGAAACAGAGAGAGGCGACTGTAGACCACGAGGCTTGTTAACTCACTAAGCCTGCCCCCACAACACACTTCCTCTACGCACGGCTACACCCTCCAAGACCTCCAAAACAGCGCCACCAACTGGAGACAAATGTCTGAATACCTAGAGCCTATGGGACACTCAGTCACCACCACATTCCACTCCCTGGCCCCCATAGGCTCCTGAACATAAAAATGCAAAATGCATTTAGTCCAAACCTTAAAAGTCCCCATAGTCTTTACTAGTTTCAATGCCATTCAAATCCACAGTCCAAGTCTCTTCTGAGACTCAGGCCAATCTCTTAAACTGAAAGCTCCTGTAAAATCAAAAGACAAATTACATACTCCAATATTACAGTGGAACCGAATACACATTCCCATTCCAAAAGGGAGGAATGGAGCATCAGTGAGAAATACTGGACCAAAACAAGACAACAAACCAGCAGGGCAAATGCCAAGTCCAGTAGCTCCACATGCAACTCTGGGACTTGACTTCCAAAGGGCTTAGATGGCTCAGCCTTCCAGCTTTGCTGCAACAACATCTCTTTCTTAGGCTGGTACACTCCCTGTATGCAGCTCTCCTTGGCATATCTCACAGGTCTGGTATCTCGAATGTCTTCTTGGGGTCTCCCTTGCCAACCAGTCTTCACATTCACAGTTTCACACAATGGCCTGTCAGGGCCTACTTTATGCAGGGACACCCTGCTGACACTTGCCTGACCTTTGCTCTCTGAAACCTGTGGAGGAAGAAAAATGATGATGACCCCTTCACTCTTGCAAACTTCATGCCTCTAAAGCCAGCACCACGTGAATGAAACTGCCGAGTTTGGCTGCAATTTTGGGATGGACCCTGGCCTATTTCAACCACATTTGCAACTTTTCTCTGCCCTGGACTTGTTGGAGGATTAGCTGGATGTGGTCTTGCCCTGAAGGTACTGATTCTTTTGTTTACTTGTAAATCTCCAGGCCTCTCCTTAATGGCTTTAATCTCCTTATGAAAGGGAGCCTCTCCTTCACAAGCCTTGGCCCCACCTTTAATCTTCCTAGTGCAGTTTCCAGATCCAAACTGTACATTCTGCATTTCTTTCTGCCCCATCTGCTCTTTTTCACTGTAGATCTGTATAATATTCACCATTAAAAGCCACGCACCATTTCTACATTAGGCTGTCTTGAAATATCCTCCGCCAAAGACATCAGTCCACCACTTTTCAACTTAGCATCAGGCAAGCATTTGGGCTGTGGGCAAACTGCTGCCAGACTCTTTATCAAAATATCCCGGTTGCTGCCTAAGTCTTTATTTTCCCCTGGAACTACATCTTTTGCAGCCATGCTTTCTTCCAGGCCTCCACTAGAACAGCCCTTTAAGCTCTGCTTACAATAGTCAACAGCCTTTCCAGCCCAAAGTTCCAAAGTCTTCCACACTTCTCCAAACATCCACATGGTCAGGTTCTTCACCCCACTCCTGGTACCAATAACTGTACTAGTCACTTTTCTGTTGCTGTGATAAAGCACCATGACCAAGGAACTTATAAAAGGAACAGTTTATTTGAGCTTACGATTGGTGGTTCCAGGGAATTAGAGTCCATTGTGGCGGGAGGTGTGGCAGCTGGAGAGGCATGGCGGCTGGAGCAGCAAGCCGAGGGTCACATCTCATAATGAGCACAGGAAACAGAGAGAGGGCGACTGTAGACCACGAGGCTTGTTAAAACTCACTAAGCCTGCCCCCAACAATGCACTTCCTCTAGCACGGCCACACCCTCCAAGACCTCCAAAAACAGTGCCACCAACTGGAGACAAGTGTCTGAATACCTAGAGCCTATGGGGGACACTCATTCAAACCACCACAACCATTACCTTCAAGATGTGGAGACGCCATCCCTTTTGCACTGAGTCTTCTCTAAGGGAAATGTTGGGGTTCAATGTTATAATAGTAATATTTTTTTAGATTTTTTTTTAATTTTTATTTATTTCTGTATGTGTATGAATGTACTGTCAGCATGTAGGTTTGTGCACCCATGTTGTGCAATGCCGCGGAGGTCAGAAGAGGGTCTCGAATTCCCCTGGAACTGGAGTTCTCCTGGAATTGGAGTTACAGATGGTTCTCAGCCACCATGTGGGTGCTGTGGATCGAACCCAGGTCCTCTGTAAGAGCAGTCGGCGCTCTTAACCACTAGGCCATCTCTCCAGCCCAATAGTAATATTTTGTTTAGACAATTACTCCTGTTCACAATGCCTTACTGCTTTTCTTCTAAGTCAGGCCTACACCAGAGCTCATGGGATAAATCTTTCATCAAAGGCAATCAGTATACCCAGATGTGCTGTGGAATAGGAACAGAAGCCAATATGTACTAGAAACGTCACAGAGATTTATAGGCCTGTCATCATGTTATCTCCTTAAAAGAAAGAGGTTTCCAACATGTAGCTGTCCAATCTGCTGTACCATTTATCATTGCTACCTAGTAAAAAGCAAAACGGCTACTGTTTTCACAGCTGATTTGACCAGAGGTTGGTGTCTGAATAACAGAATATTTACAGATTGGGCAGGAGACGAGCTCATCGTCTAGGAGATGACATGTGTTGGCTATGAAGTGCCCCCCTCTCATTGAATGGTGTCACTCTATCCCAACTGTCTTGGCCAATTCATTCTACTACAATGAAATACCTAAAACTGGACAATTTATAAAGATTAGAAATTTCTCTTCTCATAATTCTAGAAGCTGAGAAAGACCAAATCCAAGAAGCCAGCAGATTGGTTCTGTGGTAAAGGCTGCTTTCTGCTTCCAAAATGCTGTCTTGTTGCTGCATCTCCACATAGCAGAAAGGTAAGCCTCAAGTCCTGACTCCATGAATGAGGACAGAGCTCTCATAAGGTAATCACCTTCCAAATGGCTCCCTTCTCAATATTAATACATTGGGTCTTCAGTTCCAACATAGAAATTTAGAGGAAACACAAGCTTTTGTTTGTTCATTTGTTTGTTTGTTTGTTTTGTTTTGTTGAGACAGGGTCTCCCTGTAGCCCCAGCTGTCCTGGAACTCGCTCTGTAGACCAGGCTGGCCTTGAACTCACAGAGCTCTGCCTACCTCTGCCTCCCAAGTGCTGGGATTAAAGATGTGTGCCACCACGCCTGGCAACACAAGCTTTTTAAATCTTAGGTCTTTTTTTTTTTTAGTTTTGAGAATTTCATACATGAATATTATCCTTGCATTATTTTCATCCCTCCTAGTCCCCAGTCAATTCCTTTCATATATATCTCACACACTGAGTCCATTTAGTGGTCATTATATGTACCTATGTTAGGTCCATCATTTGGGATTAGATAGCCTCCCAGGGAGCTGGTTCTCCCTCTCTCAGCATCCATTGATTGCCTGTAGCTCTTCATCGCTAGGTGGGACCCCGTTACATTTCCCCCAACCACATTGGCATGCCAATTGGTTTTATCATTATACAGATCTCATTAAACTGCCATACTGTGGAGGTTTCATGGGTGCAGCTTCCCTAGCATGTCTTGAATGCATTAGCTAGTATTTGGTGTCTTGTCCCTCTGGCCCTTCCATTCTTCCATCTCCTCTTCTGTCATAGTCCCTGAACCTCAGCTGTAGAGGCTGCGTTGTAAATGTATCACTTCTACACCTCACCTCACAGTCATTTCTTCTTTGCATTTGACCAGTTGTGGAACTTTGTGATAGTCTACACCAATTGCAAAAGGAAGCTTCTTTGATGAGTGGTGAGAGGTC
Organism: Rhizomys pruinosus; assembly: GCA_009823505.1. NCBI lineage: Eukaryota > Metazoa > Chordata > Mammalia > Rodentia > Spalacidae > Rhizomys > Rhizomys pruinosus. The sequence goes on from VZQC01006699.1 coordinate 1,092,481, forward strand.
TGTAAATATAAGGATATGTATTTAAAATGTAGTAAGAAACTATGTTGTCTAGGAGGTAACAGAAGTAAGTTTTTCTCTAGGGCCTGTGACCTCTCCAGAATGTTTACTTGGCTATGGTTACAGTATCACACATGATTTCCCTCCCATTAAATCAGGCCTTAAGTCCAATTAGACTTAATTGTTAAGTAATAGTAGTTAATAATAATAGCTAAGTAATAATAGCTGTTAATTGCCCACAAGATAAAAGTGTCACTCTTATGCCATAGAGATAGTTTGCTGAACTGGTCATTGTTTTGTTTCATAGGCTTTACACCTGTCTAGGATAATCCATTGGTTTTCTTCCTTGGCAGATTGCATAGTATCTTCTGATACTATGTGTATTAGTCAGAGTTCTCTAAAGAAACAGAAGCAACAGGATGAATATATAACTATATACAATTTATTGATTTGCTCACGTGATGGAGCTCAACAGTAGCGCCGAACTGGAGAGGCCAGGAATCCAGGGAACTGCTCAGTCCGCAAGGCTGGATGTCTCAGTAGTCCCAGTCTAGTGCTGAAGGCCCGAATGGATTCCAGGAGATCTGCCCAGTCTCAGTACACGCTGGGATCTGAAAGGTTGATCACAGCGGCAAGACAAACTCACCAGATGAGAGAAACAAGCTGTAGGAGGAAAAGGGACCAGCTCCCGCTGCCGTGGCCTTAAATACTGCCTGCCAGCAGAAGGTAACACCCACGTTTGGGGTGGGCCATCCGGGTTGAGGTGGTCCAATCAGAAGACCCTTTTCTCTTATTTGTTCCTTAGTCCAGTCAAGTTGACACCCAGGATTAACCATCACACTATGAGAGCTGGTCTTTAAGTAGGAGACTTCCAAGTCAGTTCTAGCTCTGTTGCTCTAAGTCCTGTGTCCAAAATATGTTGGAGACTCAAACATTTAAACACTAGCACCAATCATACCCCTCCTCTTGGGCCATCAAATGTCAGAATTAAACAAAAGAAAGTGAATGTTCTGAAATTATTTTAATTTCATTTTGGCACTATCTAGCCATACTGATTTTCTACTCCTGGCCTGAATCTTTTGTGCTCCTACACTGTCCTCTATATGCCTATGGGTTCATTGTTGAAATAAAAGACAGCAAAGTGCAAGCAGATGAGTCGAATGGATAATCCATGATCAAATCAATCAAAATCAGCTCTTGATTTTAATTTCATTAACCTACACCCTCTGTTTGGACAGCTGATGCTTAAATATACCTTCTCTGAAAATGGACATCAGGATCTATATCCAGCACCTCTTATGAATTATCTCAAACCTTTTCTACTCTGCCTTATATCAGCCACTGAAGAGGTAACTGGACCTTTGACATACTTTGTGAAATACAACTTTGAGTGCAAAGAACATCTCACTTCATATTCTGAGGCTTCTCTATTACTGTGAACTTGGATGTGAAGAAGAGCAGGAACACTTTGGAAATGTAGGAGAGTTTGCCCTCCAGGGAGTCTCCCTTCATTAATGGGGAACAGGGCTACGTATAAATGCTTCACACTTGTTCCTCTCCAGGAATATTACTATAAGAATATATTCATAAGGTTTCTAATGGTGGATGGAGTCCAAATTCCCAATTTGATTATTCATCCTAACGGGGCCTTCTTGATTCTGCTTCCTTCTGTCTACTTTCTTGGCTTTTCAGAGTCTCTTTCCTAAAAAAACCTCTATGTAAGACTTTTTCTTGAAATCCACTTTGGGGGAACACAGACAGATACAAACATTACAAGCCAAAACATTATGCCAAATAATTATTTGTTTGCAGAATGAGAAGTTTCACTTTCTCAAATATCTAGGTTTTCTATGTAAGATACTCTCCTCGGGGAACGAGGGTGTAGTGGGAGTTCTCTGGAACCAACGCTGCTGCTGCAGAATCAGTCTTCCAAATTTAAGTCAATGGTGACAACTTTTAAAAAATTAGATAATTCAGAGATACTATTGGTAAAGTAAGCCTTCATCTCTATATAAACAAGTGGTTTTATCTTTCTATATGTGAACCAAAGAACATACCATTTTATTCATATTTAATTGCTATTGGTGGCACAGAGAAGAGAATACAGTGGTACTTTCATGATCAAGTTACATTTTAAAAGAATACAAAGTACTGCCGGGCATGGTGGCACATGCCTTTAATCCTAGCACTTGGGAGGCAGAGGTAGGAGGACCTTTGTGAGTTCAAGGCCAGCCTGGTCTACAGAGTGAGTTCCAGGACAGCTGGGGCTCAGGGAGACCCTGTCTCAAAAAAGACCAAAAAATAAAAATAAATAAAAAAAAAAAAGAAGAATACAAAGTATATGAAATCAAGTTAGATGTAAAAGATAAGTTCTAGTATTCTGCAGTACAATAGAGTGACCAAAGTTTAAAGCAATTTATATATCTTATAGCGATCTAGAAGAAAGGAGTTTATAGGCCATAAACCCAGAGAAATAAATGTTTAAAAAATAAAAATTCTAGGGGCTGGATACATAGCTCAGTGGTTAAGAGCACCGACTGCTCTTGCAGAGGACCCGTGTTCAATTCCCAGTACCCACATGGTGGCTAAGAACCATCTTTAACTCCAGTTCCAGGGGAATCCTATGTCCTCTTCTGACCTCCACGGCATTGCACGACATGGGTGCACCAACCTACATGCAGACAGTACACTCATACACATAAAAAAATAATAAATAAAAATAAATAAAATAAAATAAAAATTCTAAGTATTCCAATTTGGTCATAAGACATTAAATGTATGCATCAAATTATAAATATGTATAATTATGTGCCAATGAATAGAATGAAAACCTTTTAAGATGTGAACACACGCGTATTACTCTCCAGTTTTACCTATCTTTTTTTCCACTCTTCCATTTTGCTTTAAGGTGTGACTTTTGAAGGTAATTAGATTTGTCTTTTTGTCAACTAATCTAATAATGTTTAATGGAGGAAGAGAGATTTCACTTATATTTATTATAATTACTCATATATTTGGATTTATTTCTCTCATCTTATTACATCTAATTGTGTATGTGTACGTGTGTGTACGCCATGATACACACAATGAATAGATTAATAAATAAATATAAAGTTAGTTTTACTTTAAATATGCACACTCATGGATTATCACTTATAGCTAAAAAAGGAAAAAAAAAACAGAGAAAGATGCACGACAGTTATGGCAGAATACATGATCTGGGATGGGGTGGGGGTGGGGGGAAAGGGAAAGGGAAAAATGCCTGATCTGAATTGGAAAATGATGTACAAAATGCACAAAGCATCAATAAAAAAAATTAAATTAAAAAAAAAGAAAGAAATAAAAAATTAAAAAAAAATTAAAAATAAATAAATAAATAAATATGCACATATATAAACATACACTTAATGGTCATTTTCATGTCAGTTTTGTTATTGTTGTTGTTTTTTGAGACAGGGTCTCTCTGTAGCCCCAGCTGGTCTGAAACTCCCTATGTAGACAATGCTGGCCTTCAACTCACAGAGTTCTCCTACCTCTCTGCCTCCCAAGTGTTGGGATTAGAGGCATGAACCACCATGACTGACACATCAAGTTTTAATCATTTCTGTATTTGCAGTTATGTCTTCAGTACCATGTATTCTCTTTTGAGTTTTCTTTCCCTTTATAGAGATAGCTACAGTATAGTTCTGTCACTGAGGATATATGTATGAATGCTAAATTCCTTCAGTTTTGTGTGTCTGAAAATGTCAATTTGTTCTCATTCTTAAATAATAGTTCACCTGGGTATAAAATTCTTGCTAATAGTTGTTTTCCTCTTATACTGATGATGTTATGTGGTTTTAGTGCCATATTCTGTTACCAGAAAGAAATTTACAACTAAAACAATCATTCTAGATCAACTGCTGTTCCACTATTATTTTATTATTTCTCTGGAAATAATTTTTATCTTTATCTCTATCGTTTAACCATAATGTATCTAAAATGATGCTCTTACTCTTTAAAGTATATTTTAGATCTAAGAATTTGTGTATTTTTTATTTAGCCTTTGATTATTTGATTATTCACTGCTTCTCTCCAATCCTCTTTGAGCTCCTCTTAACTGGCAAATCAAGGAAAGACCAAGAGTGCTCAGGGTTGTTCTTCATTGCATCTTGAGCTTGTATTTGTCTCCATTTACTTCTTTTTCTAAGAACCATCTACTAACTCACAATTCCATCTCTGCATCCAGCCCATGGCTACCTCTTCCCCCTGAACATTTTATTTAATAATTATATTTCATATTCCAGGATTTTTAACTGGTTCTTTTTCATGATTCTTTCTTCTGAACATAATTCTGTTTGCACACATATATCAGTTCTTTGTAAAAATTTAAGTATATTTAAGGTCCTTAGTTTCTATAAAGTAATTTCATTTTAACAAATTTGTGCTCTAATTATTGGTACTATTGGATGGAATTCTGGCACCTGACAGCCACATTATTGTATGGAGGGTTCGGGATTTGTGTTTTTTTGTATTGTATTGTCTTCGTCCTGTGAGTAGCCTTCCCCATTAATGGTTTTATAGTTTTCTCTGTCAGGTGCCACCAGCCCTGCATGGCTTCTGACAGACCTGGCAATCCAGCGATTCGGTCTAAGGGCAGCTTAGTTCATGGCACAATGTTGGCAGGTTTCTCCCAGTTCCAAAGTTTTCTTGAACCATAGCCTCTGTCAGAGATTTCAACTTCCTTTCACACATGCAAAAGCCTGATCTATCCTATCATTTCAAATGAGTCTGATTCTTGTTCCCTGTCTGGCACAAATGTTTTAGTCCTAATTTTCTTTGCAAAAGCCAAACCTCTAGTCAGCACTCAATAAACTCATTGCTTTAGCCTTGTTCGCCACAAGCATGAGTCTTCCATTTCATGAAGACTGTTCATAGGAAGATTTATCTTCTTTTTTTTTTTTACTGATAATCTTTTAAAATGTTTCTCAATATATGTAATAAAAAATTACTTAAACATTGAATATACTGAGCCATTTTGACAGTCTGTTATGGCTTTAACATTTAATAACAAACATGTTTTCATTTTTTCTAAAAAAATAATATGTCAAAAAAAGAAAAAATAATATGTCAAGTCTCAGGTCTATTAAAAACAGGAAATGAGAACTTTTTAGATTGTAGAAGATAATTTTGTGATTCAAATTTTTAAGTTTTTCTTACTTCTGTTAAAATTTTTGTTATCTCTGGAGACTTTTTTTAAATGTCAGTGGCAGTGTGGTTAAAGAGTAGTAATTTTGGTTCTTGACTATTAAGTTATAAAGATAGGCTATTATTTAAAAAAATAAACACAAAAGAAAAGACTGTTCTTGCAATACATTGTTTATGAACTAAATACAAGGCTAAATATTGTAAAGTATAAAGTTAATGACTGGTTTGGAGCCCCACAAAAATATGGGTCAAGATCCTCCACTTAAACAGTAGGGTAAGAAATTCAAAATGTGTCCATCTAATAGATCATTTGGTCAAACTTTTTTCAATACTAGCATTCTTTTGGCAAACCTCCATTGGATGAAAAATTTTAAAAAAGCAATGCAAAAGTGTTTATCTTAATAGTTGATGCCAAACATAGTTCAAAATTCTACTTTCTTCAGTTTTGCTAATTTCACATTTCTACACAGTTTACAAGGAAATACACTCCACATAGGCGCCATGTCACAATACTTTTAATCCCAGCTCTCAGAAGGCAGAGGATGTACATCTCTGTGAGTTGGAGACTACCCTGGTCTAGGTAGTAAGTTCCAGGCCAGCCAGAATTATATAATGTGAACAAACAGTCCTCAAAAAAGTCCTGCAACTTGAACTGAACTTCCTGCAAGGCTGACCAACTGATTAACACATCAATGACTGTGGAAAGTTTGGAATGTTGCAAATTCAAAGCCTATTTACAATTTTTTTTTGTTTTGTTTTGTTTTCATTTTTTTTTAACAATAAGTGATAATTTGTGAGTACAAGCATCCTTCATGTAAAACCAATTTGCAAGCAGTTGTACCCAAACCCACACAGCTCATGGGTCCCACCATCCAGCAGGGGGGGATTGTATGTTCAATCAAGTTGATCAAATGAGTGTCCATTTACAATTTATCTTGGGCCATGTTTAGCCTATAAATGGCCACTCCTTGTCTATCTCTGTTTTTGACTTAACATCTTGTGGCTAACAGAATGTATTAACTTAACAAACAGTACCCACAAATCAAAACACTAAGAATGCCATCAGATAGCACCTGAAACTTATAGTAGAATTGCATTCCCCAGTTTTGTTATGACCTGCCTACTGAATGTACCCACCAATAGATTTGAAGAGTATGTTGATTAATGACTTTTTTGTTGTTGTTTTGTTACTGTAAGAAGTTCATGGAACTCCTACTTCATTGGAACATGGTATTTGGAGAAATCTGAATCTGTGCTCCCAGGCCATGGTCACTAAAATTTGGCTCAAGAATAAACCATCTCTTTTATTCCTTTGAGGTGAGACCTATTTGTTCATCAATAATAGTGAGATTCTGCCTCTAAAAAAGGACAAACAATAACAAAAATACTAGTCTAAGCCAAATAATAGAACTTGGAGGCAATGATACCTAGTTCCTAGTGTGAAGTATTTTATTCTTTGCTATATCTGGCAATAATCTCTCCCTTCTCCTTATTCTGGAATATTGTTGAAGACTGTGCTTCTTTGTTCATACCGAACAATTAACATGGACCACAGAACACAACAAAGGATCAATAACAAGCACGTCTACAACCATAAAGCATCCCTAACTCTCTGGTACTTTTGAACATTAGGCCACTTTATCCTTGCATACCTCCTGCTTGAGTTTCTTCATTACTGGTCTGATAGCTCAGGGCCATATTTCTATAGATATTAACTAATGATATAAAATGGTCTCTCTGCCTTCCCAGTAGATGACCACTTTTAGCAACTATATATTTCTCTAGAGAGAATGTTTCTGATATAATCACCAGCTAATTTTAGAAGTGCTATTAACCCACTGGAAAGTTTGGGGTAAAGATCTTTGCCATGGGCAATTTAACAGCCCAATGTAAGGATGTAAAAAAAGGTATTATATTCAGAAGAGCTTTGAAGATTATCAGATTGTCTATTCCGGTAAGGGTATTATATATTGTATATATCCAGCTCTAGATATGAGGTTTTCCCATCACATAATAAATAGCTAACAGCCCAAATTTCCTGCCTCACTATTCATCTTCCCCATGATTTCATTCGTTGATTATATAGCCACCCCGGCAAACCTCAAAGAACATTCTATCACCTGTCATTCTGTATCTGCTACACTAGTTTACATGTATGTAAAAGCAAGTGTGAACAGAACTGAAGTTCCCTCCTGTCTTCTGAAATAGAGCTACTGCATAAAGAAAACAAAATTCAGTTTGAAGACAGTCTACAATAATTCATAAAAGGGAGTTCATATTGCCCAGAAATTCCTAATGGCTCATGATCCAGAAATATCTCCCCAAGAGGGCAATCCTAGGGTTGTTCCCTCTCTGTGGTCTTAACTCTTCATTAGGAAGGCCGAACATTTGATTTTATTGTCACTCAAATGTGATCAGGCTTTAAGGAAATGGGTGCCACTGTTTAATTCAGAGCAAACCTATAATGGTTTCTGCTGCAATTAATGAAACCTCAAAACTCCACTGCCTTAGTCTACAACCTATAATTCCAATATAGTCTCTTCATCTGTAATGAAGATTAAAAGCTCAAGGGGGGGATACAGAAAGACATGAAACCTTTTCATCAAACCCCTGCAATTCAAATCTTAAAACTAACTATGGGAAAAGATTTGTTTGTTCCAACAGGACAAAACGTCACCAACTTAACGGCTGAGAAAGAAAAGATACAGGTTTGCATTGAGTAGGATGTACCAAAAAGTGGCAACGGAAAGGCTGACCCGTCTGAACATTCAAAGGAAGAAAAGCCTCAGATTGCCATAAACATCGAACCCCTCTGTGGATCCTACATGTAACAACTAGTTATAATGAGTCCTAATGAAACTTACCTTCTAGGTGCCACAAAGGTTCTGATATGAGAGACTTCCTTGCCTTCCCACCCATAGAACAAGGAGAAATATGACAATGATGAGGTCGCTCCCCAACTGTAAATTGGAGACAACTATTGTAGAGGTGATCTCTGTATAAAACCGGTAAAAACTGCTTTCTTTAATTGACTACTAGACATGGGAGACAGTGGGAAGGGATTACTCTCTGATCAGAACCAATCATAATACTAAAGTTCCTTAGCGGCTATGCACTCAGGCAAATATATTATAGGAGCTCGGACATTCAGCAATGGATGTGTTCTACCAGGGGATGGTTGGCCAGGGGATCCAAGGCCCCACAAAGGTAAGGGCTCACTTGCCTCTAGTTGGGATCCTACAGGAGGAGAGGCAATAAGACCCTGCTGCCGAGACCTGACGTTAACAATGGGGGGATGTATTGAGACCACACATGCAAGTGTACAGATGCCTCTGGAATGCCAGAGAAGTTACCAAAGGCCCTAAACCATAAAGCAAATATGGTCTCCCTGAGTCAAGCAAGACTCCACCGTCAGACAGTACACCTCACCTGCCTGGAATACTGTGCAGCAAGGCAGCCTGTGCCTGTATATCCAAATCTAATTGCTATTGGCTGCTCCCTTGGAGAATAACCCATGGCTGATGCCACAAGCTTACATCCTCTACAGGTTGAGATGTTATAAGCCCACGTAAGACCCTGTCATATTTAACAGGGGAAATGTATTCATATATTAACTATCCAAACATTGTGTCTATGCTAAAGTAACCTACCATAACATTAGTCTGCTTAAATACCTATATATCTAATGCTTGTTCTTCCTTAGTAGGATCGAAAGGTTATTCCTGGACAAAACTGTCAGCCCATGAAAGGAAACAGCCCGAATTACAGAGTCCAAGTCAACAGCAGTCCAGGAGAGTGGACTGTTTTACCTCTCATCCACACTGTGCCCCTTTTCTAAGCCTAGGGAACAACCTGGGAAGAGGGGAGTGGTAGTGTAGGGCTGCGATTGGGGTGAATGGTGAAAATACAGCATTAGTTGGACACTCATTTGATTCAAGTTGATTGACAAACACCTGTCACCCCCCACATGATGGTGGGGCTGTAGTGTTTGGGCACAACAGCATGCAGATGGTTTTTGCATGAAGGATGCTTGTACTCATGGATTATCACTTAAGCTAAAATGAAAAAAAAAAACTGAGAGAAAGATGCAGGACAGTTATGGCAGAATGCATGATCTGGGATGGGGTGGGGGTGGGGGGGGAGGGAAAGGGGAATAAGCCTTGAACTGATTGGAAAAAATGTATGAAATGCACAAAGCATCAATAAAAATTAATTAAAAAAAAAAAAAAAAAAAAAATAACAAAAAAAAAAAAAAAAAAAAAAAAAAAAAAGCTAAGAGGGCAGAGCAGGCTCTTTCTCTCTCACCAATGTCTGGGCCTCTGCTTACCTCTCTCTGTGCTTTGGCTTTGTCCTCAGGCTGGAACAAGGTGGCTTCTACAGTGTCTAGACATCACGATATGTAATGGAAAAGTAAGGCTTTTCTTTCTAGCCTTCTATAGGATTCCTCACCATCCATTTGGTAGACTCTTCCTCCGCTAAACTAAGGCAAGTAGAACTAAATTACCATAAGTGATATAGCATGTACTCAGTCATCAGAACTACAGTTAGTGTCATCTTCCTTGGACATCATTATTTAAACAAAAGTGAGACTTATTAGCAAATAAGGGGAAATGATTTCCAGATAGACAATCTTTTGGATTTAAATTACCCATATTTTCCATCAAAAAGAAAGGAGATAATAACTATCCGATATCAAGCATGAATTATTCTGGTCCATGGCAAATCCAAATTTGTAGCTCCTGTCTCCCACATTATAGACCTGTGCTTCTAAACATGACTATCTGAGTGGTCCACAGGTTTTTACCATATCTAAAACAGAATTATGTTATTTCATGTTCAGTCCTCAAAAATCCTAGCATCCAAATCCAAAGCTAAAGTCCCTACTTAGTTTTGACCGTTCCTTTGACTTACATCCAGTTATTTATTAAATTCTGTTGTTTGTACTTCCTAACTATTGTTTAACAATTCTTTTTTTTTTTTTTTTTTTTGGTATTTTGTGAGACAGGGTCCTCTTTTAGCCAGTTGCCTGGCTGCTTTTAAAAGATGAAAATTCGGGCGGAGAGATGGCCTAGCGTTAGGAGCGCCAACCGCTCTTGCAGAGGACCCAGGGTTTCGATCCCCAGCACCCACTGGTGCTGAAGCTGTCTGTAGCTCCATTCCAGGAGAACTCCAGTTCCAGGGGAGTCCGGACCCCTCTTCTGACCTCCAAGGGATTGCACAACACGGGTGCACAGACTTCATGCAGACAGTACATTCATACACATAAAAAATAAATAAATAAAATTTTAAAAAGATGAAAATCAAGCCGGGTGTGGGCGTGGCAGCACACACCTTTAATCCTAGCACTCGGGAGGCAGAGGCAGGCAGATCTTTGTGAGTTCAAGGCCAGCCTGCAAGGAAGTGAAGAGAAATCCCACAGAGTGGGAGGAAACCTTCACTGCAGATACATCTGACAAAGGCTTGATTTCCAGAAATATAAAACTTCAAAAAACAAAGAAAAAAGAAAACAAATGACCCACTCAATAGATGAGCAAGAAATGAACAGGACTTCACAAGTGAGGAATTAGAGATGTCTGAACACACCTAAGAAGTGTTCAACATCACTAATCATTAAGGAATATCAAAAAACCACTTTAAGATATCATCTTACCCAATTAAGACTGGCTAGGATCAAGAAAACAAATGATACAATGCTGGAGAGGTTGTGGGGAAAAGGGAACACTCATACCATGTTGGTGGGAGTAAATTGTACAGCCACTATGGAAATCAGTGTGGAGAACCCTTGGAAGACTTGGGAATGAACTTGCACCTGGACCCAGCCATATCACTCCTGGGCATGTACCCTCCAGGACTCACCGCCACCACAGAGATACATGCTCAGCCATGTTTATTGCAGCTTTCTTCACATAGCAAGGAGCTGGAACCAACCTAATGCCCCTTAACTGATGAGTGGATAGAAAATGTGGTACATGCTACACATGGAGTTTATGCACAGTAAAGAAAGAGACATCATAGCTTTGCAAGAAATGGCTGGAGTAGAGGACATCATGCTGAGTGAAGTAACACAGTCCCAGAAAAACAAGGATGAATGTGTCCCTCATCTGTGGATGCTAGTGCCAATTACTAGTTGTAAGAATTTCTTGTTAGGGCCCCCTGAGCTTTTGTCCAAAGCAGTTGAGTGATGCATATTGGAAAAACAACAAACAACAGAAGAGACTTGTCAAAGAACTGATGAACAGTGAACTTCTGCTCAAAACAGTCACTTCCTCATGGAGAATATTGAGAAAGACTGAGAAGAGATGAAAAGCATGTTTGGCAGAATGACAATGAGCTCTGGGGGGTAGAGGAATGGGCGGGAACACCGAGTCTAGATTTGTTAAAAATTAAATCATAATTTATGTTGAAAAAAAAAAGGCAGCCTGGTTTACAGTAGCAGTTCCAGGACAGCTGGGGCTAAAGGGAACCTGTCTCGAAAAGACAAAAACAAAACAAAAAAAAAAAAAAAAAGATGAAAATCACAACAGTCTTCAAAACTGAACATCTTGTTTACTTCTATTCTTCCTCTTTACACACACCATTATCCCCCACCACGTCATGCTTGGCATCTACCTTCTGCTACAGAAGAAAAGCATCAGCTTTCATATATACCAAAGACTTTCTGCAGTCTGCCCTGGCCTCCGTCCATAGCTTTATCTTAAGTCCCTCTACCTCCTGGATTCATTATTATATAGAATTATTTCAGATTCCTGTGTTCTCTGATCTCAAAAATCTCCACACCGTTGACCTTGTTGTTCCTCTTCCTTGACCTACATTGTCCCTGATTAGACTTCTTCAAACCTCAGGTCATCTTTTTTGACTTGTTTCCTTGAGTCCCTAGGAGACCTGTACCCACCGCCTTTTGAAACTAGCCCCTCTGTTTTCCTCTCTGTATCACTGTTTGTCTTCTGAGCTGTGAGCTCCTTTTCTTCCCATCTTTGTCTGTTTCACAGAAAGTAGTTAGTAAATATATTGACTCAGTCGACGGACATCTTGTGAAAAGGAACAGGGTTGATGAGTTGGAATAGGCTTCATTCACTCATAACTAAACACATTTCTTCTAACATGTATCATCAAGGATACAAAATTATCTGTCTTTAAGAAGCTTACATTCTGTTTGGTGGGGTAATGCATTAATAACAATTCAAGGTAATCTTGAAACCTGTTTCACTATTATAAAATCTTTACAAAAGAACTTTTCTATTTTTACTACTTGGACATTTTAGATGTTCGGTCTAGAATTTCTTTTACTTGGCCTAAAATTAAATTTAAATTGTCTTGATGAAATCATGGTGCCTTTTCTCTGGTTCCTGTCTATTGTTTGTCCAAAGCCCATGGGTACAGTGGCGAGTGACTGGAATACTCAGGAGATGTGTAACTCTTGAAAACATTTTTGGTTGTGCCTAAATAGCAAACAGCAATGGACTCCTCAGCCACCTTCCTGCAATCTCAGAAGCTACTTTAAATATGAAGTTATTTCCTTTTTGCCTTTTTTCTCCCTTCAGATTAATTATTTAAAACAACCAAGGACCCAAGCTCTGGTGAACTACCTATGGAATTTCCTTTTAGTTTGTTTGTTTTTTCCCCCTCAAATTCAAGACATCATATTTCACTTCCGTCTTGATTTTTTTCCCAGAAATATTTTTATCTTTTTTATAGTTTAGCCAAACTTAAGAGGCCTGCTCCTTGTATTGGCAAAAGACAATTTCTGAAGGCTTAATGAAAGTTGCAAAAGAACCAACCACTAGACAAATTACCAATGTGGTTTCTCCCCACTGATGAATAGCACAAAGGCGCCCCCTATAGGCAGAGGCATGAGCTGCAAATAGAGGCTCGTTTTTGGCAAGTCATCACAAAAAGGGCGGCAGTTAGGACCCTCTGGGGAGTGTGCTTCCTGGAAGGAACCCCCTCTAGCCCTCCAGGTTTTGCGACTGTCTCGGCCTGAGTTCCCTGAGCCACTGTCTATAATTTGAATTTTTTTTTATTAATTTTATTTATTTCTGTATGTGTATGGATGTACTGTCTGCATGTAGGTCTGTGCACCCGTGTCGTGCAATGCCGCGGAGGTCAGAAGAGGGTGTCGGATTCCCCTGGAACTGGAGTTCTCCTGGAATTGGAGTTTCAGACGGTTCTCGGCCGCCATGTGGGTGCTGGGGATCGAACCCGGGTCCTCTGTAAGAGCGGTTGGCGCTCTTAACCACTAGGCCATCTCTCCAGCCCCTATAGTTTGAATTTTAAATAACCCACAAAAGCCCCATATTTAGTTTAGTTCTGGATTGTGACATTTTGGGGAGGTGCTGAAATCTTTTAAGAGGGGAACCTAGTAGGTAGAAGTTGTATCACAGGAGGTATGTCTTTAAATGGGATACCATGATCTCAAGTCCCTTCTCTCATGAGACGAATATACATCCTCCACGATGTACTTCTGCCGTCCCGTACAATACCATCAGAAACCCAAAATAATAGGCCAAGAGACTAGAAACGGAGATCACGAGGAAACACACACATGCACACACACTCACACACACATGCACACACACGCACACCTCTTTTTAAGTTGATTATCTCAGATATTTTGTCACAATAATGGAAAGCTAACACATCTGCTTTGAAATAGGAATTGACATGCAGGTGGTTTAGCAGGAAGTGCTCTTCTTGTAACATGTGTGGACTGGAAGGAGAGAAGAAGAAGCTGAGCTCTGAGTCACTATCCAGAGGCTCTCAGAGGACCTGCTGGGAGTTCTAAAACCTTGAGGACCACTCAGAGCTTCCCAAACTAGGGCAAGGACACTGGGGCTTGAGCACCCACGTTTGCATGCAGACGGCTCTGTAGATAGACTGTCCTTCTCAGACACAGCACAACTGAGGGCATCTGTCAGCTGGCAACTCTACCAGCAAATGGCTTAATAAACTCTTCTTGAAAGGGCTTCTTCACAGAGCAAGTGAGTTTCCTCCGCAGTGCCGCTCAGCTATATTCATTCCTTTTCACTTCGGGTGGCTGTCCAGCGCTGCCTGTCAGTGCTTCCCACAGCACAGCCACGTGCTCCTTGCCCCCCAAGACTGCCGCTGAGATGTGTCAGCACCCTGCCAAGCACAGAACAGCTTCAGTATAAACTTGCTCAATGTTGAGCAAATACCAGGACCCACAACAGAGGCACTGCTCAGAGAAACCAGAGCTGAGTGTGAAGAAACCTGACCTGCAGACTCAAAATAAATGAATCACAATGTAAGTAAAGTCTTAGAAACCAAAAAGAAATGAAAATCAAATCCCAAGTCCACTAGGCAATAAAGATTCTAGGAAAGATGGGATTTCTCAATTTTCTGATCAGGAAATACAAAAAAAGAGCTTGTATTAGTTACTTTTCTTGTTACTGTGATAAAACACCTGACAAACTGACTTAAGGAAAGGAAGGTTTATTTTAACTCACAGCTTGAGGGCTCAACCTTTCATGGAGGGAAAATCACAGCATCAGGAGCTAGAGACAGCGCCTGCGCAGAGAAGCAGCCACCAACCAGCTCAGCTTGCTTTCTCCTCGTGTGGAGTCTGCAACCCCAGCCGTGGAGTGGTACTGCTCAGGTTAAGAACGGGCGTGGTGGCACACGCCTTTAATCCTAGCACTTGGGAGGCAGAGACAGGCGGATCTTTGTGAGTTCAAGGCCAGCCTGGTCAACAGAGCGATTTCCAGGACAGCTGGTCCTACAGGGAGACCCTGTCTTGAAAAGACAAAACAAAACAAACAAACAAACAAACAAACAAACAAAAACCGTGTCTTTCCACCTCATTAACCTAACCTAGAAAATCCCCTAGAATCGTACCCAAAGGTGTGTTTCTATGGTAAACCTAAATCTAGTCAATTTGACAAGGATTAACCATCACAGAGCCCAGGCAGAGAATCTGAGGGACAGAAAGGGCTTCACTCATTTGCTGATAGGAATGGCAGAGTGCTGAATTATGTCCAGCGGTGGTGGCAGCTCAGGAACAAAATAAAACAGAAACTTAATTGAGGTAAACGTGGGTTAGCATTCATATTAGGTCAGCCTTGGAGTTATGAAGATTCCTGGACAAAACAGGGTGGGAAGGAACTAAAAAATCCTTCCTAGCCAATTAGAGGAAAATACTCTGGGTCCAATCCCTGTGACTGACAGAAATATCTCATTAACAGTCATCAGGAGGGTGGAGAAAGAGATGATCGTGTACATGGCCAGAATAAACCTTTGTGTCTTAGACCATGAGTCTGTAGGCTATGATGTTGGACCACAGTAAGACCCTGAGAAGCAGTTCAGGTAAAAAGAGGCTCATGAGAGTCTGGAAGAAGCAGTGTTTTGTGATCATCCAAGCCTAGGGAAATAGTTGCTCTTATCTTTAAGTTACAGAAACCTCGAATATAAAAGTGTAAACTCTGACGAGAAAACCAGACATGTAGGCAAGGCAAGTCAGGGAAATGGGTAGGGTCTGATTTGAGCATGATGGACACAAAGCTTGTGTGTCACGGGTCCCAGTTTCCTGCAAGATGCTTCTACTGATACCAGCCACAGACCCACGTACACCCATTCCCCTATCTCCCGGCCCCCCATTTCCTTGTAAATTCACTTCCTCGTATGCCTGGATATAAAACTGCCGTTTGGGTACATTCTAATGCTGGTCATCCTAATCCTGACACAGGCGGGCCAGCCACCATGCCTGAAATAAAACTGACTTCCTTTGCATCGGGAGTCCTTACTCTCCTTCCTCCCTGCACCGAGTCTCCCTTCAAAATGAACCTAACATCTTCCACTATGGGAGACCAGGTCTCCCTAACGCCCCCTTAGAGTCTCAGGATGGAAGGAAACAAAGCCACATGTCACCGTCGTGTGCTTTTGTGCCTGTTCTTCAGGTAGCTCCTGTCCCAGATTTCAAGGATTCAGGAAGGCCGAGGCTCTACCAGACACATAGATATGTGGCTGAGAAGACCCTGCTCCCTCTCTCAGGACCACTATTAGCAAGAGCCAGGCTCACTGAACACTAGCTTCACAGAGAATCACTCCCTGGTGTTGCCGAGCTGCTGCCAGGAGACAGGTCAGCTGTCAGATCTTGCAAAATAATGGTTGGGCATAGTGTCTCTTGAGAGAGTCCTTGGGTCTTACAAGATCATTTGAGTTAAATGGTTAAGTGAGTAAATCTCAAAGAAGAAAAGTCTGACTGCACTTACTCCTCTTGACTAAATGGAAGAGAATGAGTTCTAGAACTTTCTTCATTCATCTTTCTTTGGTCTTAGCCAATCATAGACCAAACGTAGAAACTTGAAAAGACAACCATGGGAGAAAAATGTTCCCATTTACATTTTGCCTGGTATTTAGGTTGCCAGAAAAGTGAAAATTTAACAAATATTGAGTATCTACTATATGCCACTTACCCTAGTGATGGAAGTTAAAGAAAAACATGTAATTTCTGTCTGCCTGGAGCACACAATTTCAGGAGAAGCCCAAGTGTGTGAGCAACTGGTAAATAATGAATTGCAGCTTTCCTAGATTCCTGTAGAGAACTGCATGGGGCTTAGAAAGCATTTCAGAGAGGAATTTAACCACACTGAAGAGGCCAGTGTATATTTCCTTTAAAAATGAACCATTGAATTAAAATCTGAAGAACAAGCGTTTCTTTGGCAGATGATAAGTGTTGAGGGAACAGTCTAGAGAACAGCGTGCCTCACACCAGTGTGGCTGATTAGAGAGCTGGGCAAGCAGAGTGGAAAATGAGTTGAATATTTGACTCAAAAACCTAAAAATGTATTGGTGCTAGAGCTCCAGGCCCTGGGGCAGCAAGAGGAATTCAAGGTCGTGTGGCAGTTCTGTTGCTGTCGTATTGTCTGCCTATCATTGTGTTGTATTGGAAGCCATGAATTTAGCCCTTGCCCCCAATTACCACCCTGACTCAGGCTTCCCCCTCTCAATCACAGTAATGATGATCTCTATAGCTCAGAGAAATAAAGTATAACTTAAGAGCTATGAGATAAAATAATTGAATTTTATGCCAATGGGACCCTTAGAGACCAATGGACATTTTACAGAAGAGAAACTCAGGGCTCAAGAAGATTGACTAACTTGTCCAATTTCATACCCATAGTTAGTCATGCAGACCAGAGTTGGGTCTCTTG
Source organism: Rhizomys pruinosus (assembly GCA_009823505.1). Classification (NCBI taxonomy): domain Eukaryota; kingdom Metazoa; phylum Chordata; class Mammalia; order Rodentia; family Spalacidae; genus Rhizomys; species Rhizomys pruinosus. Next base: position 1,109,832 of record VZQC01006699.1, read on the forward strand.
GTGCCTAAATATTTTCATTCCATCAGGGCCAGATGCTGCAATGTACTGCTAGAACTTACCTATGTGAATGTAGCAATACCCGCTACATTGGGTGATTTTTGCACATTTGCACACCCAGATCCTCTCATCAGAGTTTTTTCATCCAGGCTTTTGCTGTTCATGTTTCAAATTCATTCATACCGTATGAACTTCAGCCCATGTCAGGCGAGGTAAGCTGATTTGGTGGGCTTGGAGCTTTAGGAATAACAGGTTGTGACCCCACAACTCTGTATTCCATCACCTTTTCCCTTGTTATTGTGCTTCTTCAATAATATAATTCTTCTTTCAATGGAAAGTTCTTCAATCTCAACTCCCTGCTTTGGTCTGGGCACTGAGAGTCTCCAACCAGAGCACTTCTAGGATATTTCCATTACAGTGTCTGGAAGAGATCTGAAGTTATTAGATTAGTGGGTACCCTTGACTCACCTAGTCCTGAGAGATAGGATATGAAACAGAATCCTGAAAAGGTGGTTTAGTGACTGGACTCAGAAAGCCTGAAGCCAGCTGGACACAACTCTGTTATGTGAGACAATTCACATGCCCCTCTTCTTTGAGAGAGAGATTGCATCCCAAATAACTCCATCGTAAAATGCTACTGAGTTGAAATTGAAAATACTCTTAAGTTGATAATGCATTTAATATGTCTAACTATCAAATGTGGACCTGATCATAAATTGACCCTCTGTCCCACATCACAGGGGAGTGTCATTCTACATATTACTAGACTAACAAAAGAAAATCAAAGCTGAAAATTCAAAAGGCAGTATCTACTAAATGCATACTTCTTTTACACTATTTGTAAAGCTGAAAACTTGTGAAATCAGACCCACTGAATACACAGGGAAAGCCCTGCAGTGGCTTTAGAAGATGAAGTGTTTAGCTGGCAATCAGCACTTTTTCTCTCAAATGCACCCAGAAGCTGATCATTAGACAGCCAATGTGCTCCTGCTGGAAGTCTACATTGTTTTTTGTAACTTGTGTCGGGTTCATAAGGAATGACTTCTGAAATGAGACAATACCTGGGTAAGCCAAAGGGATGAGGGATCCAAAGCTGAGACATACGGGTTGAGACTTGGTTCGGCCACACACTATGAGGCCCTCAGCAGGCTACCCTACCCATATGCTCATCTGAAAGATGGGTTTAACTATAGCACCTGATTCATGGACTTGTGCAGACAAAGGAATATGGAATACATGTTAAACATTTAGAGTATGCAGATCAAACACTCAGGTGTTAGCTACTACTATAAGTAATACACAGTTGTTTATCCTTATAATTTGTTGTGGTACTGAGGATTGAACCTACAGCTTCATGTATTCAAGTGCTCCTTCACTGAGCTGTATTCCAAGCCTGATTATTACAATTATTATTGTTAAGCAAAATAAATTAATCCATAGGCAGGAGTGGGAACCGTTATGAAGAAGGTATCAGAGAGTCACGGGGCTGCAGAAGGGGAGAAAGTCACGTTCATCTCCCTGACTCCCAGGCCTGGCTATGTCTTCTACGCTTTCTGTATCCTTGTCATATCTGTCCATCCATCTTTTCCCTCTGTAAACTCATTTTTTCAACGTGAGTTTCTTCTGTTCCTTGCAGTCAAATAAGTTCAGGCCAAAGCATCATCACGTTCTGTGAACACAATGCAGCCAGACTAGCCGAACAGATGGCATTGCCCTGCGATGCTCTGCACTGACTACTCTCAGGCCTCTGGTTTCTATCTTCCCTATCTTACTTTCGTCGTCCGTGTTCTCAGTGCCTCACAAACACTCATGAATTGAACATATTAAATGGAAAAATCCTAGCAATAAACAATTCATAAGTTTTAAATGGTATGTTATTCTAAATAGTATGACAAAAATTTCACACCATCCAACCCCACTCTCCTCAGGATATAAAGTAACTATCCAGTGTAACCACACTGGGTATGCCACCTGCCCATTAATCACCAGTAGACTTGATCACATTGACTGTCATGATGTTAACGTGCAACCCTTATTTTGCTTAGTAAAGGCCACAAAGCACAGGAGTTTGATTCTGTAATACTTTATTACAGTATACTGTTACAATCATTCTATTTCATTATTAGTTATTGTTACTCTCTTTTCTGCCTAATTTATGAAGTAAACATTATCATATGTATAGGAAAGAGCATAATATATATAGAAGTCATGGGCTTGGGAGCCATTTAGAGGTCACAGAATGTGTCTCCTGTGTAGAGGGGAGCTACTCTACTCTTCTTTTGAAATCTATCTTCTGCAAGAATTCAAAAGCAGGTTTTATCACAGGTGCTAACATAATCCCTCCCACCTGGCTTGCTTGTGCTAAGCAAGGATTCTGGTTCACTAGTGCATGGAGGACAAGAGGGCATCCTCTCTGTTTCCACCTCAAAAAGCAGGTAAGCCACTTCCTTTACTGGGATCCCACATCCAGGATTGCCTTGCAAATCCAAAGTGAGTCCAAGGCTCTCTGCTGTGTTCTATTCATAGAAACCCTTGGCCTGGCTCCAGGGTGGTGTCACATTGTTTGTGTGGAATGAGGATGCATTCCACTTTTTCAGAATAACAAGCCCATGTTTTCCAGTCATTAAGGGAAAAACTTTCCCACACCGTAATGCGTGGAGTCCCCTTCATCACATCGAAGGTGTGTCATTCCAAAAGACACAAAGAAAGCGTTCTCCAAGAAGAGATTCCCAAAGCCACAGCATTCCAGCGCCCTTCCCAGTAAACAACACCGTCTGGGAAGATTTGTCTGATGCCCTGGCCACGGTCTTCCCCAGGAAATGGGCTCCGGCCTGCACATTTTCTCTCCTTGCTTCAAAACACACAGAACACAGAGTGAGGGCTGAGTCTGCACTCAAGGAAAAGGGCACGGGCGCTGGACTTGGTGGGAACTTCTGGCCTCTCCTTCCACGTGTTTTCATCCATCCAGCCGGAAAATGTCAAAAGCGTAAAAATTTGCATTTGTCCCAAGTTTTTAATTTCAGAAATACAGCTACTGAGCTGCACTGCCCTCCCTGGAGAGGTTCTCGGCAAGGAAGGCATTTCGTTAACTCTTTTAACTCAACCTTCCTCCACACCCTTCTTTTCTCATTGGCCAGACAGGATTCTGAATGGCTTCAGCCACATCCAAAACTGAAATTCATCTACAAAGGAAGAGTATTTGACTCAATAAAGCCCTTCATTAACAGAGGCCATTGCACTAGAGGCTACTATATTTTAAAGAGGCTGTGGCTGCTGCTCTGCCCTCTCCCCTCCCCACGTTCCCGATTTTCCAAACCAGTTTCTTCAATAAATTTTTTTCCCATTTTGTGAGGCGCCTCACATCCTACCAATAAAATAACTTGTTGAAGTTAGTGGAAATCAGTTTTTTCACTTCTTTGTTTTGTTTTACTTGCAACTAAAGAACCATAAACGATGACGGACGAAATAAGGTTCTCCTGCACCTCCGTTTGGTCTGTCCTACCTTCTGGACATCCCCGTTTGGACAGAGCCCAGCACTCTGCTTCTACTGCATTGTGCAGAATGAATGAATGCGCCCCCCCCCCAACAAAGCCGCCTGACACACTGCTCACAGATAAAGGATTGAATAGTTTAAGGCTCACTGGACTCTTCTTATTTTTAAAGCTGATTGATGTTTTATATAAACCTACTGAAAATGAGTTCATTTTTAAATTCCACCAGTTCCCATCACCTATGAAAGTGGCATTCAGTATCTATTCCTAATCTCACATCCAAACAGTAGCTCTATTGCATTAAATAACTAGAAAGTAAACCAAGATCCTGGAGTTCCTAGGTTGTTTTCCAACCACGAACTTTACCATTGCCAAGACTAGCAGAAGTTCCTGAACTGGCCAGCATTCCTCGCGTTTCCTTTCAGAGCAGGGACTTTTTTAAAGGCAGCTTAAAATGCATTATATAAGAAAGAAAGGTATGAACAAGTTAAGGGGAAGCCACAGAGGAAGCAAGCCAAGTCCTGAAATAAAAGGCAGGAATGGAAAACTAAAAATAACCCAGAGGGAAGTGTACCACATCTGTGGGGCTCCCTCGAATTCTCCTGAAGCATTGTACCCTTTTTTTTTGTTTTGTTTTGTTTTGTTTTCAGAAGCATGCTAATAATTGTTTGGAGACTGAAATAGAACACTATTATTTGTTCTTTAAAAATAGTCACTTCTTTTGTAGAATTGTGAGAGTTTCAGATGATACTAACTGAATTTCACTCATTGCTATTTACCTTTTAAGGAGCTCTCAAGTTTGTTCTGAAGTCTGTTTGTTTTCTTCAGCCACTTTCTACTCACCATAAATAGGACATATAAAATATTTTAAACATTTTGGTCTCACGACAATTGGTAAATTGAAATTTAAAAAAATATTCAACTTGGCTTTATAATAACACAAATGTCCAGCATCTATTGAAGTTAAATATATGGCAGGCACAACGATGGGATTCAATGGATTACCCAGAGTACACTGAAACTTTGACATCAGCCATCACCACAGTATACACAGAGAGCATGGGGGGAATGAGGGCCGGACAACACACCTGGAGTTATTGAGTGGCACCGCCTGACTCCCTCTGATGAAAAATCTCCAGCCTTGTTGTTCTGCCACAGAACTTCAAGATAATAAAAACATTTTTTAAACATGCTAATAATATAGTCAGCGCAGAGCCACTGACAGGGTACTCGTTCCCTGCTTGCTCATTTTCTCAATCAGTCTCACTTACTTTGGAAGGCTTACAATTATATTTATATTTGGCTTCCACACAACTGATACAGGTACCATTCCCCCTGGACTCAAGACTCCTCTTCCACCATTCAATCCATGATCAGCTGATTATGACAATTGCTTTTCTCTCTTACGAGAAGTATGTTATAGTAGACTTTTAAGAAAATGAGTCTCCAATAAGACTGGCTAGGATTAAGAAAACAAATGATACCAAGTGCTGGAGAGGTTGTGGGGAAAGGGGAACACTCATCCACTGCTGGTGGGAATGTAAACTCATGCAGCCACTACGGAAAGCAGTGTGGAGAACTCTTGGAAGACTTGAAATGAACTTGCCACCCGACCCAGCCATACCGCTCCTAGGCATGTACCCTCAAGACTCACCCCACCGCAGAGATACATGCACAGCCATGTTTATTTCAGCTCTCTTCACAATAGCAAGGAGCTGGAACCAACCCAAATGTCCCTCAACTGATGAGTGGATAGAGAAAATGTGGTACATCTACACAATGGAGTTCTATGCAGCAGTAAAGAAAGATGATATCATGAGCTTTTCAGGAAAATGGCTGGAGCTAGAGGACATCATGCTGAGTGAAGCGTCGTACCCAGTCCCCGAAAGAAAAACAAACGACATGGTATCACCTCATCTGTGAATGTAGTGGCCAATTACTAGTTGTAAGTATTCTTTGTGCATGGCCCCTTGACTTTTGTCCAAAGCAGTTGGGAGTGATGCTATTGGAAACAACTAAAAAACAACAGAAAGGACTGCTCAAGAACTGATGAAACATGAACTTCTGCTCAAACAATCAACTTTCCACATGGAGAAATTGAGACAAACTGAAAAGAATGAAACGACACGTTTTTGGCGAATGTCTGAACCTGGTGGTGGTGGGGCTAGATGGGGGGACATGGTCTAGATTTGTTATATATATGAGATATATATTGATATTCTATATATATATATATAAATTTTTAAAAAAGAAAGAAAAAAAAAGAAAATGAGTCTCTCATACTGGAAAATGCCTATGTCAAAGTCATCTACAATGGATGTTTGATAATCATTTCCAAGTTGTTAATTCCTGTTTTCTCTAGACACAACAAAAACAGGAAATATTTACCAACTCCGCAGGTGTCAGGAAATACTTTTAAAACCCCAGTGGTCTGAGCCACCTGCTTAAAGCAGATAGCATAGGTACAGAAGGTAGATTGTAATTTTAAAAGTTCACTCTGGTCCAGAGACCTTCATTTAAAATTCTGAGGGTTCCGGGCCAGCTTCTGTTCTCTAGCCTTTCTAATGTTTACAGAACTTTATAGCCTGCCTCATTCACACGGACTGAAATTCTATTTTCACAGTTGCGTTCCCAGATGATAAAGCACATCTCAAAACTCTTCAAATACAGGTTTATATTCTTTTTTACCATAACTCTAACACTCAGTAGTAAACCACAAATTTGTTTTCATACTGCAGCTTAGTTTCAAAAATGAGACTTTATTATTTTTCCTAAAAAAAGCTAACTATAAACATTTCAGAGAATATACAAAAGCACAAAGAATAAACACCCCTGATCTTTGGACTTATATCCATGTATATATTTTTGCACAAAATTGGATTATCCATATGGTACTGTAATATGAGCTTTGTCACTTAAGATACACTATCAGCCTGGCATGGTAGCGCACGCCTTTAATCCCAGCACTTGGGAGGCAAAGGCAGGTGAATCTCTGTGAGTTCAAGGCCAGCCTGGTCTACATAGTGAGTTCCAGGACAACTGAGGTTACAGGGGGAAAGACCAAAAAAGAAAAAGATACAGTATCAACACTTTTTGTTTGCTTATGTGCTTATGTAATTTATTATTTATTTATTCATTCATTCATTTGTTTTTGGTCTTTTTGAGACATGCCATCCTCTCCTTAGACACCGTGTTATTATGGTCTCCAGTGACAACCTGAGAACACAACTCTGCTGCTTCTCTTGGTGACACAACATGACTGATCATCCTCCTTCAATGTCTTTTCTTTAAGAACACAGTATCTTATTATAACCTCGCACCTCCAATCTCCATCTTTTCATGATCTGTCCTTAAAATGTCCCCAAGAATTTTTATTTTCATTTTGTTTTTTTGAGACAAGGCTTCAAACTTGGAATCCTCTTGTTTTGGCCTCCTATGGTGATGTGATAACAGGCATATGCTGTGACATTCAATCCCCACAGCTTAAAATTACTTGATTTCCCATGCCTTTCTTAAATACTAACAAATATTCAAATAAAAAGTTAAGTATAACAACTGCTTAGGAAATATAGCAATGAATTCTCTTGCAAAACTAACAATGATTGGTTTAAGTTTATTGCATTTCTAGGCAAATCTAAATTTCCCTGTGTCAGCCATTTTCAGACTGTAGTTCCTAGAACCTTAAATCACTTGAAAGTGAGTCAGATGGAACATTCTTGGGGCCACCTCAAAACCTATTGAATCAGCAATTTGTGATCATATATATCATATATATGATATATATATGATATATATATCATATATATGATATATATGTTAATTTGAAACTACATGTTTAAAAATTACAACAAAGTCTGGCATGTTGGCAAATCCTTTTAATCCCAGCAGTTGAAAGGTAGAGGCAGACATGTGAGATCCAGGCAAGCCTGGTCTACCTAGCAAGTTCCAGGCTAGCTGGAGTCCAGGGAGACCTTGTCTTAAAAAAAGGAAAAAAAAAAAATGTTAGGAAACACACATGTATAAAGCATCGCAAGTGAAAACATGAATAGATGTCTAAACTGACAGAAGTGAACATAAGCTGACATTTGTAGGTCTATAACCTTCAGTCAGTTAACAACCAAGTGATATTTCATTATCTGGGGTTTCCTCACAAAACCTAGAATAGGATATAGTTGCTGTTTCATGGAAAATTTTCTACCCGTGAAGAAAAAAAAAAACAAGATACGTGCTAAGATGTGTGGAAGAGTAGTCACATAGAAACCTAGAAATAATTATTATTCTAAGCCTTAGCTCTAAGATAACTTAATATACCAAACATGTTTTTGTTGTTATTCAGAAAGACAGAAAAAAGCTTTTTAAAAAACTAGCAATAACACAGGTGTGGTGGCTGGTGCCTTTAATCCCAGCACTTAGGAGGCAGAGGCAAGCAGATCTCTGTGAATTCAAGGCCAGCCTGATCTACATAGTGAGTTCTAGGCCAGCTAGGACTAAAGGGAGACTCGGTCTCAAAAAGACCAAAAAAAAAAAACAAACTATAAAATGGGTGCATATATATGGAGACCTACTTTTCAGGAATATCTGAAGTTTGAGTAGACGAAAAATCTAAAGAATATTCTGGTCCCTTGTTTTGATAGAAGAAGCTTATCTGTAGCAGAATATTCAAGTTGAAGACCTCATACTTTAACATATTACTGTTCTTGTTGATTGAGCAAATAAGATTTAATGATTAAAGGAAATCAGTCAACATGAAATAGCTATGTCATTTTTTATTGAACAATAATAAACTGTTCTTTTAAAACAAAACCTAACAACTGATTTTTGCTTACATTCAAGGATTTCCCACACATACATTCACAATTCTATTGGCAAACTCTGAGAATAAAATATAAGTAAATAGTGAAATATTCTTAAATAAGTTCTTTATTCCAAATAAAATACTTTTGCAAATATTTCCTAACAACATCTAGTACAACTTGCTTATGCTAAGATCCTCCCAAGCATACTCTTAGTTCCACTTGTCAACCAAGGTTGAAAGAAAAAGAGAATGAAAATAGACTATTTTAAAATTGACATGTTTCCAGTTAAAAATTACCTTCTCTTTCCCAAAACTTCTAAAAGGTTATTTTCTACTTTAAATTTAAAATTCATCCAAGTTGCCAGACTTGGTAGTACATGCCTTTAATCCTAGCACTTGGGAGGCTGAGGCAGGCAGAACTCTGTGAATTCAAGCCAGCCTGGTCTGCATAGCAAGTTCCAGGCCAGCTGGGGCTAGAGGGAAACCTTGTCTCAAAAAGACAAAAAAAAAAAAAAAAAAAAAAGAATTCATCCAAGTCATAACATTAAATAATGGATTCCTTCTCTTGCTCATTTTTGATATTTTAATAAATTTTAATAAACTCAGACTGAATAAGTTTTATAAATATTAACATAATATTAATAATTTTTCCATTTCTGGATGTTTGAGAACCTTATGAATTATACCTTTATTCTAATCATCTTAAACAAACAATATTAGGGTCATTTCTTTAGTATGATGAGAAATATGGGTATGGAGGATGACTTCCACTAGCATATTTGTGTATAAAAATATACAAACATTCACATTCAACACATTGTATCCCTCAGAAGGCAAAATACTTCCTAGATCTGTCTCACAGGCAGCACTGTTCAAGCCAGTGATGAGAGTGTATGTTCATCCTCTGTCTAGAACCACTAGTCCGATGCAGATAGCCTGAGAACTACTTTAGCAATGCTTCTATCAAACACTATTACTCAAAGTCCCATGGGCTTCGAATAGCCTACTTCCTTCAAGGGTTTTCTGGTCTATTTGTTTTTCTTTTCCAGAAATTAAAAGGAATTATTAAAGCTACCACGAGGAAGAACAAAGCATTATGACCTCCTACTTTCATCATCATCCGGACCTCTGCCTTCGTCCTGTATCTCCACAAGAATGTACATCCAAGTCAAAGAACTCATGAGTTGGCCCTTGTAAGATCTTCTTAACTGCATTTTTACTTCCTTGGTGATAACATACACACACATTTTACAGAGCTATATGAATTTAAATATTTAACAAGTATCTAAAAGTGTTCAGTCACGTGTCTTTTGTGCATTGTATATAGCCTGCTTATTTCTGATTCCACTCTGAATCACATTTGGTCTCCAAAAATTTCATGTCCATAGTCTATACTCTAGACAGCTCTTCGAATGTTGACTGAATGCTGACCCCATCTTTAGAAAGCCTTCTTTTGGTAGACCCACCCAGGATCAGCGTGGGTTTAACCATTTCATTACAGGGGACCGAGCAGCGTCCCCTTTCCCGATCTCTTCTCTGACAGCATTGCCATCTCCAGATGCCGCGTCATGCTCTGAAATTAGAAGGCACACAGATCATGTCTGTGACTCAAAGAGCAAGCACAGATTTGTTTTATTTGGATTTTATCTTTCATTGGAATTTAAAATATATCTTTGATTCAAAATTCTGTGCTAACTGTCTTGAACAACTCTAAATCAGCTCTGCCTAAGACAACACCCTCTGGATAATTTCTTTTCATTTGTCTATCACCACCTAACATTATCTTACACATGTGTTTTCCCCTCACATTACCTCACTCCATTACTGTAATCACAGCTCTATAAAAGCAAAGACTTTCTTTTCGTTGCTGCATTTTTTCATTTGTCCCACCTCAGCCCCAGCACCAACAACAGTGTGGGGAACATAGTAGGTGCTTAATCCATACTTGATGAATGATCAAATGCTGCAAGAATAGAGCTCCAAGTAGGATTTTTATACTAACTACTATAGAAGAGGAATTAACTTTTTGATATAACTCCAGATGGCAGCTATCTTTTATAAAGACAGTTCTTTCTCTTCTCTCTATATAAGAAAAGTTTATAAGCCGAATGTGGCGGCGCATGCCTATAATCCTAACACTTGGGAAGCAGAAGCAGAAGCAGGCAGATCTTTGTGAGTTCAAGGCCAGCCTGGTCTACGGAGTGAATTCCAGGACCGCTGGGGCTACAGGGAGACCCTGTCTCGAAAAGACCTAAAAAAAAAATAAATAAATAAAAGAAATTCAATAGAAAGGAAAAATATACTTGAAAAAGTAATGTATACAGGGCTACTGAGATGTTGGATGACACAAACCCAGCAAACTTAATGTTNAAAAAAAAAAAAAAAAAAAAAAAAAAAAAAAAAAAAAAAAAGAAAAAAGAAAGAGAAAGAAAGGTTTATACTATTTAGAATTTTCTAAAATAAAATATTCTGTTTTGGAGAGTAGTGAGACGGGTTTACTTCCCGGTACACATCCTGAAATGGAATGCTATAAGGTTAGCATGGCCTGGCAGAGAAACATATATGGAACATTTTCACACCTCACTAACCTCACTAAAAAAAATATGTGACTTATGAATTTCTATTCTTGGACACTGACTACTAAGAAAATGAGTAAAATTTAAAAACGAGGATCACAAAGCCCACCTGTAAGTATATTATAAGCAGCAGCAAGGTGGAAAGTTGGAGAAGAACTCCATACAGTTGGGAGAACCATGTTGGTAAACCTTAGGGCTGTTTAATATGTTCTCAAAGTGTGGCTCAGAGAGGTTTGTTCAGCAGTGACATCAAGACTGTGGCAGGCTGGGCATGGTGGCACATGCCTTTAATCCCAGCACTTGGAAGACAGAGGCAGGTGGATCTCTGTGAGTTCAAGGCTAGCCTGGTCTATATAGTAAGTTCCAGGACAGCCCAGGCTACAGGGAGACCCTGTCTCAAAAAGACCAAAACAAAAAAGACTGTGGCAAGACTGAAGAGGAAGAGCCATGCCTCTTCCTGAAGACTCTAGCACAGGGTCCGGGCAAATCTCATGTAGACAAGGCCCAAACGGGGGTCACTCAGCAGCCTCTCCATCATATTAGGACATTCTTCACTCCCTCTTGAACCTGAGGTTCACTAAGATTACACTAGTAAAAATCTTTTAAATACTCTGAACCTAGAAAGAAAGAAAACCAACTGACCTTTCTCATATATTTTAAATAAGAATCTCCATATATAAATTTAATTAGAAATATTTTGTAGCCTAAAATGTAGTGGTCATACAGCAATAAAATGTCTTTCTAAGACATCAAAACATCCTTATAATCTGCAAACAAATTAGAGATGGGGACAAACTTTTAGGAAACAGGCCGAACAGCAGAAGATGCTAAGAGGTTATACTGCTGCTATAAAGCCAGACATAGAGGTATACAACTGAGAGTCAGCAGAGCTCATGGGGATTCCCTCCCAGATGCCAGCAAAGACTCACAAAAGAAGGCTGGAGGCCTAGCTCAGTGGTAGCACACTTGCCTAGCATATGCAAAGCCTGAGGTTCCATCCCCATGACTGCCAAAGATCAACCAACCAAACACCAATGAAGAGTCACAGGAGAATTAAATATTGCTCTGTGAGAAAGATTTAGGTACAAACTTAAATGAATGAAGATGGATACAAAAGTTGTTTCTTCAAAGTTTTTTTTAAACCTGTGGTTTTTAAGAAAGCAAAACAAGCGGGGGGGGGGGGTGGCGCACGCCTTTGATCCCAGCATTCGGGAGGCAGAGGCAGGCGTATCTTTGTGAGTTCAAGGCCAGCCTGGTCTACAGAGCAAACTCCAGGCCAGCCTGGACTAAAGGGAGACCCTGTCTCAAAAAGACCAAAAAAAAAAAAAAAAAAAAAGCAAAAGAAGCTGAAAATGTTTAAGGCAACTATGTATACTGAGAAACTAGCTCTCAAATCTCTCCCATAAGCAATTCAATCCTTCAAATCATTTCTGGATCTGAAAGACAAATTGGTGGTTTCTAGGTACCACAAAAATGTGAGGAAAAGGAAGCCAGTCTACTGGGCTGATAAAAAGGTTTTGGTGGAACTAGGTGGAGGCGGTGGTTGTGCAACACTGGATGTACTGACGCCCCCAATGGCCTGTCTCCAAATAGTTAGTTGATGTTATATAAACTTTACCTCAAAAACCATTCAAGTCTTAAAACCCAACCCTTTGGTTTTTTTTTTAAGGACTACAGGGACAAGTCATAAGATTCTTAAATGTTCATAATGTCTCATTTCCAGATCAAATGTTCACAGAGATATTCGCCTAATAAGTTAAGGATTGGCTTTCATTTTAAATTGATGTTTAAAACCATAGCCACACTTAAAGCTACTAATTGATTTAAAAGTACAATATCTTTTTTTAATTTTATTTATTTTTGTATGTGTATGAATGTACTGTCTGCATGTAGGTTTGTGCACCCATGTCATGCAATGCCTCGGACATCAGAAGAGGGTCTTGGATTCCCCTGGAACTGGAGTTCTCCTGGAATTGGAGTTACAGATGGTTCTTAGCCACCATGTGGGTGCTAGGGATCAAACCTGGGTCCTCTGCAAGAGCAGTCAGTGCTCTTAACTGCTAGGCTATCTCTCCAGCCCCGCACAATATCTTTTTTAAAAACAGAAAAATAGGCACATTTGCTGAATTTCACATTTTAATTAATTTCAAGTGCAAAGGACCAGAAACACAACCTAAATAATATGGGTTTCATTATTTTATATCTAGGTAGGTATACTTTGTTGTTCTTAATGAGCAGTTGCTGGGGCTAAATGCTGAGGGTTTGAGGGCTTAAGGGTGAGGTTTTTACTTTTTTTTTTTTTTTAAGACAAAGTTGCCCTGTAGCCCCACCTGGCCTGGAACTCACTGTGGAGACCAAGCTGGTCTTGAACTCACAGAGATCTACCTGCATCTGCTGGGATTAAAGGCATGCACTGCCACATGTGGCTTGTTCTACTTTTTTAGAAATAGGGTCTCACTGTATAGCCCTGGCTGATCTGAAACTTGATATGTAGAACAGGCTGGCCTCAAACTCTAATTACTAAGTTTTTAATTTTTACACATCCTGTATAATTGTATATATTTGAGGATGATGTAATGCTTTGGTATTGATGTCCATTGTAGAATAAGAATGATTAAATATAGCTAATTAACAAATCCACCACTTCACATACTTACCATTTTAATATTTTAATATTTAAAATCTATTCTGTTAACAATTTTGAAATATGCAACACATTAGTATTATTCTATGCATTGGAGAAATAAACTTTAGCAATATATGCCACTTAACTCATTGTTTTTTGGTATAGTCATTTTAAATGAGCTGCCTTTAATCTAATAGGAATCTGTGGGCTCAGCCATTTTATCAACAAGATAAGCAGATGCACACCTTGAATCATGTGACAGGTTGTGTACTGCTCACAGACTCACAACCCATGTAAGAAACAGAATTACACCTATTGGCAGCATTACTACAATTTCATTCATTTCAATTACAGGGACTATTTCTTATCTTCTCCAAAATCCATAAAAAGACATGCTTGGAATTAGTCCACTTTATTTCTTCTATTCGGTTTAAAGAAAGAAGAAACATTCTGTAATGTTTTTTTATCATGGCTCTTAAACCTGATCCAATAAATTGCTTACCATACTTTCCCTATGTGGAATTGGGAGAGAAATAGTTTTGTCTAGTAAGTATATAAAACAGATCACTGACAAATTTAAGGAACTTTACATATCTTAGTTGGTTTTCTCTCACAGATTTTTTTTTGTTTATCCTAATATCCTCCATTAAAAACTTCGTAAATTTTATGAGAGACAGTAGTACATTATCCCCAAAATTGTTAATGAGGTCTTTTTAGAAAGCAACAACAGCAACTAAACTTAATTATTTCCCTCCTTTTCCCTGAGTGAAATAGAGAAACACGACCATTCAACTCAACAGGCTATTCTGTTCAGCGACTTTTTACAGTTATTCAAACTAAAACTGAGAAAGCTCTGGCAGGGTCCCACCACAGTCAGGTCTTACCTGGCAAAAGGGATGCAGATGTCCTGCCCGAGGACTTGGCTGCTGAGTACTGGAAGAAGGGGAATTTCAGACACTTCCCAGTCGCCCTGTCACATATGCCCGACTGGCAGTTGCAGGTCTGTTTGCATTCCATCCCAAAGGTGCCATAGGGGCAGTCTGGGGGCAGAGGAGGGGTTTAGACAAAGAGCTGCTTACTATCCACAGGCCTCCATCTTCCCAGCCTCTTAAGATTTGAAGCTCCTGGATCTTGACTGTGCAACAAAAGTGGCTTCTCAAAAACCCCAGGCTTTGAAAGTTGAAGGTTTGAGTCATAAACATGAAACCACACACACAGTTAAGGCCAGATAATGCATGCTTCAGGTTTACGGTTGATGTAAAACTGAAGACAGCTACATATAACCAGTCTCCTTGGACTAGTCTTAATTCTGTTTATTTTCAGTATAGATGGTGTAGATCTTCCCAGGTGACCTTGGTTACAGCTCAGTAAAGATAGGTGATTGAACAGATACATATGCATCAGTTCCTCAAAGAACTTAATAGTTGTGATGCTGTCTTCAATTTTATTGCTAGATGGTTTACCGTTTTAAATAGCAAAGGGATTCAAAATAGCCAGGCTAAGAGAGCCATCACTGAGAAAGCAGTCCTCAATCTGCTCCAACCCTTATGAAGTTCCTTATCTTTCATGACAGCAATGCAACTTTTCTAATTCCCCCAGCTGTTGAGAGAATTCATTAATCAAACTCTTTGCAAAGCAGAGATGCTAATGAGAAAAAAAAAATCACAGGGGGCTTGTACACCTTCCAAGAAATGAAAGCTTCAGTGTTTCATACTTGTACTAAAGCTTCAGTGTTTCATATTGGACTAAAACAACACTTATTAAAAAGGTATAGTTGTGATAGAAACACCATCTCAGTAGATTAATTAGGCAGAATAGATGTAAAAGATGTATTCTTTGAGCATGACAATATCTTTGCAAATGTACAGTCACATATGCATAAAGAAACAATCTATGAGGTATCTGAGTGTTCATCCACCCAATCTTGCAGTGAATGGTCAAGATGGATATTAATGAAATATATATATATATATAGTCTTTTTTGAGACAGGGTCTCCCCAGTTCCAGCTGTCCTGGAACTCACTATGTAGACCAGGCTGGCCTTGAAGTCACAGAGATCTGCCTGCCTCTGCCTCCCGAGTGCTGGGATTAAAGGCATGTGCCACCATGCCTGGCAAATGAAATATATTTAGTGTTGTTCTTTCCCCCATCTTTCAAATGATAAAGGACTGGGCATTTATACACCCTCCTTATTGCTGGGAAAAAGTCTTTAAAGTAGATTCTGAAAACTGTCTGGCAGAAAACCACACAGGATATGGAAGTGATTGTGTCTACAGTGATGCTGAGAATAAAAACTTTAGCCAACTTCCCAGCCCCAGTTCCAGTGCAGGCCTGACATGTTAAGTGCTGAGCAGATAGCAAATATTCCATAAATGCATGCTGGCTAGCCAATTATTAACTAGCCCCACAGTGTCAAACATCTGAATGTTCAGAAAATATCAGGGTATACAAACTGAATCATACAGTTTTCATGTGGCTAAAGGAGGGGATTCACCCATCACGACAGGGAATATCTCTACCTAGAGCTACTAAGGCTCACATGGTCTCATTATTTCCAGCAGAGAAAAAAAAATGCTCAAAACTAGTCTGTCTTACAAGCAAACTGCAGGATTCTCAGAAAGAGCAATTCAAAACATATTTTTAACACTACAGCTCACTAACATCTACCTTGACCACCCAGTAGAAGATTTGAGTGCTAGAATCTCCAGATGCCTCACAGCTGGATTCTTTATTCCATGTCACCGTTCATTTATAAGTACGTTTACAAAGGTGTTTTTATGCTGAGAGAAAAGGCACTGTACCACATGCACTGCTGTACCATGAGCATGAGTGTGTTAACCATTTCTTCTCTGTGAAGTGTTGACTTTTTATCTGATAAACCCTGTAATTTCCAGAAAATGCAGGGCCTGTTCAGTCCAAAGACCTGTAGGGTGTGTGTGTGTGTGTGTGTGTGTGTGTGTGTGTGTGTGTGTTCACCAAAGAAAATATTCTTCCATAGTCTACCTCTTATTGGTTTTAAGCAAAAAAGAAAAAAAAATCTAAGCAAAGAATAAAATGCTCCAAATTCTTCAAGAATTTATTTCCTAAACTTTCATAGATTTTGCAGACCAACAGGTAACTAATTTATTAACTATTTCCCCAAAGCAGAATTAATGAAGTCAAGGCAATACTAGATAGTTGTCATTCAGGGAAGAATGAAATTGTATTAAACACATAATATATGAGTTATTTCAAAATTTCTCAGAACTTATTTTTGCAATTTTGACAGCTTCATTGTATTATACAACTAAATAAAGTTCTAACAAATATTGCCTCTTAATAATAATAGCAACTGAGGTTATAAGGCATCTATTTATGGAAACGTTTTAATTTATTTGATTTTTTTTCAAAGCCAATTTTTATTGAACCTTTGTGCATTTCATACAAAATTCCAGTCAAGCTGGGCGTGGTGGCGCACACCTTTAATCCTAGCACTTGGGAGGCAGAGGCAGGTGGATCTTTGTGAGTTCAAGGCCAGCCTGGTCTACAGAGTGAGTTCCAGGACAGCTGGGGCTACAGGGAGACCCTGTCTCTAAAAGAAAAAAAAAAAAAAAAAAAAATTCCAGTCAAATCTTTGATTTTTAAATGTTTTAAAAATATTAACTCAGTCACTAAGCTTAAAAACAAATTCTACAAATCCTTAACTGCATCATTTAGCTAAAATTTCTATCTTAACTGTAATTTTACTTTTTTCCTTAAAGTCTATAAAACTTTTAACTCTTTACAAACTTCCACTTTGCTATTATTTTTGCCTGTATTGCAACATCTGTATTTTTCTAGCTAACTGAAACCTTTATAAAATAGAATGACACTTATTTTCTACTTCAGGGGACCCTCTTGCAAGAATGTGGGTTATTTTCTGGGATGACTTAAGCCCACTCTACACCATAAAGCACATTAGTGTTCATTAAGAAGATCTGAGCTTGAGAGGCCCTCCACCCTGTGAACTCTTTCCAGATCAAAGACTCAAGAAATCTGGAGTCGAGAAACTACTCCAAAAGGTTATCTTAGAGGGACCTGTGTAATCACTGCCTTTCAGAACACCTAAGCCATTCCTGACTGTCAAGTTTCTAAAGTTTTCCAGAAAAGGAACCCGCAGAATCTTGCACTGCAACTTTCTTAATGAGTGGAATGCTGCAGTTCTTTGCGGTTTCCTGCACGCTGGTTTCCACGGTTGTTTGCAGCAATATTCCTTTCTTCTACTGAGACACCACATACGTGGAACATGCATTTTCCCTAAGGCCCAAAGCCACCTTACCTCCCACTCGGGCTAAAAGCCCTTAGGGATCCCAGGACAGGGGGAAGAGCAAGGGGTCGCTCTTTACCTTTGCAGATACCAAATTCGTCACCAAAATCATCCTCCTCGCTATAAAACTGACATCTCAGCCCAGGGCCACACTTGACGCCGTCCATGCCCGACACTGTGCGGTAGCAGGTTTCTCCCGGCCCTGCAGCACACACCTGGCAGCAGCCACAGTCATCCAGCACTGTCCTCTTGCAGCGCAGGCTGCTTCTGCATTCACTGTTGTCACAGTGTTCTGGGCAATCCACCGCGTACTTGGCGCTCCAGGCCACGGCCAGGTGCACAGGTACCAGGAGTGTGGACAGCAGCAAGAGGCTCTTCATGACTCGCTGCAGGCTCGGGCTCGGCTCCCCGCCGTCCTGGACTTTGCTGGAGGAAAGCAGCTGTCCAAAGTGGTAGCTGAGCCTCTGCCTACACGTTTATGAGTTTTATACACTGGGTTGCCCGCATGCTTCCCCGTCATCAATTTCCTCAACCCAGCGGCAGCGCTGTCGTCCTGCCAGCCTCTCTTGTTTTAGTTTATGAAATCCAGGATGAAGGCTGGATTAACACGCTGCTGCCATCCAGGAATTGAAAAGCCCAAGCTGATGTCATCTGTTATGTTTAGGTGGTTGTTTTGCATGAGGGCTGAAAAACTCCGCTCACATCCTCTCAAGGACTCAAGGACGCCTGTGAAGGGGGAATAAAGAAGGTTGCATGCCCCCCTTCTGGACAGGAATTGTTCTGACAGGGCATATCACTTAGGGTGTAGCTTTGTCTCAGAGTCTCTGTAGTCCCTAGGAAAATGATATAGACATGAATCATCAAGTCCAAAGAAGCTTCCACCAAATAATAATAAATAACAATAAGCATTTGGTATTTCCCCTCAATAAACAGCTATGAGATCATTTAGAAGAAGAAAGGGTTATATTGTGCTTTTTCACTGCTCAGAAGAAAGAAAATATTTTGTTAGAGACTTTTGAAAGATTTATCTTCCTTCCTCGAACTCTTCAGCTCAAATATTACTTTTAAAGCAATTTATGCTGTACATATTCAAGTCTGCCTTGGATGAAACTGTGTTCTAGCAAGATGTGTGGCACCTAAGAACTTACTTTAATCAATACAAAAAGGCCACAAAAGAGGTAAGGTCTTCCTGGCACTCTTTCTGAGTTACTCAATTCTGGAAAAACTTATCAGTTGGACTATTCCCGACCCAAAAAACTCCCTGGGGAGAAGGCTCATCCATCATCCAGTCTGTTTGTCCAATGATCGCATCCATTCAGCATCCTTCCCCTCACCTCCTGGCATCTATCAGAACTCTTGCTTAAAACCACCAAACGAGGCAGCCAGCCCAAGGAAACAAGTGAGCCAGCAGGGAAATAGGCAAGCAGCCCCAGAAAGTCAAGTCATGGAGAAGGGAAAACATTCTCCATCAGGAAACAAGGTCTTTATGCTATGGAGGGTCACAGGGTGTAGCCTCACCAGGGAAAACAGAATAGTTCTCTTAAAATATTTATCATGGGTTGTGGAACAGAGGGAGCAAGATGAGAGAAAAAGACAGGGGAGTGCTTACACCAACCACATGTTACAGTCTCAGCTTCCCACCTCACTTGTCAAAAGGAATAAAACCACTGTCACTTGGTGAAGAAATGACCCTATGAAGTGGAAAACTCCTGTCTGTCACCAATTAGCTGTAAGACCACCACAGGACTCTGCTTCCTTTGTTGAGAACTGATGGTGTTGGGCTTCTTGGCCTCAGAAAGCCTTGTGCCCTCTAAAAGATGAGGCACTGAAGCCCTCGGATGTATTCTGATGATTAGCCTTCCTTCACAAGAACACTTTTGAGGGATGGAGGCAGCAGAAACCAGAGTTCAAGGAATTTGGTAGGTGAGAGATAAAAGCAAGACCTTTAGCTCCCAAATTTCCCCAAATACTTAGCAAGTATTTGCAAAGTAGATCAGATCTATCGGGAACACAGTATATATGAAGCACTGTTCTTTTTTTTGTGTATACTAATTACACAAAGTAATTCTTTGACATTTCCATGTATGCAATATACTTTGATCACATAAAACCCCTCTATTAACTTTTCTTTAAAAAAACATTTTCATTAATTCTTTGAGTTTCATACCTACATATAACTCCTCTGGCCTAACTCCTTCCTCATCCCTACCCCCTCCTAATTGTGTTCCATTTTCATTATAACCCACTGAGTCCAGTTTGTGCCACCCATATACTCATGGGTGTGAGGTCATACACTGGAACATGGTTGACCTATCAGAAGCTATACCTTCCTTCAGAAGTCACCAGTTGTCAATAGCTGCTCAGCTTGGGGTGGGGGTTTGTGAGCCGCTTCAAGCTGGGATGGAGACTGCCTTGATCTTGTGCAGGTCTTGTGCAGGCAATCACAGCTGCCATAAGTTCAAGTGCAGCAGTCATGTCATTGTCCAGAAAGACACTATTTTGCTCCTGTCCTCTCCAACCTCTCATTCTTACAATCCTTCTGCCTCCTCTTCCACAAAAGAAGACCAAATTGATACTTCCTTTGACAAATGAACTGAACAGAGAAAAGATATACATTGAGGGTCCCCAAAGCTCTAACGGTAAACCAAACACAATCTATAAAACAGAGCAGAAAATTGGATCTCTTGAATTCATCAATGGTGAGACAACAATTTATTTGGGGAGAATCTCAGACCCAACAGAACCCTTCGCCCAGCACACTCACTCTCTCTGGGATTTTTATCTAACTATATTTCTAACTTCCTCAGCTTTTCAGTTAGGAATGTTAGAAATGACCACAAAAAAGGTTAGGAAATCACAGCATGATTAACCAAGGAGCCGACTTTAATCCACAGTTCAAGGAGAGAGGAATGAAGGTAAAAAGCAAAGCTGTTGCTTTTACCCTCTGAGGCCCACCTGGTTGGCTGGATTGGTGTCAGTGGGTGGAACATTCTAGCCCTGTTTTCCTGTGCATCAGTTGTCAAAGAATGAGAAAGGACAGAGCTCTAAGAATTCGAGTTTAGGTTACAATAAATCTGTCCAAACCACCTCTAGACAGACCCAAAGGTTATAGCAAAGGGTCTTCTGGAACAGAACAGAAAAATGATATGACCAAGGAGCTCAACAGCCCAGTGCATCCTGTACATTTAAAGTGTCATTGTGATTTTTGTTCCTTGGTATTAACCAATAAAATAAGCCTTACACTGATAATGTGGGCTTTATTTTGCAAATAATGATTGCTTGTAATAACATACCAAGAATTTGTTTCTGGAGAGGCAAAGATCTAGTGAGAATGGTTCTGTGTAGTTTCCAAACCATCAGGAGATAGTTCATGGTCAAGTCAATTGTACCATATTAACTGTGCCTTCTGAATAAACCCTCTCTACCCAATATGGTTGATTTGATTTGAATTACAAAGGCAGACTTGAAGGCAAGCATTGCCAAGGAGCAAGGAGAAACATTTACAAGCAGATTTTAGGTATATGAGATTTCGTTTTCGGTTTAATTTTTGTTTTGCAGGGAACGTCTAAAAGTTTTCCTGCTTTGATACTAGTTATACCAGTCCTAAAAGTGCCTAGCGCAAGGTCTAGCACACACTAGGACTTCAAAACTTACTAAATACATAAATGCAACCACCTATTTCTCATAATCATTTTCAGAAAGTAGCAACTTGAAATAAGCATCAAAGTGCTGTTTTTCCTTCTCTTTCTACTAAGAAAAGTAAGAGTTAGGTTCTTAAACAGGCTGAGTTGAACTGCAGAGCATAACTGTTTCCTTGTGGAAATGAGATACAGAATTCAGGAGGAAGCCGGGAGGGCTTGAGTGGAGTCGGACCAGACCCTAACCCCATCATGTCAACTGTGTCACTAGGCTACTTTGGCTTTTTTTTTTTTTCAAATCTTTTTCAGATATAGTTTCCCTGTTGCAGCCCCAGCTAGCCTGGAATTTGCTATGTAGACCAGGCTGGCCTTGAACTTACAGAGATCCACCTGCCCCTGGCTCCCTAAAGGTATGTGCCATCACACCGGGTCCTACTTTGACTTTTCACCTTCCAGCCTTGGAATTTAATGGAAGCAGCTTATAGCCATAGGACTCTGATAAAAACATACCTGCCAAATGGCTGAGACCCGTGGTAGTCACAAGTTAGCTACTACCAAGCTACATGATCTTAAGCAAACCACATGCCACGTGATCTAGACCTCTCCTTTCTACCTCACAAAGAGCTGAGAAGACTAAACAGCAATAGCTGTGAAAGCATCGTGACTGTTATGATCAAGAGTCTACTTTCTGAAGATCTCTTTCATTCTTTTTGGTTGTATATGTATGTGTGTGTATGTACACATGTGTGTAGGGGCACATGTGTGTGCCTGTGCATGTAGAAGCCAGATGACAATCTCAGTTGCACATGTCAGGACCACACCCCCTTGTTTTGTGAAGCTGGTCTCTCATTGGCCTAGAGTTGAACAGCTGGGATAGGCTGGCTAGCCAATGAGCCCCGAGGGATTTTCCTGTCTCTTCTTCCCCAAGGCTGAGATTACGACCATGTATCACCACACTCAGCTTTTTATGTGGGTGCTGGAGATCAACCTCAGGTCCTCACACCTGTGTGGCAAGTGTTTTACTAACTAACCTATCTCCCCAGCCCAAGATTTGCTTCATTCTTCAAAAGTGAACTTATGCCTTGAAGCAAATATTTTTCAAAAAAACCTCTACAATTATCTAAGTTTTGATTTTAATAAAGATATTTTTTATTTTTTATTTTTATTTATTTTTTATGTGTATGAATGTACTGTCTGCATGTAGGTTTGTGCACTCGTGTCGTGCAATGCCGTGCAGGTCAGAGGAGGGTGTCGGATTCCCCTGGAACTGGAGTTCTCCTGGAATTGGAGTTACAGACAGTTCTCAGCTGCCATGTGGGTGCTGGGGATCAAACCCGGGTCCTCTGTAAGAGCAGTCGGCGCTCTTAACCACTAGGCCATCTCTCCAGCCCAAGATATTTTTAATAAGGACACTTTTCAAGACTATAGACAATATTCAAAAGTGACATCTGCTTAGAAGTGTCAAGTGAAGTGTGCTTATCTTAATTAGGCTTCTTGAAAGGATGCTGGCTCTCTGGTTTGTCCTAATGAGAGGTCAGTGCTGTTGACAGCTAGAGAACCATCACAGTGGCTTATATAAACAGCTATCAGTACGAATGTCTGTGAATGAGTGTGGGGAGGTAGAGCATGCAGCCAGCAGTGCCTGCTACCAATTCCACCCAGGATCTCCAGCTCCTTCAGAGTACTTGGCACCATATCCAGATCTTTGACTCCAGTGGGGGCTAAAGAAGCAGCCATAGAATTAAATGGGTTTATTTATTTATGTATTTTTTGGTTTTGGTTTTGTTTTGAACCTCAGGCAAATCTAGAAACTTTGACTTTGCTTACAGTCTTGGAATTCTTTAAGAGGCGCATTGTCTAGTCTTGGAAGGATATGAAAAGTGTTTACTTCTCAAATGTCTTTTCTTTATTCTCAATTCTTTGACGGGTTCTAATGTAAAGAGTTAAGGTAAGCTTCTCCAACAGCTAGTTGTTTTTCAAACTATGAGTATTACACTTCTTGCTGTGTGACAAAATACCTGAGAAAATGAACCTAAAGGTGGAAGATTTATTTTGACTCATGGTTTCAGTATGTGGTTACTTGGCTCTGCTGTTTCTGGGCCTGCGATGAGACACAACATCAGGACAAGGAGCATGTGGTAGAGCAGATCTGCTCACCTCATGACAGCCAGGAAGCAACAAGAAAGAGGAGAAGGTATCCAGGACAAAATACACTCTTCAAGAGCAAGACCCCAATGGCCTACTTCATCCAACTAGACCCCCATTCTAAGTTTCTAGGACTTCCTACTAGGAAAGCTATAAATCCCTGAGAGGATTAATCCATTCATGAAGTCATATTCATCAAATACAGTCACTCTCCAAAAGCCCCACCTCTGAATACCACAACACTGGGGAACCAAGCATTCCATGGATGAGCTTTGGGGATACAGTTAAGATCCGGTCCATAACATAAGGTTCTGAGTTTATCTGTGTATAAGAGATTCTAGACATAGTGTCTCTGCACCTCCATATATCCAGAAGCACTGTGTGCTACTCGGATACACAAAAAAGAAGCAACATGGCATTAGAACCAGAAGACCTGAACTGGAGTTGGGTTCTGCCATTAGTCTTTGTAAGACACCAACCACCCTCCTGGTTAACATGACATCTGTCTTTCAGTAAAACACAAGAAATGAAAATGTCTTGCTTTTCACAAGAGATTGTGTGAAAGGCAAAAAGAAGATGTAAAACCATAACTCAACTCCAAAAAGCTATACTGTTCCCAAAAAACAAACTGTATCATAAGTCAACGAACCAGTGTCCAGCTCTCTCAGGTTGCAGTCCCGCCATTATCTGCAGCACCAGTTTTTATTTTACTTAGTTCACAGAAGACCACGATGACAGTGCTTCAGCCTCTTCCTCAGGAAAGACTCCACCCACCACCTCCTAGTGGCCTGCCTTGCCCCATTCCAGCATGGCATGACTAAGCAGGTCATCCAACCTTTCTTTCAGGTTAAAAGAGTTTCTGAAAATATCAATTTCCTAAATAACTAAAGTATTAGTTTAAGCACTGGAAGTCAGTTAAATATTATAACCATCTGACACTATAAAACACAGATTTAGTAAATCATGTTAAAAGTTACTACTAAGATACTTGGAATTTTTACTAGGAATTTTGGAGGAAGTAGGTTTCTGATTAGCATAAATATCATAGGAAATGGTTGTGCTACTTTGCTTCTCTAATAATGTGGTACTTCCCTTGCCTGACCTTCAACTGCCCCCCTATACTGTAATCAGATGTTAATCAGGACCACCCTCAGCAGACTCAGTTTGTCTAGTGATGAGGGCCTTGGCCTATTATGTGACAGGCTGAATAAAGGATTGAATATATTTTTTATAAAAGGGTCAAAGTCAACCACTTGAAAAAGAGAAATAAGAAGCATGATTTCTAAGCCCTTAATTTATGATGTTTTAAGGAACTGGCAGTTTCAACCTCCGTCTTAAATCTCTTGTTAAAATATCTTGGCTCCATCGTCACTGAGAGAGATGTTCACAAGGGAAGGATTTTGTGACTTTGTTTTTAAAAAAAGGAAAAAAAGAAAGAAAGAAAGAAAGAAAGAAAGAAAGAAAGAAAGAAAGGAAGGAAGGAAGGGAAGAAAGAAGAGAAAAGGTAAAGAAAAGAAAGAAAAGAAAAGAAAAAGAAAAGAAAAGAAAAGAAAAGAAAAGAAAAGAAAAGAAAAGAAAAGAAAAAAAGTGCCCCTTTTTTATAATCTGCCATAGACTTCGTGACGTCTCCAGGCCTGTGATCAGAGTGCTTACCCTACGCCACACCACTGCACCTGAAGATACCAGGCTTCCTGCATCAGTGCAGGCTGAGAACTTGAGAAATGCTCCCTGCCAAGAGCCTCAAATAGCTCCATAAGATTAACTGGTCAAGACTATAAAATCCCTAGTCTATCTGTTGGAAGACCCACCTATCCTGCTTCACTGGACAATCATGTGGTCATAACACCACTCCTAGGACAGCTGGCTCACCTTAAGCCATGCTAAATAGATGGGTGGAATACCTAGTGTGTTAATGACAGTGAACTTTTCTTGCCTGGAATCCTGCCCCCTTGCGCAGTGCTTCTGGACCAGGAGCAGAGACATGTCCGTCTTGGTAAGTCTGCCCGCTTTTCTGAATTCTTCAAAAAGTATAATCTCTCCTTCTCTTCTTCATATTCCTTTTCTAATTATGGTTTCTGGGTTGTCCTAGCATCTTGCATTTTTAAACTTTTTTCTAATGCTTCCTTCTCTGTACCACGTGGCTGCCAGTGTGCCTTGTGTCTGACCACCACGCGGGCTCTGGACCTGCATGGCCTCATGGCTTCGTTCCTTCTCTCCTTCCTTCTCCTCCCCAAGGCAGCTCCCAAGATGACCAACTCACTTGGCCTAAGGATTTTTCTTTAGAATTCTAATAAAATTGTCCCAAATCTTCCATTTGGGTCCATTCTTAAGTTCTTTTATAAATGAGATTAAGAACCCTCAAAGGGATGCACTCTTTCTCCCCATATCACTGCCAAGGAATCCAGTTTGATGGATCTGCTGTAGGACTGAGAATCCCATTACAAATAAACCAATTAATTCTTAGAAATTCGAAACTTTGAGATACCTCTAAAATTAATGCCTCGATGCTTTTTTCAACCCTATCACTTCATGTTAGTAAGCTGAAGCACAATGATTGCTTTGGAGTTTCTCACACGAAAAGCCTCCCAATGAGGGAGTTACTTAGGATTTTTAATTATGAATGTGCATTTTTAGCATATTTCACTGACTCTGAGGTACACACCTGCATGCTGTCACTGACTGTATGTGCACATTAAAGCTTTCAGGATGGGTGCTGGATACTTAGAAGAGACTGCTAAAGATACTAATAGAGTTCTCATTTAAGAAATGTTCTGACCTTGTGGCCCAGAGCCAATCTATTACAATAAATAATAAATAAATAAATAGGCACTGGACTGATGTGCTGATGCACACTTCATTCCTAGCACTCAGAGGCAGAGGCAGGTTGATCTCTGTGAGATAGAGACCAGCCTGGTCTACATAACAAGCTCCAGGCCAGCTGCAGCTACAGGAAGACCCTGTCTCAAAAAATACAAAATAAATAAATTTAAAAAATAAAATAAAAAAGAACTTGATTCAAAAGGATCAGATATGTGAGTCATCTTAGGAATGTTTTAATCAATCCACTTAATGTGCATGTTTCTCATGAATTTACAAATTTCTAAGTAGTAAAAGCAAATCTATGTCCAAATAGGCCTAAAAGTTAAAATTCTAGCAATATCAAAGTATTTTGTTAGAGTTTAATTAGATAAATATTTTCGGTCCCTAATATGCACATAAAATAATGACACATACTTACCCTGTTGATATCAGAGTCAATGAAACATGGTAGTATCTGTTTGCTTAGCAGTAGAAAGCATTGTTTTCTCCATTTAATCTCCTACTAGAGCATTACATTATGAAATCTAAGACCTTACTCTTGCAAGCTGCCTGAAAAACATCATCCTAACTTGATGTGACTAGAAGTATTTTGGGGTTAAGACACATGTGCTGTAAAACCCAACTTTAATACCCCACACTCAGTTCCAAAGCACGCACACACATCCCAGCTTATATCCCTAGCCGAAGAGCGTGAGCCTGCATACAACCACCGTCTTCAGGGCAACATGCTGAGCCTGCCTTCCTTTATAAATATATTTAGGAAGTACTCACTGAATAAAACATCAAACAATATTCTCAAGAAGGACAGGACTCCAGTTGTTCTCAACGTGGCAAATCAAAGTTTCAACTTTCATGTTGTTTAGTTTAGACCACTGGTCTACAGGAAATCAACATTATTGGATCACCTCATTGAGCACTGATACAAGCTGTTTTTCAATATTAATACCTTCACTTTGTTAAGGTAAAATGATGAAACTTTAAGGTCACCTTTATTAGTTATTTTTTGTTGCTATGATAAAACACCATGACCAAGGCAACTTATAAAAGGAAGAGTTTATTTGTCTTCGGGTTTCAGAAGGGTGAGAGTCCATCATAGCCAGAAGGTGGAAGGCATTGAAGCAGAAAGCTGAGAGTTCAGATCCTCAAGAAGGCACAGGAAGCAGAGAAAGACAGACTGGAAAAGAAATAAGAGAATGTAAGGTACCTGACCTTGCCAGGGACTACCTGAGTAATGCTGTTTTAAAAGGGAATTGTATATTGTGCTTGTCATAATAACCTTTTCCTAATTAATTAGACAAACACACACACACACACACACACACACACACAATCAAAACCCATAAAAGCAATAGCAAAAATACCCCTACCCCTGCACACACCAAAAGAAAAATGGTGACCAGTTCAAACCTTCAAAGAATCTTCTGCAGTTGCCATCAAAGTTGTCCATTTGTGTCTGGAAACCCACACAAATCTGATGCTGGAAGACATTTTTCTCCCCACGGGCCAGGATCCCTGACATCCATTGAAATTTAAGGAGGAAAGTTGAAGAATTCAAATTACAAAACACAGCTTCCTTCCAGCTACATTCCCACTGTGAGGGAGATGAGAAGAAGCCGGTAACAAAAGCCCTTGGTACCTGAGGGAGCAAAGAACTTGCCCACCTCTGGCCTAGCCTAAGCTCTGAGCTAGAAGAAGATGATTCAGAAGTCTGACTTACAAAGACACTTAGGGAGATTGGTTTATTCAACTGACAAAGACTTTTTAAAAACATCTGATAGCAGAGCATGGTGGTACACACCTTTAATCCCAGCACTCCGGAGGCAGAAGCAGGCAGATTTTTGTGAGTTCAAGGCCAGCCTGGCTACATAGTGAGCGCCAGAACAGCTGGGACTAAAGAGAGACCTGTTTCAAAAATACCAAAAAAAAAATGATTATTTGGAACATCAACATTTACTTTTAGCTAAAATAGATTCTTTTTTTAGCTAACACAAATTATTTATGATTAAAATCATTTATAACTAACGTAAATATTTTCTAAAGCTCTTTAGTTTTTCTTAATCTTCTTCTGTAGTAGTTAGACATTTGCAAATACAGGCTAATACCCAAGATTTGTTTTCATGAAAAATGATCAGGACATATTATAAGCAAATTTGTCCATGTCTCAGCCATTTTGGAGGCCTATAATAAAGCACTGTACACTAAGCAGCTTATAAAGAACAGAGCTTTATAGCACACACTTCTGGAGGCTGTCAGTCCAAGCTCAGGGTGGTTGGGTCTTCATGAGTCTCTCTTCTGGTTTGTTCGTTCAGTGTCCTCAAAGAGCAGAAAGAGGATGAAGGAGCTCTGAGGAGTTTCCTGTATAAAGACGTTGATCCCATTCATGAGGGACCCACTGTCATTCTCCAATTGCCTCCCAAAGCCCTAACTCTTAATACCATCAGTCTGAGGGATTAGATCCCAATTTAAGGATTTAGGGGTGGGCTGGAGAGATGGCCTGGCAGTTAAGTGCACCAACTGCTCTTGCAGAGGACCTGGGTTCGATCCCCAGCATCCATATGGCGGCTGAGAACCGTCTGTAACTCCAGTTCCAGGGGAATCTGACACCCTCTTCTGACCTCCGCAGCATTGCACGACACGGGTGCACAAACCTACATGCAGACAGTACATTCATACACATAAAAAATAAATAAAATTTTAAAAGAAAAGGATTTGGGGATGACAAACAACCAGCCCATTCAATCCATGATCAAAAAGTCAAATGTCCAAACCCAGGCCTGCTCCTCTCCTGCTCCCTTCTTTTCTCCACCCACCAAAACACTTCATCCTTCAAGGCTGAAATGCCTGGAGTTCACTCCCCCACGTGGCATGTCTGTCTTCCTTGGTAGCCTCTACATGCAGGTACCTGCAGTTCCCAGTAAGCAATACTCATTCTGTGATCAATAAGCACCATGAAGTCCTTCAAATACCTGTTCAGAGCCTATACAGTCCAGAAGCACATGACATGGGATAGCTCTAAGGGAAAAAAAATGGGGCAAATTTCAGAGAGCAGCCTGAAAACCACAGCCTTCCAAGTGATAATGAATGGGAGAGCCATGGGTGCCCCAACTGCACAAGGGTAAGGAATGGTAGTTAGGGAACGCACTCTCTCTCCACCTCTCTTTTAAATGAGCATGCTCATGACCACTGTAATATTACTATGCATTCACCAAAGTTGATCGGCTTGGTTTCCTTTCTATCCTTATTCTCCCTCCTCACTGCCTGATTCGGTACTAAGATTGACTCTTGACTCCTCTCTCTGAAATTAAAAGGAAGTAGAAGTGGCAGATTTATTTCACCATATAAAGTATACATATTGGTGTCATATCACCAGAAGTTCGAACCCTGAATGCACAACTGTTGACCATGCTGTTTGCATCTAACCTTAGAGCCTCTGGATGCCAAGGGGACAGATGAAAATATCTGCTTCCTAGAGTTGTTCTTATGACTCAGTGCCTGGCAAGTAGAGATAACTCAAAATATACTGGTGACAACATGGACTCTGGCTAGAACTTAGAGACCCCATACTGTCCATGAATCCTGGTTTCCTTCAAACATCCAAGTGAACGGACACCAAAAACAAGAGGGATTAGAGAAGGTCCTCAGGACATGACCGAAACTCAGCTGTGTCCCACCCATTAGAGAAGGTCCTCAGGATGTGACCGAAACTCAGGCTGTGTCCCACCCATTAGAGAAGGTCCTCAGGATGTGACCGAAACTCAGGCTGTGTCCCACCTATTAAACCCTTACACACTATTTGCTGGGGCTAGGAGAGGGTAGATGTAGATTCATAAAACAAAAAGTCAATGTTATTCCAAACTGTTGAAGTGGTTTATTTGAACAGACTCAGTCTTATAAATGTATAAAGAACCAGCCAGGCGTGGTGGCACACGCCTTTAATCCTAGCACTTGGGAGGCAGAGGCAGGTGGATCTTTGTGAGTTCAAGGCCAGCCTGGTCTACAATGTGAGTTCCAGGACAGCTGGGGCTACAGGGAGACCCTGTCTCAAAAAGACCAAAAAAATAAAATAAAATAATAAATAAATAAATAAATAAATAAATAAATAAATAAATAAATAAATGTATAAAGAACCCTCAGCCTTGGCCCAGGGTTTGGGGGGAAGGGTGGAAGTTTGCAGAATCCAGCTGAGAGACTGAAGGCCCAGAGTGGGCTTTATTTGTAACAGCCCCACAGTTTCCAAGGGAGTGAAACAACAAGACCTTGGATGAGATGAGTCACACAGACTCACAGGATAAGAGAAGTCACAGAGGATCAAAGGACGGATGAGCCTTCCAGCTCACTGTCCCTCAGAAACCAAAAGACTAATTTCACGGAGCTTTCTATAATCTGTCCCAACTAATTTTCAAGGATTGAGTCTAGAGGAAGGTTCAACAGAAGACTTAGTTGCTATAGCCACTTGGATCTTAGACAATGTGGATTTCAGTGGAAGAATGAAAAGCCTTATTTTACACTACCTTCCCCCAAACAAAATGAAAGAAAGTCAAAGCCTTGCTTAGGAAGAAGGGATGAAAGACATAGCTGAAGAATTTCCAAAGCATTCAAAAATAAATATAGACATCACTGAGCATCACAAATAAGTAGCTAATTTATTCAAGTGCACTTACATAACTGTGTATTTTGTGGGCACGTCTGTTTGCTTTTCCTGTTTAATTCTCTGTCCCCAGTGTGATCCCTGCTTACAGAGCTCCAATGAGGCATGATGTTAAGTATGCTGATAAGAACATTCAATATTCATCTCACTTTGCAATGAACGTGAGTGGTTACTGTGGTCTTGGCTTCATGAGCTGACATGCAAGATAATCATAGGAGATGCTGGAGAACAGTCTGAGGAATGAGAGACTTTTCCATGTCTTGCTCGGAACTTCTCTCCAGTTGAGCAAGAGTAAAGGGTAGCAGAATCCATTTACACCAGATCTGACAAGATAGAATTTACTGAGAGAACAGAATTGGTTTCCTCATGGCCGATATAAAGCAGTGTACAGAAGCCAAACAGTTAGGCTTTGGGCTGCACAACCTTCTAGTAATTTTCCTGGCATGATCAGAGAGTAGAATAAGATGACCTGGTAGTCCCTCGAATCCAGCCCACCCCATCAGTTCAGCCATCCATTCTTGGGAGATGTTGGTCTTCCCTGGCATGAAGGGCACTGACTTTTATGGTTCTAGGATGCCACAAGCTACCTGCACAATCGCCATCTCAGCTTCCTTGATCAGGGAATACGAACCCATCTGCCAGAGTGATCACAGTGGGTCAGGACTGACCACAAAAAGCACTGAGGCATCCACCGGCCACCTCTATTCTGGGGCAGCTAACAGGCTTGCCTCTCAGATGAACGACCACCTCTACCCTCATACACACCTGCCATGCACACTGCCCACCTGGGCCCTGTCTAAAAAAAATCTATAGATTCTTATCCAAGCACAAAGGATAGCATTTTTTATCTACCACGTGGTTTTTCTCCATTGGTTTCCTGTATCTCATTCCAATTTCTCCCCTTCCCTACTCTGTTCTGTGTCCTATATAACCCTATCACTTGGATATCCTTGGTTTTCCACCTTCTGGATGTTAAAACAACATCCTGATAGAAGTATAGTATAAGCACCAAAATCTTGACTTCCATAGTTAGGTGGAATTTTATCTGTCCCATCCCCCCATCATACATGAGTTATTTCTCTAACTCTGGATAGGTGGACAATAATAGAATCCAATTATATCAAGTTAGCCAGTTATCTTGGAAAACAAATATTGTATGCATTCAATAAAATGATATTATAGTTTGGATGTGAGTGTAAACTTCGTGTCCACTCATGAAGTGAAGGTAGCAAAACAGCCTCTGTTGGACACTGGTCTGAAGGTCTCCAGTCTTTTACTGCTTTGTCTACATTCTGAGGATCGTTCCACAGATATTCTGTGCTGATCTTGTTTCATGTCCAGGATTTGATTCTCCAACCATAAAACAGATTTAACAGGGACTGGGCCTTTGTGACTAAATTACTATGGGGAATTGTCTTCATTCTGATCCACTTGACAAAATATTGGCTGCCAGCTTATTTTGTGTGCTGGATAGCTTTAGTGTCAACTTGACACACCTGGGTTGAGGGAGCCTCAATTGGGGAATTGGCTCCATTGGATTGGCCTGTGGCCACATCTGTGGAGTATTGTCTTGATGGTCGAGCAGTATGGGAGGACCCAACCCACAATTAGTAGTGCCACCCTGGGTGGGTTGTTGTGTACGGTATAAAAGGGCAGGCTGGGCATGAGCCCGGAGAGCAAGCCAGTGAACAGTACTCCTCCATGGCCTGTGCTTTAGCTCCTGCCTCCAGGTTCCTGCCCTGAGTTCCTGCCTTGGGCTCCCTAAGTGATGAACTGTGACCCAGGAGATGTAAGCTGAATAAACCCTTTCCTCCCCAAGTTGGTGTTGGTCGGAGTGTTTTGTCACAGCAATGGAAGACAAACTAGGACATTTTGTTTCTTGCTTTCCCACTGGAAAAGTAGTCGTTATTTAATAAGTTGAATATATAGTTCACAATATTTTTTGTTCTCAATAGCTACCATTACTGCTCTTAAAATTAAGAATTAATATCTTTCTCACAGAAAAAATATTTTTAAGTAAAATAAAGATTTACTGTACATGAGGTTTTAGCCCAGAGGATTTTCCATAGATTTTCTGAGCCTTTCCTTCAAGGGGGAGGCACATAATCTTCCTCACTAGTCTCTTAGTTCCTGATTGCTTCTGACACATTCACAAAACAATATCCTGGGGATCAAAGGATTAAGTTTACACAATGAAGAATGTTCTAGATGTCTGGGATGGAAAGCTGACATTCTTCTAGGAGAGTTTTCCTTCTTCCTGAATCATGAATTACTAAATCCTCTTAGTCTTCTAAAACACTTTAAGCTCTTTGATGTGGATTCTACAACAAGCCTCTGTGGCTTTGGCTAGAGTTGATTTCCTTGCCTACTGTCAACTGGTACTGCAACCACCTGGTTTGATCCCTACCGAGTGAGTTGCAAGGACACTTCTCTAAGACTTCTGACTCAAAATGACTTGTACTTAAAGCATGTTAAGAACACAGTGACACTTGTTCTATCCTTACCATCAGGCTTCCTATAGTCTCCTTATTTATTACCCAGGAAATATTCTCTCTCTCTCTCTCTCTCTCTCTCTCTCTCTCTCTCTCTCTCTGTGTGTGTGTGTGTGTGTGTGTGTATACATGTCTATTTGTGTATATTAATGTAATCTGTAGAATAGAAGCTATACTGCCCCTGGGATGCTCACTCTTGTGGGTGTTTTGCTGCTTCAGAGAGGTGCTTAAAATTCATTTTAGTATAAATACTACTTCCTGAGTGAAAACCAAAATTTAACCTATTTTTCTAATTACCTCCCCATAAAGCACACTGAGCAGAAACCATTGAGCAGAAACTGAAAGTTCCCAGAAAAATCCTGCATCTTGGACTGAACTTCCTACAAGGCTGACCAACTGATTAACACTTCAGTTACTGTGGAGAGTTTGGAAAGTTGCAGATTCAGAGCCTACTTACAATTTATCTTGTGCTCCCCTGCCCCAAATAACCACTCCTTTCCCCCCTCTGTATCTGACCTAAGGACCCTTAACTTACAACAACAACACCTTTTGAAATGTGTTAGCTTAGCAGATCACCAGATCTCACCAATCAAAAAGCTAAGAATGTCAATCAGACAGCATCTGAGACCTATAAGAAACCACTCCGCTTTCCTATATATGACTGCATACTGAATGTGTCCACCAATGTATTTGAAAAGTCTTGATTTATGACCTTTCTTAGTTCTGTTACTATAATACTATAATGCAACTGTTACCATGCTGGAACATGGAATTGGCGGTAACCTGAATCTATGTTCCCCGGCCATGGTCACTCATATTTGGCTCGAGAATAAATGATCTCTTAACCCCTGTGAGGTGAGACTTACGCTTTTGCATGGACAAAACCTACTCGCCTTAGCATTTCTAGTGTGAGTATTTTAAACATCCTCCTACCTAGAGCAGTTCAGGGCCTTCTGGCTTATCTACAACCCAAGGACAACCAAAATCAAAACTTCATTCAACAGCCGGCCTCATTTACATAAGAAGAAAAGTGATGTGGCCCCAAGGTCACTTCATGGGGGCAAGGGCTACTCTTTTTCCAAAGCTTCTCCATCCCATCGCCAACCAGACACCCCATTTTAAAGATGTTTCTTCTGCATCTTCAGGGGCTTTTTTAAATAGTTAAGAAACAATAAATGAGAATTTACTGAAATGTGAAGACATCTTAAAATGTTCTCTCACAGAGGTGGTGGTTTCTGAAAATAAATCCTTATAAAAGGGAGCTGTTAAGAAAAATAGAAACATTGAGAATAAAAAAAGAAGGGTCCATGGCCAGTTCCACCTGCTTCAGAATTTGGTGTTGACCAGTTCTCATAATTCCATATTTTTGTCAAAATCCAGAAAACACAGAGGGGACTAAAAGACATATGCATGCATGAACTTCACTTTGTTTATTAAGATAGGAATGAGAAGTGGAATTTGAAACATGTTCTTTCCTGTTGATACACGTTCAAAGAATGTCTGAAGGAAATACTAAATTAAAATACAGACTGATTCAACTATTGGCATCAAATCACAATGAAATATGGCTGCTATCTTGAATACAAGAAGAAAAGACGCTTCCCAACATCATAATTTTGTTGATGGAAACAATGAAAATCTTATTTTAGAATCTTTTTATGTTATTTTGAATTTAGCACTGTGAATTCCCTTGGAGACATTTACTCAAAATGACTATTATACTCCTGGTTCCTGACATTGCTGGTATAAAGAATATAGGAGAAAAAGACTTTAATATTTAAAGTTGGGAATTATCAGCTATAAATAAACAACTGAACGTTCTTCTTGTAATGTGTATTTTAATTTTCCACACAGAAAGTCAGGAAAGACAGAAGACATATAATAATTTGTAATATCTTGAATATACACCCAATTTGCCACAACCCTCTAGGCATTTTTTCATTTACTTAGCAATCTAGCTTCACAGGGTTGCCTAGAAAGTTATTTCCCCAGGATTCATTTCACTGTCCTCAGCTACCCAAGCACTCAAAAGCCTTGGGCTCTGTGGTCCAAGGGGTCCCAGCTACCACTCAAGGTATCAACAGATTAGTGTTTTCCATATGATGCTAGTTTTACAGGTCCATAGAATGCAAGAGTTATACTATCACTTCCAACAGCTTTTAAAAGAGGCCTGGAGGCCAGACAATCAATATCAAGGTTAAGACCCTTTCTTGTTTTGATTTTATGAATAAGTGAGTTTTCTTATTATGTAAGTCCCTATAGGTGAAGTGTTTCTGTTACTTGCAACTGAAAGCATTCCTTTCTGCTATAGAACATGTAGGCATGGTCCTCAAAAAGCTAACAATCTCAGAGATAAATAGACAGTAAATATTATAATAATACTGAGCAAGTTGTTAAGTCTATCCATTCTAAGGGTTCCTCTGCTTTGAAAAAAAGAGAAAGCACTTCTACAGCCTGTGCTTAGGAAACGTCATGTGGAGAAGGTGGTATTTTCTGTGAGATCTGGTTGACAGGTGAGTGCTTAAGTGACACAGAAGCAGTGAGTAGAACAGAATCTCTTCTTGACAGTACTGATGCTAAAGGCAAGCAGCAAAAGAGAAGGTTACTGGAGCCGTATCACAAAGCACCATGGGGCTGGGAAGGGAATATCCACTGAAGAGTTCCCAGGGTTAAAGTTCTGAAGGACGACAAGTATTCAGTGTTTTCTGCCAGGAGTTTTGTGGAGTCCAGTTCTCTTGGTATGCTTTATGAAAAGAAATCTTCTGTCATCTAGCAAGTTTGGAAAGGTTAGCATACTATATCCCCATATATCCTCATGAGTATTAACAATACACTTTGGCATTTAAAGGCTTTGAAAAGTCCTAAAAACCAGAGCTAGGCCAAACTTTGCTCAATTGCCTATATGTTACCCAAACTTAGGACCACAGAGTTGTTAGAATTGTTTTTTGTGGGGTTTTTTTTTCCTCAGAACAACCATTATTATCTAACCTATGGCTAGTGTTCTAAACCACAAACCTTGAAAAGTATTGGTTGAAAAAAGTATAAAGATGACTGTAAAATAAAATCTTCAGGCCAGGACCTTAAGTTATCTAGATAGGCTGACTACACTCCGTGGATGATCTTGCACTGAAGAACATCTGAGTACAAATGTTTAACAGGACAGAATTTAACATGTACAGCGCAGTGCATCAGGTCTGCTGGGAGTTGGGGTCTAAATTTAATTAAGAACTGTTGTACAAAATGTACAAAAGCTGAATAAAAATGTTAAGAAAAAGAGACAGCTGGACATCGTGGTGCATGCCTTTAATCCCAGCACTCAAGAGGCAGAGGCAGGAGGATCTCTGTGAGTGTTAGACCAGCCTGGTCTATATTGCAGTTCCAGGCCAGTTGGGACTACAGAGAGACCCTGTCTCAAAAATCCCCCCATCAAAATTTCTTAATTAGTATGCCTAATGAATAACAACATCTAAACCAGTATTATAA
Organism: Rhizomys pruinosus; assembly: GCA_009823505.1. Classification (NCBI taxonomy): domain Eukaryota; kingdom Metazoa; phylum Chordata; class Mammalia; order Rodentia; family Spalacidae; genus Rhizomys; species Rhizomys pruinosus. The sequence goes on from VZQC01006699.1 coordinate 1,146,828, forward strand.
ATGATAACTTAAGAAACTTATATTGCCAGGCGTGGTGGCACACGCCTTTGATCCTAGAGCTTGGGAGGCAGAGGCAGGCGGATCTTTGTGAGTTCAAGGCCAGCCTGGTCTACAGAGTGAGTTCCAGGACAGCTGGGACTACAGGGAGACCCTGTCTCGAAAAGACCAAAAAAAAAAAAAAAAAAAAAAAAAAAAAGAAAAGAAACTTATATTTCAGATACATATGATAATGTATTGCGATCCAGACTTCATGATTCCTTGGCTGAGCATGTAGAATTGAAGGCATCATCAACTGCAAGTCCAGCAAGAGTTTCTTATTGAGAGCCAATAAAAATTATTTTGTTATCCAAAGAGAAAAAAAAATTTCAGACTGGGCATTAGGATGCACATCTATAATCCCAGCACTCAGGAGGCATAGGCAGGCAATCTCCGTGAGTTCAGGACTGGTCTACATAGTGAGTTCCAGGCCAGCCAGGGCTGCACAGTAAGACCTTATCTCAAAAATAAATAAATAAATAAATAAATAAATAAATAAATAAATAAATAATAAATAAATACATCTTTCCAGAATAGATGGGAGAAACTGTTTTCTTTTTAAAAAGGGGTGTGGGGTTCTGGCAGGTATGGTGGTGCACACCTTTAATCCCAGCACTCAGGAGTGAGAGGCCAGCGCCAGCCTGTTCTACACAGTGAGTTCCAGGCCAGGCCAGCTAGGGGTACAAGCAGGCCCTGTCTGAAAAAAGAAAAAGGAGAGGGAAGCAAAGGGATAAAAACTGAAAACTATTAGAACAGAAAACTATGAGAGCGCTTCAAGGAACAGCTGGTCAGGCTAGCAAAACAGTGCAAAGAAGCAAAGTGAAGACCACAAGATGAGTCGATAATTGGCTTAAGAAGAGAGATGGCCTAGCGGTTAAGAGCGCCGACCGCTCTTACAGAGGACCCGGGTTCGATCCCCAGCACCCACATGGCGGCCCGAGAACCGTCTGAAACTCCAATTCCAGGAGAACTCCAGTTCCAGGGGAATCCGACACCCTCTTCTGACCTCCGCGGCATTGCACGACACGGGTGCACAGACCTACATGCAGACAGTACATTGACACACATATAGAAATAAATAAAAAATTAAAAAAAAGAAGAATCAAGAAATAAAGACAATTCTGTCAAGATTACCAGAAAGGACTAACAATTGAGAAAGAAAGAAAAGTGATCAAAAACAGAGGAACAAATATGCTCAAGTAGATATAATACATGAATAGTTAAGTCTACAAGCTTGCAAAGTTAACTTTTGTCTATGCTATGCAAAATTAACACGGAGATGGGTGGGTGGATAGATAGATGGATAGATGGATGGATGGGTGGATGGATGGATGGATACATAGATGTATGGAAAATAAGAGGACGAGGGGACTCCTCTCTATGGATGAGTTCCTTTTGACTAGGACAAAGAAGAGCAGTTAGGTAGATGAAGAGACAGAATTCAGATGAGATAAGAAAGCATGAAGTGAAGTGACAGGGTCTAGTAGAGTGAGAAGAGGGACCAGGAAAGATGAAGAATGTGGGAGGGGTTACTGCAGCTAGTGATCGAGACCATAGCCTCTGACACTGTGGGCTGTAACCCCATCTGGGGTCAAATAAGAATGCAAAGATAACAAGAATGTTGTCAACAGGAAAATGTTTCTGAACACAGAACAACAAAAATTAACTTGCAATCAAATGTGTAATGAATCTGAGGTGTTCCTGGCAATGCTAGTCTGTGTTAAATCATGGAATGTCACTGCAGCCTTGGTTCTGAACACACAGAATGCGCACTTTGCATTGAACATGCTGTCACACTACACACCACCACACTTCCTGCAACACTTTGCTCAGATTCAAGACTATCGTATGTTTGGAACTGCAGTGTTTCTACTATGCATACGAAGTTTTCTACTGTTATACAAACATAATTGTTTAATCATGGAAAACAGACACTTTTACTCTTTCCCTATTATCACTTTTCAGAATGTGAGTATCAGGTTAGTACATATTTGGAATGTAGTATTACAATGTTTGGTTTTATATTTTATTTTGTTTTTAATCTTTTTATGTGCATGAGTGGTTTGCCTACCTCTAATGTAAGTGTGCCATATGTGTGGAATGCCCAAGAGGCCAGAAGGAGCATCGGATCCCATGGAACTGGAGTTATGGACAGTTGTGAGCCACCATATGGGTGCTGGGAACCAAACTTGAGTCTTCTACAAAAGCATTCAGTGTCCTTAACTATTGAGCCATCTCTCCAGCCCCAGGCTGCTTGATTTAAAAAAAAAAACTACTATTTGATGGGGCTGGAGGGATGGCCTAGCGGTTAAGAGTGCCGACGGCTCTTGCAGAGGACCCGGATTCGATCCCCAGCACCCACATGGTGGCTAAGAACTAGCTCTACTCCAATTCCAGGAGAACTCCAGTTCCAGGGGAATCCGAGACCCTCTTCTGACCTCCGCGGCATTTCACAACACAGGTGCACAGACCTACATGCAGACAGTACATTCATACACATACAAAAAAAACAAAACAAAAAGAACTAGTATTTGAAATGCTGACCTGAATTTTATAAAAATACCAATAAATTTTAGAATTACTGGAGAATCTCCAGAATGGTCCTAAAGTTACTTCTGCAAGCTATACTACACATTTATGTGAAGTGGCCTCCTCAGCTTGGAAAATTATAAAATCAAGGGGGCTGGAGAGATGGCTCAGCAGTTAAGAGCACTGCCTTTTCTTGCAGAGGACTCAGGTTTGATTCTCAGTATCCATATGGAGGCTAACAACCATCCATAACTCCAGTTCTAGGGGATCTGATGCCCTCTTCTGACCTCCATGGATACCGCATGGCATAGGTGCACTTAACATACATGCAGGCAATATACTTGTACACATAAAATAAAAACAATAAATAAAATATTTTTAAAAGTATAAAATACAAATATTTATTGACTCTGAAAAATATTAAAGATGTTCTCATCAAATATTCAACCAATATTGACTTATTCATATAAAATAAACATGGACATCTATCTCTTGGTGTACAAATTTTCTTCAATCTTTAGTAATGGAAAAATTATACATATGTGAAAGTGTTGTTTTTAAAATAATTTCTTCAAGATTTATTATCAGCAAGTCTTTCATTTTATACACCTATTTTATATACTTGTGTGCCCAGGGTCACATAAGTTTCTCTCAGGCAAAGAGGGGTTGCAAGTGGAAAAAGTTTAACAAGCTGACCCACACAATGAGTGCAATGCATGGAAGAGGTTTTGTAGTGCAAGGACCACCCTGCTCTCAGCCTAAGAGCTAGCCCTCCAGGTCCCTATGATTTCCTACGGCCATAGTCTTTAAGCTAAGAAGCTGAAAAAGAAATAGTCAGGGAGACATAGGATTAGGCGTTTCCACGTTCAGGGGACAGAGAAAGTTGAAGCTGGAGTGGGGGCCTTGATAACACTGTACCGACTGAGAAGAGGTCAAATGCATCCAGAGAGGGGGCTTGTGAACTTGGCTAAATGGCAAGGGAACAGTGATTTGAAATTCAGCTGAGAACAGAAAGTGTGTACTCTGGATTTTGGAGAGAAGTGACTTTAAGTTGTAGAAAAGAGGGTTTACAAAGTTCAAATACTAAAGTAAATACCAGGATAATTTTACTATTGATACAATCCATCAAATGATTTGTCAACGAGCAATGAGAATTTCACAGATTCTGCTTTTATTGATGTCTCTTTCAGCCTGTGGCCTTTCTAACAATATTTACTGCAGTAGTTGTGTATTTGGTATACCGATGATATATGAAGGCTTAATAAGGGCATATATTTTTAATCCAAATGACAAACATTTTATCATATGTCTGAATTCTGCCTAGTTTTTTTTTTTGTTTGTGGTTTTTGTCTGTCTGTTTGTTTGTTTGTTTTTGTCTTTTGGGGACAGGGTCTCCCTGTAGCTCTAGCTGGCCTAGAACTTGATCTGTAGACCATGATGGCCTTGAACTCACAGAGATCGGCCTACCTCTCCTTCCTGACTGCTGAGATTAAAGGCATGCACCACCACACCCGGCTTGCTATGTTTTTTACTTACAAGAATCTTAAAGTTTTACATGCTTTGACTTGATGGTTTATTTTATGCCTTTCCTCTTAAACATTATTTTAATTTGACATTTCATTTAATATATTCATTTAAAATATTCATTTGATGTTTATAATGAGTTAATTCCTTCATAGAAAATATTTGATGCAGCCAGAATTATCTATAATAAACACTAACATGTCTAGGTATGGTGGAAAATGCCTGTAATTCCAGGACTTTGTAGGCAAAGGCAAGAGGAAAATTTCAAGGCTAGACTGTGTATATATGCATTTGCACTATTTGGCTGTTGATCTTTGGAAAAAGGATGTCCATTATACTTAGGCAAGTGCTCTACCACTGAGCTACATCCTCAGCTCTGCTCACCATAGTTAAACTCTGCTGTAAGTTCTATTTTAATTCATTCTCAATGAAAAAAATCAGGAAATATTGAATTGATTAATAAATAATATTTATTAATGCTGGGCGTTATGGTGCACACCTTTAATCCTAGCACTTGGGAGGCAGAGGCAGGCGGATCTTTGTGAGTTCAAGGCCAGCCTGGTCTACAGAGTGAGTTCCAGGACAGCTGGGGCTACAGGGAGACCCTGTCTCAAAAAGACCAAATAAATAAATAAATAAATAAATAAATAATATTTATTGAGTTCTAGCATGGCCATATAATTTTGTTTCCCTCAGTGGTGAATTTGATTATTGACTTAAAATACTTATTAGTCTGCCTCCTGTGATTTTATTTTATGAAATAATTTTGATAAACAATTCAATTGCTTTCAACATGATAAACTTGCTCCTTTAAACATACTTGTTTTATTATAAATATCTGATATCATATTTGACATGGGATACATCACAGGACCTGATATATTAAAATATAAATGGAACTCTTATAAGGCCTGCTATCTTTGACTGTTTCCTTCTTTCCTCAATAATGTGTGTTTATTCCTCTCCTATCCCTTACTTCCTTTCTATTTCTTCTGGTTTTTATCACCAAGTCCTTTCTCAGGTACTTTCTCCCTTACTTTTCCTTACATATTGACCTCAACTTTCTCCTGAATACTCTAATAGGCTCAGATAGAACTCACCTTCCTTTCTGCAAGGCCAGTGTTCCAACAATACCAGAGCTTGAGAGAGAGGTCAAGGCTATGGACATTCCTTTGGCAGTCATCCCTGCTGAAAGGATTCTCACATGTGTAAATCTCTTAGGACAAACAGTACAGACAGTGTGAGTGCCCTGCCTTGGGTCCAGTGACATCACAAGGACCACCCTCTGTGGGACTTTCCCCATCTCTCCCATAACATTTGAACTCTGAGAACAAACTACAAGGCCACCCTGAAGAAGAATAGAAAGAGAAGAGGTGTCACCAAAAAAGCAGCTTGAAGCCTGGAGGAAAAGTTGGAGAGACGGCAGATGACGAGGCAGGCAGCTCTGAAGTATGGAGATACCGCCATTTGCCAGGTCCTGAAGGAGTTTTCCTGTGGCTCCTCCTTAAGCCAAGATTTTACACTCGAAGCAATGTTCATCCATTGCACTTATTTCATAACTGACTTGAAAGGGCTAAAAGGGGAAGGAGTTAGGGCTGGAGAGATGGCCTAGAGGTTAAGAGCGCTGACTGCTCTTACAGAGGACCCGGGTTCGATCTCCAGCACCCACATGGCAGCTGAGAACCATCTGTAACTCCAGTTCCAGGGGAATCCACAGCACTGCACAACATGGGTGCACAAACCTACATGCAGAAGGTACATTCATACACACAAATAAATGAATAAATAAAATTTTTAAAAATGTGATTTTTTTAAAAAAGGGGGAAGGAGTTAAACTATTACTTGTATTTTCTTTTTTAAATTTTTTTTATTAATTTTATTTATTTCCATATGTGTATGAATGTACTGTCTGCATGCAAGTTTGTGCACCCGTGTCGTGCAATGCCGCGGAGGTCAGAAGAGAGTGTCGGATTCCCCTGGAACTGGAGTTCTCCTGGAATTGGAGTTTCAGACGGTTCTCGGGCCGCCATGTGGGTGCTGGGGATCGAACCCAGGTCCTCTGTAAGAGCGGTGGGCGCTCTTAACCGCTAGGCCATCTCTCCAGCCCCGTATTTTCTTTTTTAAATCTATGTTTTTTAATTGAACTTTTGTGCTTTTCCCATAAAATGTCTTACCATCTTTGTACCCCCTCCCCCATCTGTAGCCTTTTAGGCACCCCCCCATATTTCATGCATTCTGTCATATATGTTAAGGCCTATCTGGTCAAGTTTGTATACCCAGAACTTCTTCAGTGCAAGTTCATCCACTGGAGTCTAGTCGGCCTATCTAGAGTCTCTCCCCTAAAGAAGATCACCTCTCTCTCACCCAGCGGTAATCAGCTGCCAATAATTCCTTGGCTAAGGTTGGGTTCTGCTGCCCATTTCTCCAGTTCTATGCTGTGTTTTTGTCTGATCGAGATTGCATGGGTTTTGTGCGTGCTGACACCATTGCTGTAAGTTCATATGAGCAAGGTCCCAGAGGCCTGGAAGATTCTGTTTCCTTAAGAGCATGCACCTGACTCCTACAGTCTTTCTGCCCTGTCTTCCACAATGGTCCCTAAACCATGGGTGGGTGAGGTTTAATGCAGAAGTCCTATCCAGGGACCGGTTCTCTGCAGTCTCTTATTCTCTACGCTTTGGCCTGTTGTGCCCTTCTATATCCATCATTCCCTGTTGCACTAAGGAAGCTTCACTGGTAAGAGTTAAGAAATGTGTTAGTATTCTCTGTGCTCCCTATTCCACTGTGTTCCATGAGTCTTAGGTGCAGAGGCTCTTCTTGTGTATCTTAACTCAATGATGGTGGATTAAAAACGAATTTCAGGCGGGGCATGGTGGCGCACGCCTTTAATCCCAGCACTCTCAGGAGACAGAAGCAGGCGGATCTCTGTGAGTCCAAGGCCAGCCTGGTCTAGATAGTGAGTTCCAGGCCAGCTGGGGCTACAGGGAGACCCTGTCTCAAAAAGACCAAAAAAAAAAAAAAAAAAAAAAAAAAAGAAAAGAAAAGACCATCTTCCATGTGTGCTAATTCAGCCCCCCCAGCTTCTCTGCATTGAATGCAAAGTCCAGCTCTGAGATACGGGCTCCCTTGTTCTTTTGCTATTGCTCTTAAGTTCGATCTCTTTAAAGACCTCATGACAGGTCCTCAGGACAAGTGCACCTCAACTGTCAAAGCTGCCAGAGTTGCACCGTAATTGTTAGCAGATTCATTTACCAGATGAGCTAAACTCTTACCACACAGAAATTAAGGTCCAAAGAATGGTGGACTTCAAGGGAAGAGCTCAGAGAATTCTGTCAAATGCTGACCTCAAAGGCTGGGGAATTCTGGAAAGCCATGGACACCTTGGTGGTGAGAAATTTTTTTTCACAATGAGGGCTGGTGAGATGGCTCCATGCGTAAAGACTTCTGCGTCTGACCACGCAGGTGCCTGGAAGAAAGACAGTCCCAGAGGAAGAATCATATGGGTGATCTTGGGAGCTGCCGGACAGCTGTTGAATAAGGTTCGCCTGAAATGCAGGTGTCAAAAACATCTCTCAGAACAGCTAACCCAACAGCACACGAGAGCCCCCAAGACCTGATGCGAAGTGAGGAGCAGGTCACAAGCGGAGCACCGACTGGGGTGCACTTGCTCAGTCCGGCACAGCTGCTGCTAAAGCCATCCAAAGCAAACACAGCACTGTCCGCAGCAGACTCAACAGAGCAAAAACCAACACCCAGAAATCAATGAGATGGCCGAGCTCATCATGTTACACAGCCCACTGTCTTCAAATCCAGGATCCCAAATACAATAACAAATAATACTATTAACTAGAGCAGGGATCGAGAGCCAAAACCAAATAACTCATTACTATAAACCAATGCAATTCTCAGAATTTTCCAGGTCAGCTACAAGAAGAGTTATGAGCCTCTCTCCTCAATTGAACTAAATCTCACCCATGTCTAATTGCAGTGTTCAGGGCTAAATCCTTTTTCCCTTCTGTACGGCCAGCTTTCCTTCTGAAACATCTAAGCCAGGGGCTTCTCTGAGCAGGGCGCACAGCGTGGTCGAGTTAAAAGGCAGATGAAGCCTGGAGCTAGTGCACAAGGGTTTAGGGGCCATCTGCTAGATGAGTAATCTTAAAACAGTCTAAACTTCAATTTCTTCTTCCATAAAACAAGACTAGCAGCAGCCACCTCCCTGGAAATAGAGCTGAAAATGTTCGGCCATTTGTAAAACAAAGCCATGCACTTGTTAGTCCTTACTGAAGAGAAATAAGCTGCCAAGGGATAGATTGGCCACATTCGCTAAAACTTATCTTTTACAGTTTATTTGTTCCTTGGATTTCAAACCACTTTAATATGTCACACGCTTTCTAATGTTCCATTCCCAGCACCACCTGCACCTGGTTGGGAACAGGCAAGATCATCCCACCTGGCAACTTGGAACAGTGGCACCTGGGCACGTGAGCAATTGACAGACATGGTTTGACACTTTGGGTGTCACTAACAAGTCCGTGGATTTTCTTAACCTGGCACCCACTGTCATTGTGTCACCTGGTGCTCTCTCTGACAGGAAATCACTGCTCTGAGTTGATATTGTTCGTTTTGTTCAGTATTTTAAAAAACGTCACTGTTGCTGCACTCCTGTAAAACGAAAACAGGGGCTATCCAACTCTGCACTCTGACAGTGTGTTTGTCGGCAGAGATTTGGCTCAAGTCCAATGCTGTGTGGCCTTGGATAAATAAGCCTCTCTGAGCTTATCCCTCTGGTTGTAGCATAAGCATAGTAGCTGTCCTGCCTTCCTCAAAGATGTAGCCATGAAGATACAAATGATCATGGAAAGAAAAATTTGGCAATAACTTAAGGCATTCTACTTATACATTATTAAATTATCTTGTATAATAGGGAATATTATTTATTAGTATTCCCATCTTCTTGTGAAAGAAAGACTTTCGTAAGAGTCTCTTTCCATTTACTGAACATAATAGCTTTGGTTTTAGCTCTGCTTAAATAAGGAAATAAATAAATAAGATCAGGCATGATGGCACATGTCCTTAAACTCAGAATTCAGGAGGCAGAAGCAGCCTGGTCTACATAGCAAGTTTCAGTCCAGGGCTACATAGTGAGACCCTATCTCAGAAGAAGAGGAGGAGGAATGAGGAAAAGGAGAAGGAGGAGAAAAAAAGAAAAGGAGGAGAGGGAGGAGGAGGAGGAAGAAGAAAGGAAAGAAATTCTATAAATCTTAGAAAAATGAAAGATCTACAAACTTCTAGAAAGTACCGGGTTCTAGTGCCTGATTTATCTATTCATTTTATAATGCGTGTATTTGTGAGTTCAGTGCCTATAAAGTCTTGTAGAATCCTAAGTCTAACCAGGAGAAAGTCCATTAGAAAGGCCTGGCAATGCTTTGTCATCTATTCTAGGGAGAAAGACGAAATCCAGTCGATGACTTTTAAAAGATAGCATTATTAAGGCCCTGGATAAACATATGGTCATTTTCAATTAAAAATGAGTAAAAGAGAGTCTGAATCAAAAATATGCTTCCAATGTTCCCCTTTAATAACATGATTAAATCTTCCAAAAATGTAACTAAAATTTACTCCAGTCACATTTAAAGGAAATGATAGGACAAGGAATAAATTTGCTGCAAAACATATTGGCTTCTCTGGATGGTATTCAGGCTACAAAGCCATACTATGAGGGGACCAGGATCTGTGCAAGGTTCCCTGCCACTCTCCATCACAAATCTATGCCCAAATCAAAATTAGAAAGGAATTAAATATGATAGGTATTATTTCATGCCAGCAACAACAGTAAGGATTACTGTAGAGCAATAAACACTGTTAAACTGTCTACAGCTCATTAGGTTCTTGTGGCCTGGGCACTTTATTTTTTTATCATTTATACTGTGAATATTGATACAGATGCTGGAGGTGCTGGCACCTCAAAATCAGTTCTTCATTGCTCACCTGCAGCACAGACCTGAAACTCCCCAAACTGATAGGTGTGAAAATCTTGCCTCTAGAGCACACAGGGTGAGAAAATTACAACTTGCAAGAACAGAAGCCCATCTTCAGAATCCTCCGCAGCAACTGAATAAAGTACTTCATCCACGCTTCTCAACGCTACCACAGTAACGATGGGGTTTTCTTCTTTTGCTCTGTTTTTCCTAATAGTTGGGATTTATGTGACTTCAGAATGTAAGTATCTCCTATTGCTGCCACATGTAAATATTTTGTGAATCTCTAGTCTTTGTGTTGTTATATTGTAAACAGGATTTTCTTTCTTACCTGTTGTGCCTTATACAATCATTGAGCAGTAAAAATAGTAACTACTAGGTGGTATGGCTATCTTTGAAAATAGTATGGTGTCCATGTGCCTGTCATCATCATCAGAATAGATGTAACTGCTTGGATTTTTTTTGTTGTTGTTGTTGTTGTTAGTCTTTTTGAGACTGGGTCTCCCTGTAGTCCCAGCTGTCCTGGAACTCGCTATGTAGACCAGGCTGGCCTTGAATTCACAGAGATCCACCTGCCTCTGCCTCCCGAGTGATGGGATTAAAGTCGTGTGCCACCATGCCCAGCCCTGCTTGGATCTTTTATGTGAACTCTTTTATGTGAACCTTTTGCAGGTTTCAATATGGAAATTATTGGAGGGAGAGAAGTGCGGCCTCATTCCAGGCCATTTATGGCTTCCATCCAGTACCATGGCAAGCACATTTGTGGAGGGGTCCTGATCCATCCGCAGTGGGTGCTGACTGCAGCACACTGCCACTACAGGTAAGTCCAGGAAGAACTATGCGCATAGGATAAAGTTTAATCTATTTATTTGCTATTAATTAATCACAATAAGATTAACACCAGTAATAAAATAGAACAATTAAAACAACATACTCCAATCAGTTACTTAAAATTTCATGGCCTACTTACTTCTAGAGTTTTTATTAAATGTTTTCAACAGCAGTCGACCACAAGAAACTGAAACTGCTGAAAAGAAGCCTATATACATGGGGAGGGCTTTGTGCCCCGCTTCATGGGGTTCTGAGAATTAAATCATGTGTTTGCGTAGATATTTCAGAAGAGTTGACACATTCAGTAAGCACAAATACATTGCAGATGATATTTGTAGTATTTGCATTGGCCAACAGATTTGCAGATTCTTTGCTTCCTCAGCCTGACCCCTTACCCCAGACATCTGAGGACCACAGTTTGGGAATCACAGATTTAAAAGGCAGATGGAAGAAGGGTTATAGAGAATGTATAAAAAGAGAGACCAAGAACAGGTTATTTGATATGGAGGACACTTGAAAGGAAAGCTTCTCTGAAGATGTAGAACAACCACCCAAATCCTTTTTAGCCTAAGATGAATTCTAAAACCCATCTTGGGAAACTGCAGACGCAGTAGGAGAAAGCTGATGATATCTGCTGGGGTTTTTGTTTGCTTGAGTTTTCCAGTTTTGCTTCCATGTTTGCTTCTTTGTGTTTCTTGCCTGGGTGGCTGACATGGAATCTTCCCCTTTCTTTACAACACTATAGCACTTCACTTAAGAATGTGCCTAAGTCACCATGCTTTCCTACCTAGGCATCAACAAAACAAAACAAGTGTCTAAATAAAACACATGAACAGACGTGCTTCTTCCTGTTTTCGGTACTGTCTGGATCTGGGGGTGGGGGGGTGGGGTTGCTTTTGGGTTTTTTTGTTTTGTTTTGTTTTTGGGGGTTTTTTTTGTCTTTTTGAGACAGAGTCTCCCTGTAGTCCCAGCTGTCCTGGAACTCACTCTAGTAGACCAGGCTGGCCGTTGAACTCACAAACAGATTCTGCCTCCTCTGCCTCCCAAGTGCCTAAGATTAAAGGCGTGCCACTGCACCAATGCCCAGTCTGAATGGATCTGTTTTAATAGGAAGCAATTTAAACACTATCATTGGAACTTCAAGACTGCAGAATAGGAAAGGACATTCTTTTATTTCTAAAGAGCAGGTTGCTGAATTCCTATTTCATATAGTTTACTTACTTTAAGATATTTTATTTGTTGTTGGGGCTGGAGAGATGGCCCTAAGGGGTTAAGAGCACCGACTGCTCTTGCAGAGGAACCCGGGGTTCAAGCCGCAAGCAGCCCACGTGGTGACGCGAAGCATGTTTGGCCTCCAGTTCCAGGGGAATCCGGGACGCTCTTCTTTCCTCTACGGCATTGCAAGACATGGGTTGTGCAGACCTACATGCAGTCAGTACATTCATACACATGCAAGAATAAATTAGATATATAATTTTATTTTGTTTTATTATTTTTATTTTATATGTTGAATGTTTTGCCTTGCATATATAAAATAATATATATGTAGGCATTATATATTATACATATATAATATGCAGCGCAATATATTATATATCTATATATATATATTATATTATATATATGTGCAGCTATGTCATGCAGTGCACCTTGGAAGTCAAAGAGAGTCTGGATCACCCTAGAACTGATAAAGTCCGGACAGTTGTTAGCTCTCACATGTGGGTGTGAGAAATTGAAACCTAGGTCCTCTGAAAGAGCAGCCAGTGCTCTTTACCCTGCTGAGCCATCTCTCCAGCACTCATATAGTTGCTTCTTAACCACCTTGCATGCCTAGTACCTTATCACACTGTCCTCTAAATAGCACTAGAAATTTTCATAATGCAACATGATATAATATATAATATATATAGTATAATAAATGTGTGGTGTGTGTATATACACACACACATATTGTCTTCAAATATTTAGTGCTCACTCAAATGAGCTATAGTTTCCCCAGACACAGATCTAAACTGATAATAGCTCAACAAATGTTAGGTGGAGAAAAGGAAACAAACAGAGGAGTAGGGTGGGGCTAGTGTGAAATACAGGGCACAGTGTGTGAAGTCCTGATAGGAAGGTAAATAATATTAAATTAAAATTTAAAATTTGTCAAGTAGAGTTAACTCAAGAAAAGTATCTTTCCAAAGTGTGGGAAGGAGATTATTAAGAAATGGACACAATGCTGGGGCGTGGTGGTGCATGCCTTTAATCCTAGCACTCAGGAGGCAGAGCAGGTGGATCTTGTGAGTTCAAGGCCAGCCTGGTCTACAGAGTGAGTTCCAGGACAAGCTGGGACTTACAGGGAGACCCTGTCTCAAAAAGACCAAAAAAAAAAAAAAAAAAAAAAAAGAAATGGACAAAGGTGTAAAAGAAGGGGGGGGAGGGGGGAAAGGAAGACAATAGAGAGAAGAGAGAGAGAGAAAGGAGGGAAAGAAAGGAAAAAGAAAGAAAGAAGCAAGAACTGAAAGGAGGTCTTGGAGTTTAAAAAAGAAAACTTGCTAGATATCATTTTAAATGGTTGGCATATAAAGAACTCCAAAATATGTGGGTCGAATTTCCTCTGCAGGACACTTGGGTGTAAAAATGTAGGCAGATCAGTGCTTGGAAAAATATTAAGCCTTATGAAATTCAAAATATTTATGAAACAGTTCAATGGTGGCTTCCCACAAATGTACTCACAAGCATCCTGTGGGAATAGTTTGCTAAGCCAGGCCTCTCTTTTACACAGTGGTGGAGTGGGCCAAATGTGCAGGGAGGTTCCTTCTCACCAACCATCTACTCTGGTACTTCTTGGTACCTTGGAAGTTGTTCTACCAAATATAAATGGAAATGCATGCCAGGTATGGTGGCACTCTGAAAGCCTGGGCAGGAAGATGGCAAATTTGAGGTCAGTGTGGAATAAATACCAAGACCCTGTCTAAAAGAAAAGAAAAAGAAAAACAATAAAATACATAAAGCATTCTTGCATAATCCGTTTTCAACATTTTAACTTATTAGAAGCAAATTCTCACATCTGTATTCATTCTCCCCCCAGGCCCTCCCTCACTGAGACGTTCCCTCTCGCTCACCTACCTAGCAGATCATTAAGTGGAACCTTCCACAGCCTCAAGCTTTGGAGAAAACCAATGGAATTATTTTCTGTTGGTGGTGTTTGATTTTTCTGGGGTTGGAGAATTGAACCTAAGGCTTTGTGAATGCTGGAGAATCACTCTACTACCACTGAGTCCATCCCCAGCCCAACCCAGTTGAGTTCCGATCCTGCCTGTAGGTACATCCACCTAATACATTCTTGGGTTTTGTTTGTTCATTTACCTGAACCTCAGCCTCTTTATCTATAAAATGAAGATCATCATAATACCTACCTCCCGGCTCTTGTGAAGTGTTGCTGAAAGAAAATGTATAAACATGGTACAGAACAAAATAACAGATGTTATTGAGTCATTGCTATATTGTCATCACTGCCTTCCATGGTGATAACCAAGAGATTAATCTAAAGATCTACTTTTGTTGATGGGATGGGACTGGACAACCTTGACAGCCAGCTCCTTTTCCCTTTCTGTGTCAAGAGAGACTCCAAGAAATTGCCTTTGCTGCCAGACCTTAGGAGTGGGTCTGAACAGAATCGATCACTGCTCAGCATTAAGACAGGCTGCCCAAAGAAACAAGATGCTTAAAGAAGCTTGATACAGAGCAAAAGAAGGGTCAAAGAAAAATAAACTTGGGTCAAAACCCCTGGGTTTTTGTCATGTGTCCACTATGTGAGATATGATCACCTTGGGTCAGTCACAACATACCGCCTCACATGGGAGGAATATGCAGCCCAAGGGCTTTAATCTTGAGAAGGGTATTAGGCTCCCTTGACATAGTGTTGGCCGCTATCTTTAGTAGAGAATGAAATTTATTATAGGATAGTGTGGTTCTACTCTGTATGTAATTCCATTCCAGGGCAGGACTCAGAAAATTCCCTACAAATACCTCCAGATGTTCCTGAAGCAGCTCTAAAGGCTACTCTTAGAAAATACCCTCTGGTGCACAAATGAATGACCCCAGTATTATTACTTGTCTTGTGTGAATTCAGCTCTAGATTTAAATAAAGAGATGACTCAGTGGGTAAAGACATTTACCGCCAAGCCTGACGACCTGTCCTGAATTAGATCCCTGAGACCCACATGGTGAAAGAAGCGAACCAACCCCCTCAAAGTTGTTCTCCAACTGCCACACACACCACACAGCACATGGATGTGCACACACACACACACATGCACACATAAATAAATATGAATTTTTTTAATTAGAAAAGAGGAAGAATCCTGGAACTTGGGTAATTTCATTTACTCCACAGGCAGAACATTTAACCACAGTAGGACCGACCTCAGTTGAAGGTTCAGAAAGCATAGTAATCTGCTTGGGCTGTTTTTGGTATTAGCCTGTCCTAGTGGAGACAAAAATAACCAAAACACTTCAAAGGCAACAGCTAATCAAGAAAATGAGAAAAAGATGAAGGAGAACTAGAACTCTGAGTGCCTGCCCTTCATCAGCACCTACCTCTTCCCCTCCCAGCACCTGTATCTCCCAGCTCTCCATGGGAGGGCTGTTTATTCACATACCCACTTTCCAGTTAAGAGTGCTAATCCTGGGGGTTTAAGTCATCCTTGCCCTCCAGACCTTTGAGGTTAGTAGGCATGTTGAATTTGAATTTGAATCAGTCCTAGGAAATCTAATCCACATCCTATGAGAAACTTCATCCCCATCCTGATTTTGCAATGGGCAAACTTCAACAAATAAAGCTGGAATTCCTAAAATAAACCAAAATAAGCTCTTTTGGTAGAAACCAAGAAGTGGTAATTCCAGGCAGTCACAGGTCTGCCATGTGGGAACCCTCCCCTGCAGCCATGTGCACATTCTCCAAACTTCAAACAACTGTTCCTTCCATGCTCTGAATGTCTCTGCACCCTCTTCTCTTTTTAAGAATACTAATCTATATGGATATGTGTTCTTACTGTATTCTGCCTTGATCCCTTTTTCAAGTAGCAAAACCATAATTATAAGCAAATAAATATAACTTTTGTTTGATTTTTGAGACAAGGTCTACTTATCCTTGTTGACCTCAAATGTGCAATAATTTCACCTCGGCCTCCCTCATACAGGAATTGTAGCCCCATGCCTGGCTTAATGACTTTCCTTTCTTTTTCCCTTTTTATTTTTTGGCAGTGCTGAAGATTGAACCCAAGGCCTTGTGCATGATGGGCAAGTGCTCTACTGCTGAGCTATATCCTAGGATATTTTCTTTGCTATTTGTACATGTATAACATTCCTTGTTCCAGGAAAGCCATTCACGACAGTATTCATAAACACATTTCAAGGGGATATGTTTGTAATATTCAAATGGCTACAAAATCTTTAAAAAATATATTTCTATTATTTACATTGGCTATAAATGCGATTTTTTTGGTCTTTTTGAGACAGGTTATCCCTGTAGCCCCAGCTGTCCTGGAACTTGCTTTGTAGACCAGGCTGGCCTTGAACTCACAGAGATCTGCCTGCCTCTGCCACACAAGTGCTGGGATTACAGGCATGTGCCACCACGCCTGGCTATAAATGTAATTTTATTAAACACACAGAAAATCAAGTTAATTGGTATTACAGACATGCTGCTACTAGAACTTTGTACAGCCAAAGTCATGGATAACTCCCCAGTTTATACTTAATAAATCTCCACCATGGAATTCTCAGTGGCTTCCAGCTTTAAATCATCCTCATTTCAAATGAGCATATCTTTTTACTTTGAGGAAAGATTTTTATTTCTTGTTGAGATCATTCTTCTACTTGAAAGGATGGGACTTTATTTTTTTTATTTTTATTTTTTGGTCTTTTCGAGACAAGGTCTCCCTGAAGCCCCAGCTGTCCTGAAACTCACTCTGTAGACCAGGCTGGCCTTGAACTCACAAAGATCCACCTGCCTCTGCCTCCCAAGTGCTAGGATTAAAGGTGTGTGCCACCAACACCCGGCTAGGATGGGACTTTCGAGTACATTTGATTGCTATGTAATAGGCCCCATGTTGCTTCAAATGAAGTCTCCACAAACAGATGAGCCAGTGAAAAAGCAAGTCCTTATCCTAGTTATTTAAACACCTACCACTGAAAAGATGTGACAGTTTTGGAGATGAAACATTCTGATAGAAACGTACGTGTGTGTGTGTGTGTGTGTGTGTGTGTGTGTGTGTGTGTGTTAAATGCATTCAAGTTTACATTTAAAAATGGTTAAAGTACAATATTTTACAACATATTTTACCATTATTTTTTAAAGTCCCTTAACATTAGTTGGTATAAATCTCAATCCATAAAACACAAGAAATATAATTTCCTCTGTTTTTATATAAACAAACGCTACTTGGATGAGAACTTGACCTAAATCAACTAGGATTACGCCCTTTTTCTCAGAGTCTAGTACAAGTTCTGATGTCCTTTTATAGTGTGGGGGAAGGGGGCTGAGGTCGGGTTGAAGGCAGGCCATTTAGCCCTTGCTTCATGAGGGAACCCAGTGGCGCCTCCTCTGTTCTCCTGGCCCTAAGCAGGTCACCCTGGAGTCTGTCCTCCATTGTGCATGCCTGAGACTCTCCACCACCCCCACCTCCTGCTAGTGGATTTGGATCATTGTGCAACTTTCATTTTCTTTGCTTTTTTAGGTTTCCCACCACAGTGGTTTTGGGAGCACATTCTCTCTCAAAGAACGAACCCACAAAACAAATGTTTGAAGTTAAAAAATTCATACCATTCTCAAAATATCCATCAGCTTCTACACCGAATGATATCATGCTGATAAAGGTAGGTGGCGGGGCCTTCCTCAGTGCTTCTAACATTCTTATACAGCATCACTCAGTAAACCATGTAAAAGCATGTTGTTGGGGCTGGAGAGATGGCCCAGTGGTTAAGAGCACCAGGTGCTCTAGCTGAGGACCCGGGTTTGATTCCCAGCACCCACATGGTGGCTAAGAATGGTCTTTAAACCAGGTGTGGTGGTGGATGCCTTTAATCCTAGCACTTGGGAGGCAGAGGCAGGCAGATCTCTGGGAGTTCAAGGCCAGCTGGGGCTATAGGGAGACCCTGTCTCAAAAAAAAAAGCATGTTGTTAGCACTTTCTGCATGTTTGAAGTGATTGTAATGCATTCTATGAAGGCCCATGTTACTCCATACACTCCCTTGAAAGGAAAAATACAAGTGTATCAGAGGTATGTGTATACAAGGAAAATCAACCCTGATACTCACATGTAAGAAGGAACTATCCTAGCCGACCCAAGGATCCACACAAAAGCTTTTCCCCAAATGCTTGTCCACATTAGCAACTGAGAACTACAACAGTTTTTATCCAGCAGCCAACCAAGTGATTTCAAGGACTCAGAAGTAAGTTATAACTTAGTCTAGACCATACTCAAGGGTCCCATCCAGCAGGAAACAGCCCAGCCCACAAAGTCACGACCTATACATGTCACTCCACAAAACCATCCAATACAGGGCAAAGGCCAGTCTGCTCGAGACTGGGTGGAATTCCTGTTCTGTATAAGCTCCCTCCCGAGCATCAGTAAGTTCTTCAGGGAATAGAAAGCATGTTCAGAAAAGCAACACCCACAGATGCAGCTGCAGGCCACCATCAAAGCAGATTCAAGAGCAGAGAAAGCCTTCTGAGGCAGGGGGACCACACACCCGACGTGTAGTCCAGTAGTAGAAAGCCACTGGGAGAGAACGGTAATTTACTCCTCTTTCAATCTTTCAGCTTCACATGGCTGCAACACTCAACAAACATGTCCAACTGCTCCAGCTGAGATCCAAAAATTATATTAGAGATGGAACTAAATGCCAAGTTACTGGCTGGGGAGCCACCGACCCAGATCTGTTAAATACCTCTGACACCCTGCAAGAAGTCACTGTTACCATCATAAGTAGGAAACGTTGCAATAGCCAAAGCTATTACAACCATCGCCCTGTGATAACCAAAGATATGATATGTGCTGGAGATGCTGGAGGCCAGAAGGATTCCTGTCAGGTAAGTGTCCTGTTTAGAGTGGCCTCTCTGACTGCAGAGACCTCTGCACTGTGGCCGCATTTGTTCACTGACACTAAATATGAGCCCACGGTTCTAAAACGTCATTGTCCACTCCTGCAGTGTCCTCTACTCTTTCTCACCTACCAACATGAACAGGAGGAATTCCCCAGAGTATAAGCAGCCCTCATTAAGTGCTTATTAATCAGACAACAGAGTGTATGTGACTACTTTTACAGGAGTCCTTGGAAAGTTAACCCACCCTGAGGTCACTATTGGAGAATACCTTACCCAAAAAAGAGCCATATTTTAAATTAATCGATAGAGAAGAATTACTAGACCTATATGCCAGAAGCTCAGATGTCCAGCATGTTTGTTAAATAATATAGACTGACTGTATTTGACTATGTGGGCTTCAATGACAAAATACCATGAGCCGGGAGGCTTAAAAAGCACAGAAATGTGGTTTCCAGGGTTCTAGGTGCTGGGAAGTCAAGATCCGACAGTAGCAGATCTGGTGTCTCATGAGGGCTACTTCCTGTTTCACAGACAGCCACCTCCTTTTACCCTGATCTCATGGCAGAAGTGAGCAATCTCTAGGGCCTCTTGATAAAATCCATAATCCCATTCATGAGGAGCCTTGCTCCATGACCCCCTAAAGGCCTCACCTCAACTACCATCCCTTAGAATGTAGATTTCAATGTATGAATTTGGAGGTGGTAACACAAACACTCAGACCATAGGACCAGCTAACAAAAAGGAACCGTCATTAAAGCTTCCAAAACCTATCACTTATTAAAATAGTAAGAAAAAAATGGGCAACATCTTAGATCATAATGTGTAGCAAGATGGTGTACTAATTTGGGGGTTGTTTGGGTTTTGGTTTTTGTTTTGTTCTATTTTGGACAGGGTCTCTCTATAGTCCTAGCTGTGCTGGAACTTGCTATATAGACCAGGCTGACTTCATTCTCACAGAGATCTACCTGCCTCTACTTCCCGAGTCCTGGTGTGTGCCACCATGCCAGTGGCTTACAAATTTTTAAGTAATTTTTTTACATTCACAGATTGATTGGTTGATTGATTGATTGATTGATGGATGGATGGATGGATGGATTGATTGGGTGCACATACATATGGGCTATAGCAGGTATGTGTGGAGGTCAGAGAACAAGTTGGGGGAGTTGGTTTCTTCTACCATGTGGGTCCTGGTATACAACCCAGGTCATCAGATTTGATGGCAAGTGTCCTTACCCACTGAGCCATCTTGCTGAGCCTACATTACTAATTTTTTTAAATTAGAGTTTAATACTTAACATCCTACTAAATTAAGCCTTACTGCAGGAGTTTATCATGACTTCAGAACTTCTTTGTGTCTGCGTTGCCCCAAGGCTACCATTTTCTAGACATGGTCATTAGGGCTGAGTGGTACTAGAAGACCCTATACCTTGTCATGTGACTAGCAACAGAGGCAGATGCTGGTCCTCATATTTGAAAGCCAGCTCTTTGCCTCAAAGGACATACCATCCCTCTGTGACTTGTCCAGTTGGGATAGAATTGTTAGAGGATAGAATAAATGTTTAGCAATTATTAAGTGCTTCCATGGTGTGGTATGTACACACTGCACTGTGTTCAAACATATGACGGGGAAAGAAAAGAGAGAAGACAGTTTCTGCCATCAAGGCACTTACTGTGGTATTTTTTTTCCTGCTTTCAATAACAACTTGATTTCACATCCATTAGCATCAAAATGAAATTCACAATTTAGAAAATGTCTTCTATTTCACTGGAGAATTTCAAACTTCATGCTTCCTTATTCTTTAACAAATAAAACTCAGAAGTTACTGATTACCATTATTATCTACATATCTACATAGACATTCAGCACATACAGTGAGACAGAACAGAGACAAAGTTATGTTCATGGACAGAGACACAGAAAAAGAAAGAGACACATGGACAGAGGTCCTAATCATAGACACATTAGGAACACTATGCTGAGGAAGACACTGTGTCAGATACTTGGGGTCACAAAGACCTAGGTAACACTGAGCAACCAACAGGAGACGGTAGGAAAATTTCAGTAGTTTCTCACCAAGTACCTGCCCATTTTCTTCTTTCCAGGGTGACTCAGGTGGCCCCTTGGTCTGCAGAGGGGTCTTCCATGCCATAGTCTCTGGAGGTCATAAATGTGGTATTGCCAATAAGCCTGGCATCTACACCCTGTTAACCAAGAGATACCAGGACTGGATCAAAAGCAAGCTTGCCCCATCTCGAGTATATTGAGATTACAAACGATTTTCTTGCACCTGTCAGCTACTTGCTTCTTTTTCCCATGATGTACTCGTGGACTAATGTCTTCAGATGCAGCTGGACATAGAGAAAGAATGGCACAGTTGGAATAGATGTCTGTCCCCTGAAGATTCGTTTGTTAACCCCAAGCTATTTTCACATATCAGTGGTTTATTTTTACCATGCTTATTTCATTCTAAATAAAATGAAGAAGTCTGGTTTCTTGTCTTTATGAATATGAAGTAATATTTACTCTGATTCTAATCATACCCCCCAAAGGGAAATAAGATAACTAACAAGATAGTTATAGTACCACCTTCAACCAGGTTTATGTTGGGATATCTGCCAAACCACCCTAAGTGCTTTTAAGTTGTGGTAAAAAATATTTAATGTACTCTTAATATGTTAAACAAATGTTTTGTTAGCAAATGCTTAAGGATACAATATAGTATTGTTAACTGTAGGTATAATCATATTTAGCAGATCTTTAGAATATACACATCTCATATGACCAAAATCTTTTTTTTTTAATTTTTGGTATTTTTTTTTTTTTGAGACAGGGTCTCCCTGTAGCCCCAGCTGTCCTGAAACTCACTTTGTAGACCAGGCTGGCCTTGAACTCACAAAGATCCGCCTGCCTCTGCCTCCTGAGTGCTAGGATTAAAGGCGTGAACCACCACGCCCTGCTTATGAACAAAATCTTATACCCAGTGAATAGCAACCCCAATTTCCCACCTTTTAGCCCCTGACAACCACCATTCCACTCTAAATTTCTCTGAGTTTGATTAACATAGTATTATTTTTTTTAAAAAATAATGAAAGATATCTGGGGACACGAGCTGGACATAGGTAACAGAATGTATGAATTCCAGCATGGGGGGGACTGTGGGAGGGTGCCCATGGGGGAAGGGGGTGTGGAGATGATTGATTGGGATGTTCTATATAAAATACACAAAAATTCAATGAAAAACATAACAACAACAAAAAGTTCAAACCCAACTGGAAAAGAATCATTGTGGTCTATACAAATATCTGTATATTAATCATTCATTTGTGTCATATTTTGTTCCAGAAAAATTTAATGAAATATATAAAAATATCTTCAGCAAAACAAAATATGAAATTAAAAATAAATTGGAAAATACTTAGGGGAAAGGGAGAAATGAGAGTGAGAAGGAAGAGAGAAAATCAGAAGTGCCCATCCACACGCTTGACAATGACGTCTGTCCGAGCTTTCACTAGCAGGATTCACATTCAGCCCTATGCTTTGACCTGTGTACAAAGAACAATGTTATATGAATTAGGGTATCTGGGAAATCAAAATAAATTGTTCAGAAGTAGGCCCACTAGTGCCAGAAATAAGACCAGAGAGAGCTTTCCTTCATGATTCTTTTAAGGACACTGGACAATCTATACATCACTGAGGTATCACATGAGACTCCATAACTTTGTACAATTTTTAGGTGTAAAGAAAAATAAATCTAAAATTACATAATAAAAATAAATAAATTTTACTCTGCCATGTTTCCCATATTTCTGTCAACTATATATCAGCGTCTAAAACCATGAGATTACTTATAATACAGATTGCATTGACCTCTTGCCCCAAAATTCAGATTGAATAGATTTAATACAGGCCTAAAAATCAGGACGAGTTTTTTTAAATATTTCATCAGATGTCATTCAGATTTACTAAAAGTATGATTTTATGAAAAATACTGATTATTAAGCCTGTTTTGGTGGCATGTCTTTAAAACCAGCACTTGAGAGGCAGAAGCAGGCTGATCTCTGTGAGATCTACAATAGTGAGTTCCAGGCCATCTGGGGCTACAGGAAGATCCTGTCTCAAAACAAAACAAAACATAACAAATACTTATTATTAAACACCAAACTATATTATATTATTTAAGGAAGCAATGGAGATTCTCTAGACTCACCTTTGAAATAATAATAGTTTTGGGCTGGAGGGATGGCCTAGCGGTTAAGAGCTCTGACTGCTCTTGCAGAGGACCCAGGTTCAATCCCCAGAACCCACATGGTGGTTGAGAACCGTCTTTAGCTCTAGTTCCAGGGGAATCTGATGCCCTCTTCTGACCTCCGCGGCATTGCACAACATGAGTGTACCAACCTATATGCAGACAGTACATTCATACACATAAAAATAAATAAAATTTAAAAAAGAAATAATAATAGTTTTGTATTTATTTCCTCTAAATTTTAAAACCATATCATCATAAATCTGTAACCAAAGGGACTGTGGAGGTTTTCCTTGGTCCATTTGATAGGTATCCTAGGAAGTCGTCACTAAAATCTGAGAATTCTGTTTTGACATTGGGCTCCATGCTGTTAGCATCTGATAGCCAAACCAGATGAGCCTGGCAGAGGACACACAATTCTATGGAATATATATATATATATATATATATATATATATATTTGTATTTGTATATGTATATGTATATATATTCCATAGAATCCATTGAGTGTTGCTTGTATGATCATTGACCTCTTGGGATTGGATAGCCTATCAAGGAGCTTATTCCTGATTCTCTCTCTCTCTCCATGAATTGCCTATAGCTCTTTCTCTAGAGATAAGACCTTGTGAAATTTCTTCCATTCATGTTGGTGACTGGTGTTGGTTTTTAGGCAGCCATACACCAACAGCAAGTGTCCTGATCCTCTGGTTTTAGAATTTTTCCACCCCCTTTTCTAAGATCCCCAAGGCTTAGGTATAGGGGTAGCATTGTAGATGTACCAGTTGTGGCTGGGTGTGTCAAGGTCATGGATTCTCTATACTTTGACCACTTGTGGATCTCTGTAAGAGTCTCTATATGTTGTAAAAAGAAGTTTCTTTGGGGGGGGGGGTTAGAGCTACACCTAACTGTGGACATAAGGATAATTAATTAGAATAGAGTTTAAAATTCTATTCATTTTTTTTTTCTTGGATAGTTGAGTCTTCAAAAGTTTACATGATTCTATCTATAGTCTCCAAAGGAAGTTGACAGGCAAACTGAAACAAATGCTCAGATTTTAAAAGTGCTTAAGGACTTTAAGAGAGAATTATTTGCTGAAGTCATTCTGAGTCACCCCATTTTCTTCTTTGTGGCTGTGGACTTAGGACATGTGCCTTCCTCTCCAATATAAAAGAAAGCTGTATCCTGTCCACCCTGCCTTAATAAAGTTGATCAAGAAAAGTTGCATTCTTATAACCAAACTGTTTTCTTGTGTAATTCCTTCTCATCTTAGGCCATTTTAAGTTTCTTCTTGTTTTACTTACTAGGCAGATACTTGAAATGCACTTCTGGGATATTTTACTACCCAAGGATGTTTTATTGCTTTGTGACATTTTCACTACCCTGAGATGTTTTATTACTCTTCAATATCTTGAAGCTCTGTGATACTTTCTAACTAACCATGTCTAACTGATGATAAAAATGTTAAATAATAAAATGAGAACTTCACCAAATGGTTTAATGAGGCACCTGATTCAATTAGTCCAATAAAAGTATAGATCAAATGTGATAGAGATCTGAACTTCTACCTGTGATATCTGTTTTTGTAAATGGCAATAATCATTTGACTGATTCCTAGCCCAATTACCCTGGCTTAGCTATAGGTCAAAAGGCACAGATGTCCTGACCCATGCCTGGGATATCTAATGGTAAGCTATAATGACCAGGGGAACTCAGGAGGGAATTTTCCCCAAGATATTACCCATCATGAAATGGGACATAGGGCCCAGGTAGCAACCATTAAGTAACGTTAAAAGTCCTATATAACCTGACTTATACATTGCTCTCAGCCCAGAAAATCTTAGTCTTGATTGCTAATTCTGGGACCACGTGCATATGGAAGAATAAATGAATTTTCCCACTCTGTCCTAGGTAAACACTTGATCTCTTAGCTGCTGGAAATTTTTTTCTGTAACAAAGTGACAGAATTAAAAACAATTAAATTCAAATCTAACCTGTGAAGTAACCCAATACTGATTCAGCTAAGCCATGAAACCAGCCTAGGACCAGGTAGAGGAATCATTCCTTCTCCTAGCTCTATTTTTATAGTCTCAGCTCTCACTGAACTACACGGAGGATTGCTTAAGAACTACCTGATAAAATAGAATGGTTCGGGCTGGAGAGATGGCCTAGCGGTTAAGAGTGCTGACTGCTCTTGCAGAGGACCCGGGTTTGATCCCCAGCACCCAGATGGCGGCTGAGAACCGTCCTTAACTCCAGTTCCAGGGGAATCCGACACCCTCTTCTGACCTCCACAGCATGGTGCACAAACCTACATGCAGACAGTACATTCATATACATACAAAAATAAATTTAAAAATTTAAAAAATAGGATGGTTCTTGAACAATCAATGCAGCTTTCCCCAAGTCTAGCTCTTACTTTTGGAGAGAATATTGCTGTGAAAGGAATTGCTCCCCCTCCCCAAATTCACATCCACATGCTGATATGGCTATATTTGGAGATAGGGCCTATAAGGCAGTAATTAAGGTTAAATAAGATCATAAGGGTAGGACCCTGATGGGAAGCCAATGCCCTCATCAGAAAGACAACAGAGAGCTCATTCTTCTTCTAGGCCATGTGAATCGTCCAATACAATGACAAGGTGGTCATCTACAAGTTAGAAAGAAGGCCTTCCCCAGAAAGCAGATTGATCTTGGATTTCTCAGATTACAGAACTTAAAATATAAATGTCTGTTTAAATTATCTAATCTGAAGTATGTATTTAAAGTTGTCCTAGCTGACTGCAAAGATACACATGTGTGGGGAGGAAGAGAGGACACTGGTCAAAACCTGCCCGAGAGCAGAACATCCGGATGCCTGCCCCAAATTCACAGTTTCTCAGAATCTGTTTGCTGTGTGGTGAGTTATGTGAGCACCCAGGGCATTCTGGCTCACAGATGGGTCCCTTGAGTCTTGAATGATTCAGCCCAGGGTCTAAGCTTTCACACCTTGACTTCCTGTTAATAAAACCCATCTGACTCACTCCTGCTTGTTACCAGCTTGTTGCTGAGTCATACCAATGTCTGACTGAAGCTGGGTTCTTTCTTTCAGAATTGTGGACCCAGTAACAAAACTCTGTAGCAAATGGAAGTTTATTCTTTTTAAAAAATATATTTATTTTTGAGAAGGGCGTGGTGGCACATGCCTTTAATCCTAGCACTTGGGAGGCAGAGGCAGGCGGATCTTTGTGAGTTCAAGGCCAGCCTGGTCTACAGAGTGAATTCCAGGACAGCTGGGGCTACAGGGAGACCCTGTCTTGAAAAGACCAAAATTATTTTTAACTTTTTAATTACATGTATGTGTATATCTGTGTAGGGGTATGTGAATATCTGTGTAGGGGTATGTGAGTGTGAGAGCAGGTGCCCAAAGTGGCCAGAGGTGTCAGATCGCCCTGGAGCCAAGGTTATAGAAGCCACCCAGCATGGGTTCTGGGAGCCAAATTCAGGTCCCCTGCAAGAACATTATGCACTCTTAACCACTGAGCCATGTCTTCTCACCTCTGGTTAGAGAATAAGAAGACACTGTGAGAAATAGCTCCCAGATCACCTTCTCATCCAAATAAAAGTCCCCTTAAAAAGTAGGGTCCTTTTTAAGAGGAAGGGTGGTCTCATGTAATAAGCAGGAGGATTGTTTATGACTCCTTGGGAAAGTGGTGCCCAAGCAGTCCACACAGGTCCTTTCTAGGTCTCAGTTTCCGTCCTACATCTGGTTTTGTAACATCAGTGAAAAGCATGGATGTTTTTCTTGTCTAAAATAGAATACTGGTGAGCAAAAAGGATTGGCACTCAGGGTTTGAGACCCAGTTTGCCTGGTAGCAATCAGTTAACTGTACAAATCATGCTCATCACCTCTTAAGCTTTCCCAGGGAAGGATTACACTCATTTTCTGGTTTAACTATACATGTCTGTGGAACAGCCTATTAGAGCCAGTATATGGGGTTTACACTGTGGCTTTTCCTGAGAATTTTGGGTAAGTAGAATAAAATTGCTGTCTGGAAGTTAAAATTTTAACTCCCTACAACTAGGATTAGAGCAAACATAAGAAAGTCACTGGAAGAAATATGGAGTTCCAGAGACTGTCATCTGTTTGAAAGTTAATGAGTCTCAAGCTCAAGTGGTCCACTCAAGATAGAGGAACATGAGGCTGGAGAGATGGCTCAGTGCTCAAGAGCACCTACTGCTCTTGCAGAGGACCCAGGTTCGATTCCTAGCACCCACATGGTGGTTAAGAACTGTCTTTAACTCCAGATCCAGGGGAATCCGACGCCCTCTTCTGACCTCTGCAGCATTGCATAACATGGGTGCACCAACCTACATGTAGACAGTTACACTCATACACATGAAAAAAAAAAAAAAAGATGGAGGAACACAACCACAGGTGCAGGTAGAAAGGAGTCAGCACAGCCCAAGAACCATATGTCTTACCCCAAAAGGAAGTGTGGATAGCTCTCCATTTGTCTTTGTTTTGGCCTGATTCCTTCCAACACACTGCTTTATCTGGTCTTTATCTCATAAATGTGTTGCCCAAGCAAACTGTGGTGTCCATTTTTGATCCCTTTGCCAATTATTTCTCATTGCAAATTAATACATATTTTGCTTTTCTATATTTATTATTTTACCTCCATGTTAGGGGTAATTTAAGCTTCTTTTTTAGATTTTTATTTAGTATTTTAATCTTATGTGTATGAATGCATTGCTTGCATGTTGTATTGCACCCATGTTATTCAATGCCTGTGGAGGTCAGAAGAAGGTATTGAATCCCCTAAAACTGGAGTTATGGATGGTTCTTAGCCACCATATGGGTGGTAAGAATTGAACCTGGGTCCTCTGCAAGAGCAGCCAGTGCTCTTAACTGTTGTGCCATCTCTCCAGCCCCCTTGAATTTCTTTTTTAATATTTATTTATTTATTCACTTATTTATGTATTTACTTATTCATGGAAGGGGACATACATGCTACAGCATTTATGTGGAGGTCAGAAGATAACTTGCAGGAAGAGATTCTTCCTTCCGCCATGTGGGCCCTGAGATTGGCTCAAGTCGTCAGACCCAGCAGCAAGTGTCGTTATTCCCTAAGCCATCTCGCTAGCCCTCTGAGTTACTTTCTGAGCAACAAATCCATTTTTGATTTACCGGAAAGAAATTAAGTTTCGATTTCTGCCATAACAAAGGTCAGGCCTTGAATTTTTGTCAATTTACCAAGATCATGAATCCTGATAAGCTCCTGAGATTTTCCAACAACTGACAGCCTGCTTGTCTTTAAGGAGGACGCTCAGCATCCTTGCTTTAGCATCTGGATGGAAGCATTACAGTCAGTGCTTCGATTACCAAGAGGCACTCCAGGGTTTTACCTATGGTCTATCTCACTCACTCAGCAGCACAGACTACTACTTTACCACTCAACACTCATCTCTACTTTCCTAATAACAAAAAGAGCTAATTAAATTTGGAACCACAGGGGCTGAAAAGATGGCTCACTGGTTAAGAGCACTGGCTGCTCTTGTACAGGACTCGGGTTCAATTCCCAGCACCCACAAGCTGGCTAACAACCATCTGCAACTCCAGTTCCAGGGGATCCAATACCCTCTTCTGACCTCCTTGGGCACTGTACTTACTACATGCAGATGGTACACTCCTACACACAAAATAAAAATTTTTAAAGTTGGAAACAAAAATGTGCATAACCAAAAGATGGCATTTTCTAACCTCTTGTGGTGGAGAAGGCTGGGAGCATCTAGAAAGTTCCTTTGAAGGGACACGGTTTAGCATGAAGCAATGCCCTTCACTTCTTTCTCCTTACCAACTCCCTGGATTACAGTGTAACAGCTAGATATCCAGCAGTAAAGATGAACCTCAAAGCAAACCTGAAGCTTAGTGCTAAGGACAGAGAAGCAGAAAAGAGCCCAATGGCCAAGACCTTCCATACTTAAGAATTTCTTTCACATGAATGAATAACAACATAGTTAATCTACTGTGGCTGGGAACTGATATATAGTAGTTCCTTGTTAGCTATGGTTTTCCTTTCCATGGTTTCATTTTGCCATGGTCAACCATGATCTGAAACTATTAAATGGAAAATTCCAGAAACATACAATTCATAAATTTTAAATTGCATACCATTTTTAGCAGGATGAGCTGTCACACATTTCCACTGCATACACAGGACATGCCCCACATCTGCACTCTGTATTTTACCTTTCTGTCAGTCATGGAGCAGCTATTTCAGTCATCAGACCATCAATACTGAAGTGCTTGTGCTTGGGTAACATTTATTTAGCCTAATAATGACCCCAAAGTATATTACTGAAGTGATGCTGGCAATTTGGATATGCCAAAGAAAAGCTATAAAATGCCTCCTTTGAGAGAAGAAGTGAAAGTTCTCAACTTAAGAAAAGGAAGAATATATACTGAGACTACCTTCTAACCCTGAAATTGTACAGAGGGTGAGAAATTCATTCTGCTTCTGCTGTTGCACCTCAAAACCCAAACACTACAGCCACAGTGTGTGGTAAGTGCTTAAAGATGGAAAAAAATTATGTACCGCAGCTTGATACAGTCCATATTTTTGGGCATTCACTAGGGGCCTTGAGACACGTCTTCCATGGATGAGGGGGGACTAGAGTACTCATCCCTACGTAGTCCTAATGGTAAAATCAGAAGTCTATGATTTCCACCCAGGACATAGACAGTATTTAGATTTACACTCTCATGCCCAGACCCTCCAAAATCCCAAATGGTTTTATTTTCCACCTTACTTTATTGAAATAAGAATTAACTCAGAAAAAGTGACATTTAATTGTTATATAATTGAAAGATCTTCCTCATTGCTCTGTCTGTATTATAATGTTAAAAAAAAAACCTACCCTACCTGAGAAGATATTTTCATGTTTACAGCATACTGCGATGTGGCAAATATTTTTATTCTCATAAAAATAACACAAGGCAAAGGCGGGCGTGGTGGCGCAAGCCTTTAATCCTAGCACTTGGGAGGCAGAGGCAGGCGGATCTCTGTGAGTTCAAGGCCAGCCTGGTCTACAGAGTGAGTTCCAGGCCAGCTGGGGCTACAGGGAGACCCTGCCTCAAAAATACCAATAAATAAATAAATAAATAAATAAATAAATAAATAAATAACACAAGGCAGTTAGTCTGCAACAGTATTTTCTCCTTCCGCGCATATTTTGTAAGTGGATCTTGTAGAACTGCATTTTGTAAAGTTCCATGAAAATAATGCTGTCTGGCATTTGAGGTCATTATCTGTTCTATTATTTCACCATCATTTGAAATGATACAGAAGTTTTTCCATTCAAACTATAATAGCAACCCACTGGAAGATAGCTGGATTGAGTAACATCCTGAATATTAGGCAGGAACCGGAGCACCCCCACATGGAGTTGGATGATGGCGCGAAGGGTGACCAGGCTAGAAACCAATCCTCATTATCTAGCGTCCAGGGAATGATTCTTCATCCACTAACTTAGCCATTCACTAAACAAACACTTTACAAGCTGGTCACTGGAGGATCCAAGAAGAGACCATTCCTGTCCCACAGAAACTAATAAAAGTCCACACAGTTTATATTTACATGAAAATAAACAAACACAATAGTGCTATACTTTATATTTTGAATAACCCCTAAAAACCCCTGTGTTAAAGGCTTTGTGCTATTGGAAACCTTCAAGTAATGAAACATAGCAGGAGGTTTTAGGTCATTAAGGACACGCTCTCTAAAAGGACTTTAGGGTCTCCTCTCCTCTATTTTCCTCCCCTCTCTTCTCTCCACACCTGTCTTGTGAATGCTAGGCAAGAGCTCTACATTGAACTACACCCCCAGTGCCTCCCTCTCTTTTAACTTCCTGGCTACCACATTTCCTCTACCATGTCTTCCCAGAATGAGATTCTGCCTTGCCACAGCCCCAAACAATTGAGCCAACCTACCATGTGCTAAAACTTCTAGAACTATGAGCCAAAGTATAACTTTTTCCTTTCTAAGTGGACTATCTCAGGTATCTCTGTTAGCTCTGTTATATTAATGGAAAAATTACTAACACATCTATGTTTCATAATTTGTCTTAATGGAGACTTATATAAAAATTATTATTATGGGGACATGAACATTGCCAAAACCCTTATTCGAGCATGAGTCTCCCAGAATTCCTGAAGGGCAAACAGTCTGCCCTACCAAACTGAGTTTATTCAGATAAGGCCTAGTTCAACAATGTACAAAGGTAAATAAAGGGAAAGAGCTAGATTTGTACTCCCCATTTCTGACCAAATAAAAGTAAAACAGCTAAAACAATTGCTATAATAAAATCATGTCCATGAAGGTTGGCAGGTTACTACTTCCAAGAAGTCAGCCCTCATCCCAATGGACCCCCATCAAGGTGACAGCCAAAGCTAGCTACCAAAGTGACTGGTAGAAGGCTCACAGGAGTGCTCCATTTCCCTTCGTGAGTCATGTCTCAGCTTTTCCCATGAATCAAAATGATTCTTCATCTGACCTTTCTGAAACTTTCAGTATGGGGGTGCATCAAAAGAAGAAATTGTGAACCCTACAACTAGATACCTAGGCTATACCCACCTCAAACATTGCCTTATCTAAAACTTCCAATCTCCTAAAAATGCATTCAAATAAGAAAGCATTAATATAGAGTGGGCTGGTGTGTTGGTTTCCACGAGCCTCTACTTTGCCTTGCCAAACAGCGGGACAAGAGCTGTCAGTCTCCCTAGCTCACAGCAAGATCAAACCACAGAAATCTGCACAGACTGCAGGCTCGGGTTTGTAAAATTCAACTGCCAAACAACAGGTCCCTATTCGTATTCCAAGGGCTTTGCCTTCAAATATGTATAATTAAAAAGTATTATACCTGAAGTTAACAATCTGAGCCTTAATTAGGTAAAACACATTTTTTATTGATGCTTTGTGTATTTCATTAACACATTTTAAAAACATTTTAGATAGAAATAGTACAATCTCAGAAACTCACAAACTTATTAGTTATGAGAGCTGGGACCTCCAGCTATTTTTTTCAGACTATATAGCCAGGACTTCTGCCAGGACTACTTAATAAATATTTGTTAATTGATGGATAGGTAGAAGAAAGGATGGATGGAACTTATTATATTCATAAATTATTGAATGAATGATAAAATAATCTCTTTTTAAAATATAATAAAATAGCTTAAGATCACCTTTTTCCAATAGTACTGGGGATCAAAGCTATGGCCTTACACATGTTACACAATTGCCCTATCACTAACACACATCTCCAGTCCTTTTTTAAAAAAATTATTTTTTTATGTGTATGAGTGTACTGTCTGCATGTATGTTGGTGCACCCATGTCATGCAGTGTGGTGGAGGTCAGAAGAGGGTGTCGGATTCCTTTGGAACTGGAGTCAAAGACGGTTCTTAGCCGCCATGTGGGTGCTGGGAATCGAACCCAGGTCCTCTGCAAGAGCAGTCGGTGCTCTTAACTGCTGAGCCATCTCTCCAGCCCCCTCCAGTCCTTTTTTTTTTTTTAAATTTGAGTCAGAGTCTCATTAAGCTTCGCAGACTGACTTCAAATTTATCTTCCTGCTGCCTCAGCCTCCCAAGTAGCTGGGATTACAGTCTCACACCACCATTCCCAGCTCAAAATCACTTTTATAAAGCTGAAAACTCCCTCGTAGAGGCAAGAGATAGGGAGGAAAATTTCACAATCATTTATGGAGCTTGGAGCTCTGTGGTAGGGAAAAATCCATATATAAACACTGAGTATTATTATTTATTTGAAAGTTTCAATGACCCATTCTTTATATTTGGTAAGTATATTAGTTACTTACTTTGTTGTTATGACAAAATACCTAACAGAAGAAGCTTAAGGAAGGATTTATTCTGGCTGACAGTTCCAGTGGATACAGTGCATCCTGCAGGGAAGGGACAGTGGCAGCTGAGGCAACCGGTCATGCTTTGTGCCATCAGGAAGCAGAGAACACTCGCTCCTCTTCACTCAGTCTGAGACCCCAGCCCTTGGGATTGTACCAACCACAGTTAGGGTGGCTTGTCTCACCTCAATTAACTTAAACTAGAAACTACACCACAGATATGCCCAGAGATTTGTCCCCTAGGTGACTCTAGATCCTGTCAAGTTGGCAATCAGTATGAGCCATTGCAGTATTACCATTACTTTCTAACGAAAATAATTAGTATTGAAGAAGACATCAGAAGATGGAAAAACCTCCCATGCTCATGGATTGGAAAAATTAACATTGTAAAAATGTCCATTCTACCAAAACTCTTGTATAGATTTAATGCAATCCCAATCAAAATCCCCAAGAGTTTCTTCACAGGCTTGGAAAAAAAAGTCCTTAAATTCATTTGGAAAAACAAAAGAACCCAAATAGCCAAAACAACCCTGAGCGAAAAGAGCAACACAGGGGGGATCTCTATACCAGACTTCAAACTATACTACGAGGCTATAGTCATAAAAATAGCCTGGTACTGGCACAAAAACAGACCTGTTGACCAATGGAACAAAACCGAAGATCCAAACCTGAGCACATACAATTTCAGCCATCTCATATTTGACAAGGGGGCCAAGAAGACACAATGGAGAAAAGACAGCATCTTCAGCAAGTGGTGTTGGCAAAACTGGATCACCACTTGTAGAAGAAGGAAATTAAACCCCTACCTCTTGCCCTGTACAAAAGTCAACTAAAGATGGATCAAAGTGAAACCCCAAACTCTGAAGGCGATACAAGAAAAAGTTGGCAGCAGACTACAAGACATAGGCGTAGGAAAAGAGTTCCTAAATCAGACAGCAGCTGCGCAAGAATTAAGGTTGACAATTGACGAATGGGACCTCATTAAACTCAAAAGCTTCAGTACATCAAAAGAAACGATCAAGGAAGTGAAGAGAAATCCCACAGAGTGAAAGGAAAACTTCACAGCAGAAACATCTGACAAAGCATTGATTTCCAAAATATATAAACTACTCATAAAACAAAGAAGAAAGAAAACAAATGACCCACTCAATAGATGGAGCAAAGAGCTGAACAGAGACTTCACAAGTGAAGAATTAGAGATGGCTGAGAAACACCTTAAGAATTGTTCAACATCACTAATCATTAAGGAAATGCAAATCAAAACCACTTTAAGATATCATCTTACTCCAATAAGACTGGCTAGGATCAAGAAAACAAATGATACCAAGTGCTGGAGAGGTTGTGGAGAAAGGAGAACACTCATCCACTGCTGGTGGGAATGTAAACTCGTGCAGCCACTATGGAAAGCAGTGTGGAGAACCCTTGAAAGACTTGGAATGAACTTGCCACCCGACCCAGCCATACCACTCCTGGGCATGTACCCTCAAGGCTCACCCCACTGCAGAGATACATGCACGGCCATGTTTATTTCAGCTCTCTTCACAATAGCAAGGAGCTCGAACCAACCCAAATGCCCCTCAACTGATGAGTGGATAGAGAAAATATGGTACGTCTACACAATGGAGTTCTATGCAGCAGTAAAGAAAGATGACATTGGGGCTGGAGAGATAGCCTAGCGGTTAAGAGCAACGACGCTCTTGCAGAGGACCCGGGTTCGATCCCCAGCACCCACATGGCGGCTAAGAACCGTCTGTAACTCCAATTCCAGGAGAACTCCAGTTCCAGGGGAATCCAAGACCCTCTTCTGACCTCCGCGGCATTGCATGACACGGGTGCACAGGCCTGCATGCAGACAGTACATTCATACACATACAAAAATAAATAAATAAATAAATAAAAAAATTAAAAAAAAAAAAAAGACGACATCATGAGCTTTGCAGGAAAATGGCTGGAGCTAGAGGACATCATGCTGAGTGAAGTAACACAATCCCAGAAAAACAAACGATGAATGGTATCCCTCATCTGTGGATGCTAATGCCAATTACCTAGTTGTAAGCATTTCCTGTTCATGGCCCCTTAAGCTTTTGTCCAAAGCAGTTGGGAGTGAAGCATATTGGAAACAACAACAACAACAACAACAACAGAAAGGACTGCATCAAAGAACTGACTGAAACAGTGAACTTCTGCTCAAAACAGTCAACTTCCATATGGAGAATATTGAGAAAGACTGAGAAAGAGATGAAAAGCATGTTTGGCAGAATGCATGAGCTCTGGTGGGGTGGGGGGATAGGGGGAAAATGGGTCTAGATTTGATAAAATATATATATATATATATATATAAATTTAAAAAAAAAGAAAATAATTAGTATCTTTGGTCTAAAAAAGATGACTTTCAGAGTTCCTTGTTTGGGCCTTGTCACTACTATCTAAATACAAGAGTAGTTTAATTGGATCTTAACTATTGAGCATTAAGCTATGAATTATCTGCTAATCTTAACCATTGGGTATTTAAAAGATTTAGAAATGCTAATGTTTTCCAATATAAAACTGCATCTTCAAAGGAGTTTGATGAATCCAATGTGGTCTTTATGATACCATCATGGTCTTGAGTCTGAATATGGGCACAGCCTGCAAATCTTACAGGAAGTGGTAGAAGAGAAGCCAAATAACTTACCTCTCACCCAAACCTGAGGATTTTTTTCATCTTGTTTAGAATTTTCTTTTCAAAGGAGAATAAAGTTTTGAGCTCTTTTGAGAAATGGTGTTTCAATGATTTTCCTTTCCCTCGTGTCATTCTGTATGGCATGGATAATAATTACTTGTGAATACCCCAGGCCTTACGACCCCAGGGAGGTTGCCACAGAAATATTTGAGGCCAACAGGGTGTCTATCTCATACTGCAGTAGCAGCTAAATAGTCTCTAAAGTAGGAAAATAATATCAGAAAAAAGTCCCTAAATGTTAGGATTGGCTTGTGGTTGGAGATGTGGGAAATAGAGAGAAGCAGGAAGAGGCTGTGTAGACCTCAACCAGACACTGACTGCTGTCATCACGATTCGGTACCTCTGGAAAGCAGAGCCTGGGGTACAAAACTAAGTGCACATAGCCTAGTTACAAGTGAGCAAGGGAAGATGATGAGATGATAAGGAAATAGAAGCAAGAGTGGCTAAGCCAATGAAGGTTGCTTCTTCATATCATTTACAATGGGTATGAACACCAATGAGGTCCACATTTGCTTTGGAGATACCAGACCTGTGAGTTGGCTAAACCAGCTCTCTTAATGATAAACAAATTGGCATTGAGATCTGAATGACTTCCATTATTACTTGCTACTTCCAGATCAGCATACTTGATTGTAGCATAGTCTTTTAAGTCACAATCCAAAGCAGAGATATTCAGACACTGTGTTTGCTCTGAAGCAAAGGAGATTTTAAATCCCTGAAATCATACCTCACATGCAGACCCTACCTGAAGTTTCCAAGATACCTATTTCGTGTCTAGTGGTAGCTGCTGGCATCTAGTATCCTCTCTGACATCACGGACAATGTTTACTGATAGAGCGTTGGGTCTAACAATTATATTATTAGCACGATAAATCTTCACAATGAGACTGTAATATGGGTGCCGTTTCTTGCCTTGTTTAATAGATGAATTACAGAGACTGATACTGGTCACAGAGCCAGGAAGTGACAGAGTATGGATTCAAACTCAGATCATTTGGAGCTACAACCTGCTTGTCCTATCTCCCCTCCCTGGGTCTGGCAAGCATGAACAAATTCATGCAGCTTTGTTCACTACCAACCATGAGTCATAACTTTCAGGCAATAATGCCAACTACCGTAAACTGATGCCACTTCCCCCAACACCAATGTACTTCTCATTAGCCTCTCTCTTCCATATTAAAGAATATAAAGTCCTGAATCTCAGTAGCATGTGCCTCCAGATAATTAATCATATAGATTATAGAAAGATCATATTGAAAGCAAAGAAGATAATCAAGGTGCCACTGTTATCAGAGTTGTTTTGGGTCAGAGCCTGGGACTTGGCAGCTCTAACAAGCTAGGCTCAATCATCTGTCCTTAAGAGGCCAATTAAACAAACGATCATGCAAAGAAAAAAAAAAGGTGATTTATTCAACGTGGCCACATTGGAAAGAACAAAGGGGTCCAGGGACAACCTCTCCCATTCCAATCCCAGTCCAACTTTGAGATCCTCACATGAGCTTCATGTTAATAGAAGACAAGAGGTATGCAGAGCCAAGCAGGTGTGGTCCCAAGCCATCTTTAACCCATTATTGTCTGGCTCCAGGCTGTCCTGCAAAATGTCAGAACAATGTGAAACAGCTTTTTGGGAAACAAGATCTTCCTCTGGCTGGCACTAGGCTGGAGCCTTCTCCTTCTCCCAGTGTGAGATTCCTGGGGAAATTCCATTCCTAGGGGATCATGATTTCAAAAGTCTGATGGCCAAAAGGAGGGACAACAAGTGTCTCTGTTGAATATCCTCCATTCTTCTGTGGCAGTTACACTACCACAGATACTGCATAAAGGAAAGTTGGCCCTAGATTCTGGAAATCAGTGAAATCCGCTTCCGATCCCCATCTCTCTCCTGAGCTGTGCAACCTTGGCCAAATCACTTCATTTCTTCATCTTTTGTGTATATGTGATTTGGACACACAAGACACGAGGTTCTGAACAGCCATGAAAAAATAAAACACATGACCCTGGATTCAAAAAGGGGT
Source organism: Rhizomys pruinosus (assembly GCA_009823505.1). NCBI lineage: Eukaryota > Metazoa > Chordata > Mammalia > Rodentia > Spalacidae > Rhizomys > Rhizomys pruinosus. Next base: position 1,184,701 of record VZQC01006699.1, read on the forward strand.
CTCTTTTTCTGCTAGATGGAGGCAGTTGTTTCCTGCTCACTTTGAGCCACTGACGCTGCCCTGATGCTGGAGTTCCCTTCTTTTCAGATGCCACATCATTTCCAAGCCACAGCCACAGAAGGCTGCTAGGTATCAGTGTCAGAGACCAAATGGCAGGCGAAGGGCCCCAAACAGCAAGTCAGCAACCACATGAGGCTCCTCACCCCTGTCTCGATTTCACAGGTTTGGCAACTCCCGACTTTTCTTACATTAGGGGAGCATTTGGAAAAAGTATCTCAGCAAAGTCATTTTTCTTTTTATAATAATATTTATTGGTATCTAGGAAACGGGAACCAGATGACAGGTCATAAACATAGACCGAGCCTAAGTGAAATCAGAGAGTGAACCCGGTGTTCAATAGGCTGCCTGCCTCTTCTTGTAATTCACCTTTTATGATGGACATTGTTAATCATGTACGAGAGAAGAGCTATCACTATGGGTTCTCATAAGTCCGTCACTGAGCCTCACTGAGGTTTCAGTTCATGGCCAGTCTTATCTCATCCCCAAGCTCCAGTCTCCCTGCTCCAGATAATTCTGAGGCAAATTCCCATCTTCACATTGCATCATCTGTAAATAATTCAATATGCAGCTCTAAAAGGCAAGTATTTTTTCTTGAAAGTATAGCTACACACTCATTACTGTGCTTTTAGAAATCATCTTAACTAGAATATTTTCATGTATATTTTTATTGAATGTGTATACATTTCATACAACAAATCTTCATTGTATTTAGACCCCTCCCCCATCTTTAACCCCCCTAATTAGTCCCCCACCAGATTTAATGGATTCTTTTTTATGTGTTAGGGCTTCTCAAGTCAAATTTTTGTACCCAAATGTCCCTTGGTACAAGTTTATCCACGGGAGTCTAGTCAGCCTATTTCCCTCAAAGATCAACTCTCCCTCACCCAGCAGTAATCAGCTGCAATAGTTCCTCAGCTAATGTTAGGGCTTCTTGCCAACTCCCCCTTCTATGCTGGGTTTTGTCTGATTGAGTTAGCATGGGTCTTGTGCATGTTGTCACCATTGCTTCAAGTTCATATGTGCAAGTTCCCAGAGGCCTGGAAGCCTGTTTCCTTATCTTTATACATCAACCCTGGTTCTTACAATCTTTTTGCCCCCTCTTCCACAGTTGTCCCTGAGACTTAGGTTGAAGAGGTTAATATAGGAGTCCTATCCAGGGACTCTTGCACACTATTATTCTCTACACCTTGGCCAGTTGTGGCCTTCTATGTATACTGCACTCTGGTGCATGAGGAAGCTTCATTGGTGAGAGTTGAGGGATGTATTAGTATTCTCTCTATCTCCTCTTCTGCTATGTTCCATGAGCCTTAGGTGTAGAAATTCCACTGTACATGTGTCACTTAGGGCTGGGCATCTCTCAGACACATAGTCTGGGTGTGGCCAATTGTAGAACTCTGTAATAGCCTCATCTTTAACTAGATTTTTTTAAATTACCATTTATTCTTTGTGGGTTTTTTTTGTTTTTTTGTTGTTGTTGTTGTTTGTTTTTGGTTTTGTTTTTGGTTCTTTTTGAGACAGCCCCATATCTCCGGCTGTCCTGGAACTCACTCTGTAGACCAGGCTGGCCCTGAACTCACAAAGATCCGCCTGCCTCTGCCTCCCAAGTGCTAGGATTAAAGGTGTGCACCACCACGCCCGGCCTATTCTTTGTCTTTGTTTTGCTGTTGAGGTTGTTTTGTTTGTGTTCAGAGATTTTGGTTGTTCATTTTCTTTTGCTTTTGCTTTGTTTTATTTTCAGACAGTGTCATATCCAGAAAGTACTGGGATTACATCATGCCCAGCAACATTGATTTTTTTTTTTTTTTTTTTTTTTTGGTCTTTTCAAGACAGGGTCTCCCTGTAGCCCCAGCTGTCCTGGAACTCACTCTGTAGACCAGGATGGCCTTGAACTCACGAAGATCCGCCTGCCTCTGCCTCCCAAGTGCTAGGATTAAAGGCGTGCGCCACCTTGCCCGGCAACATTGATTTTTTTGATATCAAACAATATTCAGCTTGAAGTTTTCCCAGTAATCTCATTTTCTAAACATGTTACTTACTCAATTCATTATCTTAATATGCTTCTTATTTGAAATTGATTAATATGTACTTTAAACCCTTGAATATATGGGGGCTTTGGTCATCTTTCTTGTAATTTAATCATTGAGAAAACTAGGGCATTTTTCATGTAGTTTCCCAGAGTAGAATATTTTTTAAAGATTTATTTTATTTTTAATTATGTGTGTGTGTGTGTGTGTGTATGGGTGTGTATACATAAGTTGGGTATCCTCGGAGGCCAGAGGCATTAGATCCCCTGGAATTGGACTTATCGGCAGGTGTCCACTGACACGAATGGTGAGAACTGAACTCCAATTCTCTGAAAAACCAGTACACACAATTAACCATTGAGCCATCTCCCTAGCGCCCCCTCCCCCAGTGGTTTTCACAATTGCAAATTCATGGTGTTGTTGAAAATATCCCTGTCTGTTTCACCTTCTATGAAGTGACAGTGACATCTAGCATCTGGGCAGGTTGATCAGTGCTGTTTATCTTTCTGACAGAAGCATATAGTGACTGCCCCACCTTTCTTAGAGACAGGGCAGCACAGTTGATCTTGCCTAGACCCATTCATTCATTAGCATGCTCTTCCTTGTTGGATTTCCATGTTTCTATGGTTTTCTGTGGATAAGGAGAGTTTGGGCTGTGTTTGTTTTATTTGGAAGAAGGGGTATTTGCTTTTGTAAGCAAATATTCAGCAAGTTCCTTTTGCCGCTGCTTCCTACTTGGACTCGTGCCTGATAGATATGCACATAGCTTTACTCTTGAATTCATAGACAAGACATATAATTACTCTCTTGCTTTCTCACACAGTGTACACAGAATGTTTCATAACGGCAACATCAAGGCTACTTTACTAAACACTTTCCGAGTGTATTTCCTTGTTTGAGTAAATCTGTTTTTGTTTTGCAGAGGTTTTTCTTCTTTAAGAATTTCTAGACAGGGGCTGGAGAGATGGCTCAAGAGTAAAGAACACTGGCTGCTCCTGCGGAGGAACTGGGTTCAATTCCCAGCACCTGTGTGGCAGCTAACATCCAAAACTCCAGTTCCAGGGGATTTGACACCCTCTTCTGACCTCTGCAGGCATTGCATGAAATGGGTGCACTTACATACATGCAAGCAATATACTCAGACACATAAAATTAAAAAAATAAATAAAATATATTAAAAGGACAGTTTACAGATAACTTCCTGTGACTTCAGTCACTTAAGCTTCAGCTCAAATCTACTAAATAAGAAATATCTAAAGAAGTGTAGCTTTAATCACTGTCTTATCCCTTCTCTTTATGCTGGAGAGATGGCCTAGCAGTTAAGAGTGCCAACTGCTCTTGCAAAGGACCTGGGTTCAATCCTCAGCACCCACATGGCGGCTGAGAGCCGTCTTTAACTCCAGTTCCAGGGGAATCCGATGCCCTCTTCTGACCTCCATGGCATTGCAGGACACAGGTGCACAAATATACATTCAGACAGTACATTCATATACATAAAGAATACATAAAATTTAAAAAAAACATTTAAAGTTTATTTTTCAACATCTAGGTTCAGGAAACATCAGGGAGGAGAGAGGAGGTGGAAAGAATTTAAGAGATGGAGAACGGGGAGGAGCACTCTGAAATGGGGAGGAGCACTCTGACCTGGACATGACGTGGTGTCGCACTCAGGAGTTCACTGCAGCTGTGTCACCTGCGCAAGATCAAGCAGGCCAAAATTTCAGCCTGGAAAGGGGAGGAGCTCCCAAGGCCCACTTCTAACTAAGGAGCTGGTGGCAGTTCATAGCTGCTGGGGGAAGGGAGAATCACTCTTCCTTAGGGGCATGGCCACTGTCAGGTTGCTGTGCTCCAATGGATGGCTCCACACTCATACACAAGTAGGCAGCAAAAAAGAAAGAAAGGTAAACTTCATTCTTTTTACCCTTTGTGAAGTTTTTGTTAGCATGTAAACTTTCATTTACACCTTATATTTAGCATACTTCACATGCCTTAACCCATCTAACTACTTTGGGGGGGTATGCACATATTTGTGTGTGCACAAGTACATGCAGGTGCATATGCAACACATGTACACATACATACATTTGGAGACCAGAGTTTGAGATCAGACACCTTTATCAAACACCTCCTCCCCTTATTCCTGAGGCAGAGTCTCCCATTGACCCTGGAGCTCACCCCTGAGCTGGGCAAGCTGTCCAGCAAACTTCCAAGGATTTGCCTTTGTCAGTCCCCCCCCACCCCCCAGCACTGGGATTAGAGATAAAACTCAGACCCTTGTGCTTACATAGCAAACACTTCACCTACAGAGTCATTTCCTACATGCTGCACACTGTCTGAATGTCCTAATAATCTCTTCAATCGCTCTTCTCTTGATGGACATTTGTCTCACTTCTAGCTTTCTTTGGTTCCAAATAATACTGCAATAAAGAGGGCACCTTTTTCTATTTTTTGTAAGTTTCTCACATAGGTGAGAGAGAAATTCTCACTACTTTGGTTTCTAACCCTTTATGTATCCCTCAGTTTGGTCTAGTGCAGAGGCTAACACATGGTAGATGCTTATCATATGTTTGCTGAGCAAAGAACTCAGTAATTCACGTGTGCAGTTAAAAGCAAATTGCAATAGAATCAGAGATGGCACTAGTGCAAATGGCCTAAGTTTCTGAACATTTGTGTCTAAAAAAGGAAGCCTAACATATTATGAATCCAAAGTCTTCTCCTGGTTAATGCATGATGAATGGTTTTGGTTTGTTGGTTGTAGATATGTAACCCAAGATGGCTTGAACCCCATAATACCGCTTCAGAGCTCTAAGTGCATGTACTACCACAGCAGGTGAGAATGTTCTTAGCATATCTTCTGTTTAGGTTTGGTTATGGTTTGAGTGTCTCCCAAGAGTCCACCATGATGAGAGGCTTGGTCCTCATAGTCTAGCTGTTAGGAAGAGATGATCAAAACGTTTGTGTGGCAAGATACAGTAGGAGAGCCTTAGGTGCCTAGAGAGGGAGCTGCTGCTTTGTGACTTCTCTATCTTCTCTCTGTTTCTTCAATCAAGATGTGACTGCTTACACCAACATGAGCTTCCACCAGTGCTTCCTGATACCACTATCCATTATAGGCCCCTCACCAGAACTGGATCAGTGCAGGGACCATGCCTTTGAACCTCCAAAACCACGGTGGAGGTTAACATAAATACTTCATCACGGTGAGCACAGTGAGCAGCACTGGAGAGTTAGCAATGATGCAGGTCTCCCATACTGAGCATGCTGAGCTCCACTGGGGAGTTAGCAATGATGCAGGTCTCCCATGCTGAGCATGCTGAGCTCCTCTGAGGAGTTAGCAATGATGCAGGTCTCCCATGCTGAGCATGCTGAGCTCCTCTGAGGAGTTAGCAATGGTGCAGGTCTCCCTTGCTGAGCATGCTGAGCTCCTCTGGGGAGTTAGCAATGGTGCGGGTCTCCCTTGCTGAGCATGCTGAGCTCCTCTGGGGAGTTAGCAATGATGCGGGTCTCCCATGCTGAGCATGCTGAGCTCCACTGGGGAGTTAGCAATGATGCGGGTCTCCCATGCTGAGCATGCTGAGCTCCACTGGGGAGTTAGCAATGATGCGGGTCTCCCATGCTGAGCATGCTGAGCTCCTCTGGGGAGTTAGCAATGATGCGGGTCTCCCATGCTGAGCATGCTGAGCTCCTCTGGGGACTTGGCAATGATGCGGGTCTCCCATGCTGAGTATGCTGAGCTCCACTGGGGACTTGGCAATGGTGCGGGTCTCCCATGCTGAGCATGCTGGGCTCCTCTGGGGACTTGGCAATGGTGCGGGTCTCCCATGGCACTTTCATTGCTTCACTGTGCTACAATTTATTTTTGTGATGTCTCGTCTTCCCTGTTGGAGTGTAAGTTCTTCATGGGTAGAGATCAGATCTCTGTCCATCTTGTTCTTTATGCTATCCATGCCCACATGGAGTCCGGCACATGGTAGATATTCTAGAAACATTTGCTGGGGAAAAAGCCGGGGGGGGGGGGGGAAAGGACCAAAAAAGGGCCAGGATGTGAGGCACACTTAAGCCACACTTGCAGCAGAGCAGTGGACTCCTGTGAGTCCAAGACCGCTGGTCTCACAGCTGAGGATTCAAGGAAACCCTGTCTCAGAAAGAGTAGAGAGAGAAATAAAGGAGAGTAAATTCAGGGTTTTTGTTGGTGGTGACATTTTTTTTTTTTTTTTTTTGTCTTTTTGAGACAGGTCCCTCCCTGTAGCCCCAATCGTCCGGAACTCGCTCTGTGAGACCAGGCTCCTGAACTCACAAGATCACCTGCTTTGCCTCTCCTCCCGAGGCTAGATAAGCGGCGCCCCCCCCCCCCCCCGGCTTTTTCCCCAGCAAATGTTTCTAAAATCTACCATGTGCCGGACTCCATGTGGGCATGGATAGCATAAAGAACAAGATGGACAGAGATCTGATCTCTACCCATGAAGAACTTACACTCCAACAGGGAAGACGAGACATCACAAAAATAAATTGTAGCACAGTGAAGCAATGAAAGTGCCATGGGAGACCCGCACCATTGCCAAGTCCCCAGAGGAGCCAGCATGCTCAGCATGGGAGACCCGCACCATTGCCAAGTCCCCAGTGGAGCTCAGCATACTCAGCATGGGAGACCCGCATCATTGCCAAGTCCCCAGAGGAGCTCAGCATGCTCAGCAAGGGAGACCCGCATCATTGCTAACTCCCCAGAGGAGCTCAGCATGCTCAGCAGGGAGACCCTGCATCATTGCTAACTCCCCAAGTGGAGCTCAGACATGCTCAGCATGGGAGACCCGCATCATTGCCAAGTCCCCAGAGGAGCCCAGCATGTTCAGCATGGGAGACCCGCACCATTGCAAGTCCCCAGAGGAGCTCAGCATGCTCAGCAAGGGAGACCCGCACATTGCTAACTCCCCAGAGAGCTCAGCATGCTCAGCAGGGAGACCCGCACCATTGCTAACTCCCCAGAGTAGCTCAGCATGCTCAGCAATGGGAGACCCGCACCATTGCTAACTCCCCAGGGAGCTCAGCATGCTCAGCAAGGGAGACCCGCACCATTGCTAACTCCCCAGTGGAGCTCAGCATGCTCAGCATGGGAGACCCGCATCATTGCTAACTCCCCAGAGTAGCTCAGCATGCTCAGCATGGAAGACCCCCCTGTATCCCCGAGACCCATTTCGCTGGCCATATCTAGTCCAGGCTCACGTCAGCAGGAGCCACATCATTGCAAGTCCAGGCTCAGCCACATGGGAGACCCGCATCATTGCTAACTCCGACTCAGTAGCATGGGGCCGCCAGCAATCCGACCCAGCATGCTCAGCATGGGAGACCCGCATCATTGCTAACTCCCCGAGGAGCAGAGCTCAGCATGGGAGACCCGCACTCATTGCTAACTCCCCAGTGGAGCTCAGCATGCTCAGTATGGGAGACCTGCATCATTGCTAACTCCCCAGAGTAGCTCAGCATGCTCAGCATGGAAGACCCGCACCATTGCTAACTCCCCAGAGGAGCAGCATGCTCAGCATGGGAGACCCGCATCATTGCTAACTCCCCAGAGTGAGCTCAGCATGCTCAGCATGGGAGACCCGCATCATTGCTAACTCCCCAGAGGAGCTCAGCATGCTCAGCATGGGAGACCGCACATTGCTAACTCCCCAGAGGAGCTCAGCATGCTCAGCATGGAAGACCGCCATTGACCCATAGCGCATGTAGCATAACGCACATGCTCCCCAGAGGAGCTCAGCATGCTCAGCATGGAGACCCGCATCATGCAACTCCCCAGAGGAGCTCAGCAATGCTCNTTTTTTTTTTTTTTTTTAAGACTAGCCCTTTATATTTTTTTATATTTTTTTATTTTATATTTTTTATTTATATTATTTTATTATTTTGTATGTGTATGAGTGTACTGTCTGCATGCAGGTTGGTGCACCCGTGCACTAATGGCAGTTTGAACTCCAACTAGACCGCGGCCACCACCACCCAGACAAGGAGGGCTGAGAGTTACTCCTAAGAGTTTATTTTCCATGTGCCCCACTGATACCATATTGGGACAGGATGTTCTCTATGCCTCAGGGGAGTGAAAGCCCCCAGAAAATGGCTTGGGAGGCTTCGTTATAGATGGAGCAGAAGTGAAGGATTGGTTATGGGAGAGGTGTGCTTGCAGTTTGTTGTTTGCTGTTATTTGGCTAGACAGGAGAGGTCATTGTCTAGAAAAGTTCTGTCTTGCTCAGTGCTCTTTTCCTGACCCTTCGACCAAAGAAGGCTTTTTCCTCAACTTACTCGTGGAGGTTATTTTTTTCTGTGTACATTTCTGTCGTAAACCTTCCAAAGCAATATGTCTGGAATGGCTGATACAGAAGAAACCTAGAGGCCACCACTCAGTTTCCTTAGGCCCTACGATCCTAACTAGTCTACTTTCTTCTCTCCAGCTTTCATCCTTTTTTAAATCTATAGTGAGACAGTCAGTTCTCTTCTTGGCTTCTTGTCTCACCACCGGACACAGAGGATGAACACGAAGGGAACAAGGAGGATTTTATTCACGCAGGAGCAACAGTTCCTACGGGAAAGCAGAACTGTAAAACTCTCAGTGGTGGTAGGTCACCAAGCAAGAGAGGTGACCAGCAAGTGTGACAGGTCTGAGCTCTAAGTGGACCTCCTGATGCCAGCCAAGATCAGTCCTCAGAAGAACAAGTCTGTGGAGAGAGTCACTGACAAAGAGCAGAAGCAGGAATGGTGGGTGTCCGACATAGGAATAAGTTCCCTGCAGGAGCAGGTCTCAAGAGACCAAGGCAAGAATGTCTAACGCGGGGGCAGTGGGTCTGTCTCTAGGAAGTCTCTGAGAAGCAGTCTTCTTTCTCTGCTAGGGGATCCAAGGAGCCTGACAATCAGATAAGCCCTGATTGGCTAGGTGTGTCTATATGAATGAGGTGAAGGATAAGGTCCCATCAAGATAGAGCCTGTTAATTCTAGAAAACACAGATAGTGGCTGGAGAGATGGCCTAGTGGTTAAGAGTGCTGACTGCTCTTACAGAGGACCAGGGTTCGATTCCCAGCACCCACATGGCAGCTGAGAACCGTCTTTAACTCCAGTTCCAGGGGAATCTGACACCCTCTTCTGACCTCTGTGGCATTGCAGGACATGGGTGCACCAACCTACATGCAGACAGTACATTCATACACATACAAAAATAAATTAAAATTAAAAAAAAGAAAACACAGTTAGAGAACCCGACAAAAGAGTCTCTGTCTCCCGTACTGTCTTGGCAGTTATTAGGAAGTAGATACTCAGCTGTCAGAAAGAGGCACTCAGATTGTCTTAGTGTTCTTACCACAATTATTTTATTCTGAACTAATACCCTCTTTATCTACCAATGCCCATTGCAGTCAACAGTTTATCAAATCCAGGTTCCCTGGGCATTGCCCCAATCACACTCTAAAAAATAACGGCCACCGCATTTCTCTCAATTAGTGGTCTACCTGGATCTGCCAACAATTTAAAGTCCCAGGAATTTTGCCACGGGTTTATATTACTGCTGCCCTAAAAACGATAAAAAAAAAAAAAAAAAAAAAAAAAGTAAGAAAATAAAGATATTACAGCTGGAAGGAAAACCTTAAACCAAGGCTCTCCTCTTAATCTTATCACAAGTGGGAGGCTTACATACAAAGGATGCACCCTAGAACAGATGGGCTTCAGCCAGAACAAGAGGTTCAGCTGACAGGCCACAGAGGCAGCAGCTATAATCGAGGGGAGAATTTGGCCCTCTGATGCCAACCAGTATTACTGCTGTGGACTCTCTTGGACTGGCTGTCCCCTTGCTGTGGGTAATTCGATGACCATCTGACCCTAAGGCAGGACCACAAACCCCAATTCTATTAGAACTACATCAATGCACATGCTTTGAGGAGACGAGGTGGGAGCCAACAACGAAGACTACAGAACATTTTCCCAGAGCTGCTGGCTAATCCTCTAAGTTACGGCAACAGTCATAAACGATTCATTGAGTACAGACGCTCGTAATTTAGAAGACTCAAGAGAAGGACGTCTCCAGAGAAGCAAAATTCTTTTCCATGATTTTGCTTACTTTGTTCCTCCTCCCTGATGCTCCAAGATTCCTTTTTTTCCTTTCTACTCTCCTTAGAGACCTTTCTTTGGCATATTCTATGCTTTTAGGATCATTTTGATGACCATAAACTCCCTTTGTTTTCCTTCAAGTGAAAATGTCTCTGTCTCTTCACTGCTCAAAGATGTTTTGACTGGACAAAAGAAATCCTGGCTGACAATTTTTTCTCTCAGCACTTGAAAAATGTTGCACCACTTCCTCCTAACCACTACAGCCCTGACGAGATGTCATCTGTCCTCTGAGTTGCTTTTCTCTCTAACTGCTTTCAAGATAGTTCTTCATCTTGAATTTGTTGTTGTTTTGTTGTTTTTATTTGGGGGGTGTTTGTTTGTTGAGACAGGGGCTCTCTGTAGCCCCCGATGGTCTGGAACTCACTATGTAGACTAGATTGGCCTTAATCTCACAGAGATCTACCTGCCTCTGCTTCCTGAGTGTTGGGATTAAAGGCACGTACCACCACGCCAGGATGCTAGTCCTTTATCTTCAGTCAGAGGATAGATAGATGATAGACAGATGATAGATAGATAGATGATAGATAGATAGATAGATAGATAGATAGATAGATAGATAGATAGATAGGCAGGCCACTGTAGTCTACATAGTGAGTTCCAGATCAACTGAGGTTACAGAGAGAACAAAACAACAACAAAACAAAGATGAAGGACTATCTTGAAAGTAGCCAGAGAGAGAGAAAAGCAATTCAGAAGACAGATATATAGAATCCATCCTCTTATTCCAAGGTTCTAACCATAAAAAGCTAGACCAGCTTAGCCTACTTGGCAAACTCCAGGTCAATGAGAGACCTTGTCTCAACAAACAAAATGGATAATGCCTGAGAAAAAACAATGGAGGTTGTCTTCTACCTCCACACACATATCCATACTGACACATACAAAAACATGTGTGTGCATCCCAGATGATCAATTTCATAGGAACTAAGGGAAAAGATATGGTCACAGTTAAACAGAAGAAATGAAAAGAACAAGAAAAGCTTGATAATCTAAGGACATGAGTGGAATAATGGAGTATTTGGAATAGAGGCCTTGGCCTATGGCAAGGCCAGCCCACATCTAATTGACTTCAAAGACACAGAATAAGTAGTGACTGATGTGCTGATATTTACCAGACCAGTCCTCTTGAAAACCTCAAGGTGGGTAAGCAGGGGGCCCTGCTCCAGAGAGAGAAATACTCAGACAGCAACAAATCTTCAATTTACCTGATAGTGTAATTTCCTCTATACAAGTAAAACACAAGAACTTTTTAGGTGATGTCCATTGTAAATAACTTAGACTCAGAGCTGATATTAGTAATAACAACCAGTATTCATAATCAGTAAATAATAGAACTTGTATTTGAACCAATTTGAACTGACCTCTGAATCTGTGCTGTTTATAATAGGGAAATGGAGTATTAGTCAGATTTAATCAGACACTTTGAATAGTGTGAGAGGAAAGTTCATAAATTGGACATTTTAATGATGCTATCAGAGAAAAAATGGAAGCCTGAAACTATGTAACTGAATGCAATAAGTTTGATTCTTAGTGACCACAAGATAAAAGAGTAAAGAAAGATTACCTGCAGCAGGCAAGCAGACCCCAGAAATTGTTTCCAAAGCAATGTCTTCTCCAAATAAAGTAAGCATGGGAATCGAGAGATCCTACACATATTCACACAGAAGAGCACTGTAGGGGCAGGCATACACTTGAGCATGTGGTTAAAGAGTACATTCCTGGGCATACTATGTCAGGTCATGATTCCAGAATGTAAGACTGGCAGACACCCATTTGGGAGAATACTTAGCTCAAGGTCATGGAGCTTGGGTTCAAAAGGGTAAGATGGTAGACACGAGCACCTCTGGGCAGGCACAGATTGTGTCATAAAGATGGTAGATATGAGTGCATCTGAGCAGGCTCAGCTTGTGTCATAAAGAAGGTACATATGAGCACCTCTGGGCAGGCTCAGCTAGTGTCATAAAGATGGTAAATACAAGCACCTCTGGGCAGGCTCAGCTTGTGTCATAAAGATGGTAGATATGAGCACCTCAGGCAGGCTCAGCATGTGTCATAGAAAAGGTAGATAGGAGCACCTCTGAGAGTTCTCAGCTTGTGTCATAGTGAAGGTAGATATGAGCACCTCTGGCAGGATCAGCATGTGTCATAGAGAAGGTAGATAGGAGCACCTCTGAGAGGTCTCAGGTTGTGTCATAGAGAAGTTAGATATGAGCACCTCTGTCAGGATCAGTATGTGTCATAAAGATGGTAGATATGAGCACCTCTGGGCAGGCTCAGATTTGTCATAGAGAAGGTAGATAGGAGCACCTCTGGGCAGGCTCAGCATGTGTCATAGAGAAGGTAGATATGAGCACCTCTGGCAGGCTCAGCATGTGTCATAGAGAAGGTAGATATGAGCACCTCTGGCAGGCTCAGCTTTTGTCATAGAGAAGGTAGATACGAGCACCTCTGGCAGGCTCAGCTTGTGTCATAGAGAAGGTAGATATGAGCAACTCTGGCAGGCTCAGCATGTGTCATAGAAAAGGTAGATAGGAGCACCTCTGGGCAGGCTCAGCTTTTGTCATAGAGAAGGTAGATATGAGCACCTCTGGCAGGCTCAGCATGTGTCATAGAGAAGGTAGATAGGAGCACCTCTGAGAGGTCTCAGCTTGTGTCATAGAGAAGGTAGATATGAGCACCTCTGGCAGGCTCAGCATGTGTCATAGAGAAGGTAGATAGGAGCACCTCTGAGAGGTCTCAGCTTGTGTCATAGAGAAGGTAGATATGAGCACCTCTGGCAGGCTCAGCATGTGTCATAGAGAAGGTAGATAGGAGCACCTCTGAGAGGTCTCAGCTTGTGTCATAGAGAAGGTAGATATGAGCACCTCTGGCAGGCTCAGCATGTGTCATAGAGAAGGTAGATAGGAGCACCTCTGAGAGGTCTCAGCTTGTGTCATAGAGAAGGTAGATATGAGCACCTCTGGCAGGCTCAGCATGTGTCATAGAGAAGGTAGATAGGAGCACCTCTGAGAGGTCTCAGCTTGTGTCATAGAGAAGGTAGATATGAGCACCTCTGGCAGGCTCAGCATGTGTCATAGAGAAGGTAGATAGGAGCACCTCTGAGAGGTCTCAGCTTGTGTCATAGAGAAGGTAGATATGAGCACCTCTGGCAGGCTCAGCATGTGTCATAGAGAAGGTAGATAGGAGCACCTCTGAGAGGTCTCAGCTTGTGTCATAGAGAAGGTAGATATGAGCACCTCTGGCAGGCTCAGCATGTGTCATAGAGAAGGTAGATAGGAGCACCTCTGAGAGGTCTCAGCTTGTGTCATAGAGAAGGTAGATATGAGCACCTCTGGCAGGCTCAGCATGTGTCATAGAGAAGGTAGATAGGAGCACCTCTGAGAGGTCTCAGCTTGTGTCATAGAGAAGGTAGATATGAGCACCTCTGGCAGGCTCAGCTTGTGTCATAGAGATGGTAGATTCGAGCACCTCTGTGCAGGCTCAGTTTGTGTCATAGAGAAGGTAGATAGGAGTACCTCTGGGCAGGCTCAGCATGTGTCATAGAGATGGTAGATACGAGCACCTCTGCGCAGGCTCAGCATGTGTCATAGAGATGGTAGATACGAGCACCTCTGGGCAGGCTCAGCTTGTGTCATAGAGAAGGTAGATATGAGCACCTCTGGCAGGCTCAGCTTGTGTCATAGAGATGGTAGATTCGAGCACCTCTGTGCAGGCTCAGTTTGTGTAATAGAGAAGGTAGATAGGAGTACCTCTGGGCAGGCTCAGCATGTGTCATTGAGAACGTACATATGAGCACCTCTGGAAGGCTCAGCATCTGTCATTGAGATGGTAGATATGAGCACCTCTGGGCACGCTCAGCTTGTGTCATAAGAAGGTAGATAGGAGCACATCTGAGAGGTCTCACCTTGTGTCATAGAGAAGGTAGATATGAGCAACTCTGGCAGGCTCAGCATGTGTCATAGAGAAGGTAGATAGGACCACCTCTGAGAGGTCTCGTCTTGTGTCATAGAGAAGGTAGATATGAGCACCACTGGCAGGCTCAACATGTGTCATAGAGAAGGGTGATAGGAGCACCTCTGAGAGGTCTCAGCTTGTGTCATAGAAAAGGTAGATAGGAGCACCTCTGAGAAGTCTCAGCTTGTGTCATAGAGAAGGTAGATACCAGCACTTCTGGCAGGCTCAGCATGTGTCATACAGATGGTAGATATGAGAACCTCTGGCAGGCTCAGCTTGTGTCATAGAGAAGGTAGATATTAGCACCTCTGTGCAGACTCAGCTTGTCATAAAGATGGTAGATATGAGCACCTTTGGGCAGGCTCAGATTGTGTCATAGAGAAGGTAGATAGGAGCAACTCTGAGAGGTCTCAGCTTGTGTCATAGAGAAGGTAGATACCAGCACCTCTGGCAGGCTCAGCATGTGTCATAGAGATGGTAGATATGAGAACCTCTGGCAGGCTCAGCATGTGTCATAGAGAAGGTAGATATGAGCAACTCTGGGCAGGCTCAGCTTGTCATAAAGATGGTAGATATGAGCACCTCTGGGCAGGCTCAGCTTGTGTCATAGAGATGGTAGACATGAGCGCCTCTGGCAGGCTCAGCATGTGTCATAGAGAAGGTAGATAGGACCAACTCTGGGCAGGCTCAGCTTGTGTCATAAATAAGGTATTTACGAGCACCTCTGGGCAGGCTCCACATGTGTCATAGAGAAGGTATATAGGATTACCTCTGGGCAGGCACAATATGTGACATAGAAAAGGTAGATATGAGCAGCTCTGGCAGGCACAGCATGAGTCATAGAGAAGGTAGATAGGAGCACCTCTGGGCAGGCAAAGCTGTGTCATAGAGAAGGTAGATAGGAGCACCTCTGAGACGTCTCAGCTTGTGTCATAGAGAAGGTAGATATGAGCACCTCTGGCAGGTTCAGCATATATCACAGAGAAGGTAGATAGGAGTAACACTTAGAGGTCTAAGCTTGTGTCATAATGAAGGTAGATATGAGCACCTCTGGCAGGCTCAACATGTGTCATAGAGAAGGTAGATAGGAGCAGCTCTGAGAGGTCTCAGCTTGTGTCATAGAGAAGATAGATATGAGCACCTCTGGCAGGCTCAGAATGTGTCATAGGGAAGGTAGGTACGAGCACCTCTGGGCAGGCTCAGCTTGTGTCACAGAGAAGGTAGATATGAGCACCTCTGGCAGGCTCAGCTTTTGTCTTAGAGAAGGTAGATAGGAGCACCTCTGAGAGGTCTCAGCTCGTGTCATAGAGAACGTAGATATGAGCACCTCTGGCAGGCTCAGAATGTGTCATAGAGATGGTAGATACGAGCACCTCTGGCAGGCTCAGCATGTGTCATAGAGAAGGTAGATAGGAGCACCTCTGAGAGTTCTCAGCTTGTGTCATAGAGAAGGTAGATAGGAGCACCTCTGNGTGGCTAGTTGTTGTTCTCTAGCCTCCTGAGGAAGTCGGCGCCATCTTTAGGGTGCGGTGCATGGTTACAGTAACAATGCTGTGACAGGCTGCCAACACTCCACAACATCTCCAGCTCTTAAGATCATTTGTTTTCTTGATCCTAGCCAGTCTTGTTTGAGTAAGATATCTTAAAGTGGATTTGATTTGCATTTCCTTAATTATTAGTGATGTTGAACACTTCTTAAAGTGTTTCTCAGCCATCTCTAATTCCTCACTTGTGAAGTCTCTGTTCAGCTCTTAGCTTCATCTATTGAGTGGGTCATTTGTTTTCTTTCTTCTTTGTTTTTGAGTAGTTTATATATTCTGGAGATCAATGCTTTGTCAGATGTATGCGCAGTGAAGGTTTCCTCCCTCTG
This sequence comes from Rhizomys pruinosus, assembly GCA_009823505.1. Taxonomy (NCBI): domain Eukaryota; kingdom Metazoa; phylum Chordata; class Mammalia; order Rodentia; family Spalacidae; genus Rhizomys; species Rhizomys pruinosus. The sequence continues at coordinate 1,200,755 of VZQC01006699.1, forward strand.
TGGGATTTCTCTTCAATTCCTTGATTGTTTCTTTTGATGTACAGAAGCTTTTTTTTTAAATTTTTTATTATTATTTATTTTTGCATGTGTATGAATGTATTGTCTGCATGCAGGTCTGTGCACCCATGTCGTGCAATGCCGCGGAGGTCAGAAGAGGGTCTCGGATTTCCCTGGAACTGGAGTTCTCCTGGAATTGGAGTTACAGACGGTTCTTAGCCGCCATGTGGGTGCTGGGGATCGAACCCGGGTCCTCTGCAAGAGCGTCGGTACTCCTAACCGCTAGGCCATCTCTCCAGCCCCTCTTTTTTTTTTATGTGTATGAATGTACTGTCTGCATGTAGGTTGATGCACCTGTGTTGTGCAATGCCACGGAGGTCAGAAGAGGGCATCGGTTCCCCTGGAACTGGAGTTATGGTTCTCAGCTGCCATGTAGGTGCCAGGAATCAAACCAGGGTCCTCTGCAAGAGCAATCGGCGCTCTTAACCACTGAGCCATCTCTCCAGCCCCCCAAAAAGTTTTAAGTGAAACTAAAAGAAAGGACACTTTGAAAGTGCATTGATACAGGAGTTTGGCTTTGAAGGTGCCATATCCTTTAACAGCTAACAACTGGAGACCTGGTTGATTAGGAGAGGCAGAGAAGAATATTTTTTCCAGAGAGTATCTAACCAACTGATTGATGCTATGATGGGAAGCTTCCTCACCAGAGGCTCGAGTGTTACAGGCTTGGTCTCCAGCCCGTGGAACTACGGAGGTGACTGGATAATGAAGGTGCTAATGCCAGTGGGTTAGGTTCGTACTCGATGGTCTGTTAAGAAATGGGGCCTGAGTGGAGGGAGCAGATCACTGAGACCCTGCCTTTGAAGGGTGCATCTTGTCCCCGGATCTCTCTGTCCTCCCCATGGCCATGGGTGCGCAACACTACCCATCATGCACTCTCTGCCATATTGTCCTGCTCACCCAGGCCCAAGGCAATGGAGTCAGCCAAACAGGGACTGGAACATCTGAAACACGAGCAGAAACAAACATGTCCTCTACAAGCAGCCCTTCCTAGGCATTTCTGCAGCCTACGCAGTGTCCGCATGGGTTCGTAAAGACTTTTTTTTTATCTTATTTATTTATTTTTTATATATGAATGCACTGTCTGCATGTAGGTCTGTGCACTGGTGTAGTGCAATGCCAAGGAGGTCAGAAGAGGGTGTCAGATTCCCCTGGAACTGGAGTTCTCCTGAAATTCCTAGAACTGAAGTTCTCCTGGAATTGGAGTTACAGATGGTTCTTAGCCGCCATGTGGGTGATGGGGATCGAACCCGGGTCCTCTGCAAGAGCAGTCAGCGCTCTTAACCACTAGGCTATCTCTCCAGCCCCGTAAATACTTTTTATAAATTTTTTAGATTTATTTTAAAGTGCGTGTGTGTGTCTTGCATATGTGAGTGCGGGTACGCTAGGAGTCCAGAAAGAAAACATCAGATCCTTTGGAGCCAGAGTTATAGGCAGTTGTAAGCCTCCTGACAGGGGTGCTGAGAACTGAACCCAGGGCCTCTGCAAGAGCAGTGTGTGCTCTTAACTGCTGAGCCATCTCTCCAGCTCCAGGTTTGTACATTTTTGTCAAAATTTGCTGCAATGGAACAAAATCATGTCATTTTGAGGAAGATGGATGGAATTCGAGATCATAATATAAGAAAAACAAGCCAGACTGGGAAAGAGAAATATGGAATATTTTGTCTCATATGTGGAATCCAGATTTTTTTTTTGGAAACACATGAAAGACTTTTTGGAGAGAAGAAGGGAGCCAAGGAGAAACAGAGGGAAAAAGAATGGAGAATCGAAGGGTGAAGATGACCAAAGTGCATTATTATACACATAAGAAAACATCACAATGAAGCCCGGCATTTTGTACAATTACTGTAGTTCACAAAACGGGAATATGTAAGAATTTTAAACAAAAGGAATCTTTTCAATGTTTTAAAAAAATGTCAAGTTGATTAATTCAATGCTAATGATTTGCTGAATTTTGGCTTTTCTTGTCTAGTGTCCTAGTTTGCTTCTTTGTTGCTGTGATAAAACACTGACCAAAACCAACCTGGAGAAGAAAGGGTTTACTTTTGCTTACAGGTTATAGTCTACCATCAAGGGAAGCCAAGGCAAGATCTCAAAGCAGGAACTTAGAGGCAGAAATGGAAGCAGAGCCGATGGAGGAACGCTGCTTGCTGGCTTGCTTCTTCTGATTTGTTCAGTTACCTGTCTTACACAGCCTAGGGTCCCCTAGCCAGGTGAGGCACCGCCCACAGTGGGCTGGGCTCTTCTACATCAAGTAGCAATCAAGAAAATGCCCATGGACTCTAGTCCCAGATGACTCTAGTTCGTTTCGAGTTGATAAAAAAACAGCCAGCACATCTGAGCCTTCTACAGGATATATCAAGGCTCAACCCAGTATTCTACATGCTTTCCTCAAAGGAATATAGAAGATATCAATTTTATAGTTCGAGCTGCATCAGAAATGGCTTTAGTGGCAGGTATCAGTGGCTCCCACCTATGATTCTATTTAATAGGCTGAGGCAGGAAGATTAAAGCCAACTCAGGGCACTCAGCAAGGCCTATCTCAGAATACAATGATAAAAATAACAACAACTTGCCGGGCGTGGTGGCGCACACCTTTAATCCTAGCACTTGGGAGGCAGAGGCAGGCAGATCTCTGTGAGTTCAAGGCCATCCTGGTCTACAGTGTGAGTTCCAGGACAGCTGGAGCTACAGTGAGACCCTGTCTCAAAAAGACAAAAAATAAATAAATAAATAAATAAATAAATAACAATAACTTAAATGGGATCAGAGGGTAGATGGGGGAAGATTGAAGATGAAGGAGATAACAGTACCACTCCACTCTCAGAAAAGTCTATATTAAGTTTACTATTGCTCCCCAATACCAAAAAGCAAGTGGACACTTGTAAATCCACAGGCTGCCCTTGAACTGATCTGTAGCAAAGCTACAGGCAATCCCAGGTTTTGAAGTCTTTGGTTCATCAGCATGTCCCTGGTAACCAACACAGTATTCCTCACCATAGACATCAGGTGCTTGTTCACTGACCACTGTTTCTCCTAAACTTTTGCAGAGACAAAAGTGCCCTCAGATGCAAGAAAGCCTACCTAAAAACTGACTACTGCACAAAATGAGCTTACCCTATAGGAAACTGAGCTGTCTGCTGTAGGGAGCATGCCCATTTCCAGAGTTCTAAAGAAGAGTCAGGGGTATTCATACTGTTGGGAGATTTATAAGGAGTTTTAAATTATACACCTCGCTTCCAAATATGCATGAATCATGAATAAGGTGTTAGTTACCAGCTCCATTGCTTTGATGAACCATCTTAACCAAAGCAATTTAAGGAAGGAAGGAAATCTGGGTGGCAGTATCATCAGGCAGCTGGTCGCATCACATCCACCATTGGAAAGCTGAGAGAGATGAATTCCTATGCTCAGCTCTTTTCTCATTTTTATGCAGTCCAGAACCCCAGCCTATGGAGTGGTGCTGCCCACATTCAGAAAGAGCCTCTATTAACCCAAACTAGATAATCCCTCAGACATGCCAGAGACTAACTTAATCCAGATAATCTCTCACTGGCAAACCCAAACACCTGTCTCCTAGGTGAATCTAGATCCTGTCAAGCTGACAATCAGTATTAGCCCTCAGGGAAGGTCAATATCCTACTGTTTACTTTATAGCAACTGAATAAACAACTGCGTGCAGGTCCATTTCTTCTTAGACTGACAATGGCTCCACCAGTGATGGGTTTGCTTTTCCTGAAGACATTTTCTCAGCATTAACAGGTCTGTTGATCACCAGCTGAGGCAAGCCAGGTATCTGGCCCCAAAGCTTTAAGGAAAATTGTATTTTCCCACTAAAATTCACCTCCTCGGGGTCCAACTTTTCCCCCTCAACAAGACCTTTCCCCTTAGGCTCCTGACTATAACTTTCATCTGGTTGATTTTTTTTTTTTTTAGTAAAGCTTCCATGAAACACTTCCACTGCCAACAGCACCAAAACCAAAGACAGCCAGCCCCTTGCCCACAAACATTTCATGTTCCCCATAAACTCTCCCTTAAGAGATGCAAAGGCACTGATCACCATATGCACAGTTTCACTTTGAGCAGTTTCAGTTACCCATGGTCAACGGTGATCAGAAATTATTAAGTGGAAAATTCCTGAGAAGGAGAAACCACGTTCACATAACTTTTATTAAAGTATACTGTTACAATGTTCTGCTTTATTATTAATTCTTTCTAATTTCTTAATGAGCCTAACTTGCAAATAAATATCATAAATGTATATATAAAATATATATGCAGCAAGACTCTCCACCCTTCCACTGGGGACAGTCTGGGAAGTTATTCCGCACAGTAAGTGAGAAGATGACTGTCTATAACCTACAATGAATCAGAAGTAACTTGTCCAGAAATGTTTCAACCACCTTCCTTCTAGACATTCTTTAAAGTAAATTTGGGACTGGGAAACTTGAAGGGATGAGTTATCACAAGAAAGCCAGAAAGATTGTCCTGCACCTTACAAAGGCATAGATTCAGTTGAGTGAAATATTCTGATAGCATAAAAAGGGAAAGGGAAGAATTATTTCTCTACATATGGAGAACAATGTAAGCAGAATTTCAAGCTCCATCTCATTTTAGAATTAAGCATAGCTGGAAACAGTGAACTACTTGGGAGCCAGCAGAAAGGCATCCACCATGACTTTGAAACATGCTATGTAACCTGAGACCCCTGAGCAGGACATGATTTTTATTCATGGGCTAACAAAGACACAATATTTTCGAATAGTGCTATGCAGGATGCTCAAGGAAGCTTGAGGAAGCTCAAGAAAGCTCAGGAAGCTCAAGGATGCTCAAGGATGCTCAAGGATGCTCAAGGAAGCTCATTTTTATTATACAAACAACCTCACAAGGAAACCACACAAAGTACTTCCATTAAGAACCCAAAAAATCCATTTACATAAACAGGCAGTCCATTCCAAAGCTTATGTTCACATAAGCATAATTCTAATCTAGACAGAATCTTTTTTTATTTTTTTATGTGTATGAGTGTATTGCCTACATGTCTAAGTACACACCAGTGTTGTGCAATACCCGCAGAGGTCAGAAGAGGGCATAGGATCCCCTGGAACTGGACTTACTGACAGTCGTTAGCCACCATGTAGGTGCTGGGATTCGAACCCCGGTCTTCTGCAAGAACCGCCAGTGCTCTTAACTGCTGGGCCATCTCTCCAGCCCTGACAGAATCTTTTTTATTATATCATTATTTTATGAATGCCTTCTGATGTAGGACTCCAGAGATGGCTCAACAGGTATAACGTACTTGCTACTCAACCATAAGGAACTGAGTACAGATTTCCCCAGCACCCAGATGTGGCAGCACATGTTTATAACCCACGCTCTGGGTGGGGCATGGGCAGACACTGGCCAGGCAGGCTAGCCAATCAGTGAGCTCCAGATTCAATGGAAGATCCTATCTCAAAAAAGTAAAGTGGAAGATACCTAACATTGACCTTTGGCCTCCACACCACACACACACATACACACACACACACACACACACACACACACACACACACACACGCTTCCTTAATGTAACAACAAAGCTCATATAGCCATTATAGTGACTGTCTTGGGTTGGGTTCATTCTAAATCAAGAATGAGATGTGGACAGAGAACAAGTGGCTTCTCTATGTAAAGATGACAAGAAGTATTAAAAGAAAATTTGGAAAATGACATATTGAAGGTAAGGAGGCCTCACTGAACAGGTTATCACTGGGGGACCAGGGCTCAGTCCCAGAGACAGAAGAGAACATACCCTGAAGAGAATATATCCAGCCCAGGAATACAGCATGCAGAGGACTTCCTACTGCCTCCTGTCATCAATAGTTTAGGGATGCTCCCAGGGATATTACTCCCCTCACTTAAAAGCTACATGAGATTTGCAAATGGTTAGTGAGCACATAGATGGGAAGTCCTAATGTAGCCAGGCACAAGAGCTCAGCCCCAGTAAACATGGCATTTCATCACATTAACAAATGATTGTTTTTCTGTTTGCCTTGAGAGCAGACTCAAATTATCCAAGTTTCAGAAAAAGAACAGTACTCAGGTAAAACTAAGAAACAGGTACCTGAGAAAAGATTTGAATTCAATTTTCTTTCTCTTCAGTGCTATGGAGATGAAGACATCATTATTGTTTGAAAAAGTATTCATTCACCTCACCCTTATTAAGATGGCTGAAGAAAAGTGGCAAGCAATTTCGAGCATTAAGTGGAATGGAGATCATTTGGGAGACTTGCATGTCACTGATGGGAACGTGGAATGGGGTGTCCTCTGTGAAAACAGCTGGCAGATCAGCAGAAATTAAAATAGAATTACCACATAACCCAGCAACTCCATTCTAGGGTATGCGCCCTGTACTGGTTAGTTTTTCACCAACTTGACACAAACTGAGACACCTGGGAAGAGGGAACTGCAATTGAGGAATTTCCTCTGTTAGATTGGCCTGCAGGCATGGCTTGATTGAAATTGATGTGGAAGGGTCCAGCTCATTGTGGGAAGTGCCACCCCTGGGCAGGTGGGCCTGAGCTGTATAAGAAAAATAGCTGATCCAGGAAGGGAGAGCAAGCTGGTAAGCAGCGCTCCCCCATGATCTCTGCTTCGGTTCCCACCTCTACGTTCTTAAGTTCCTGCCCTGACTTACCGCATGATGAACTATGGCCTGGAAGTGAAAGTCAAATAAACCTTTCTTCTCCAAGTTGGATTTAATCACTGTTTTTCCACGGAAATAAAACTAGAACATACTCAAAAGAATAGAAAGAAGAAGCTTGAAAAGATATTTGTATAGCATGCTCATAGCAGCTTGGTTGACAACTAAAAGTATAAAGCAAGCTAAATGTCCATCATAGCATGGACACATTCACCGTAATGAAGGAAGCAAACACCTGAGGGTGGTAAGGTGGCTCATTCAGTAAAGGGACTTGCCACCAAGGCTGATGGCCCGAGTTTGATCCCTGGACCCACATGGTGGAAGGAAAGAGCCGATTGCCATGAGTTGTCCCCTGACCTCCACATGTGCACCATGGCTTGAGTGCACCCCTCCTCCCAATAAATAAGTAAAGAAAGAAAGAAAAATTTTAAATATTTTTAAAGGAATGGCATTTGGCTACACTACTAAAAGAATGGGGCTGAGGCTCAGGCCCTAGGTTCCCTGTCCCACAGTAAACCAGCAAAAAAAAAAAAAAACAGCCATTGCTACAACAGCATGGACTCTTAAAGTCATATACTAGCTTCCTCAATATCTTCTATATGTGTACAGATTCCGTAAATAGCATCTCGAGCTTATGAAAGTGCTTTAGCAGTGTCATTCTAGGGCTATCTGATGCTCTTTCCAGCCTGCTCACACACAGAGACAGACAGACAGACAGACAGACAGACAGACACACACACACACACACACACATACACACACACACGTCATTATCATATCTGAATAAAAGGTACTGTTATAGCCAAAAATAAGCCTGATTCACTTTAGCTTTCTCCACAGCACAGTTCACTCACAGCTGTCTAGTTCTATGTTTGTGAAGAGGAGCCAGCCTAAGGAACCAGATGAGTTGGCACCACAGGTTTGCCAGGGTGTCTGTGTTGAGATTGGTTTGCTCTGAGAGTTCCTCCTTCTGCCTCTATCAGAAAGCCACCAAGGAATGCAGTTTCACGTTAGTCTATGGCACACTACTCTCATTTATAGGACTCAAAAGACTCCAGGACAGAGATTACTTTGATCCCCAACTCCTTTTACCTTAGTGATAATTAAAGCAAGATTTGCTCCCTGTGTTCTTTTCCACATGTGTGAAACATGTGAGAGGACACCTCATCGCTGCATTTCGTTACCTGCCTGCCTGCCAAGCTGAATTGCTTGTTGGGTCTTAACCATTCTCCATGCTCCCAGAATCTGAGTGGGTACCTTCCTTCAGCGGCAGGCTTCTGTTCACTCTCCTATCTCCGCACAACCGACTCCATTCAACATTGCTTTTAGAGACTCTCTTCTCCATTATTTCTTGACAAGCATCCAGAAAGAAACAATTTCTTCTTCCTCTCCCAGAATGCTATAGTACTTTAGCAATGCCCAATGTTCACCACTTATCATTTTCTTTTTAAAAATATTTATTTATTTTTAATTTTTTAAGTTTATGCATATGTGTGTATTCCTTGCATGTGTGTAAATCCACTCATGTTCTGCAGTGTCCACAGAGGTCAGAAGAGGGCGTCAGATTCCCCTAGAACTAGAGTCATGGATGGTTGTTAGTTGCCATATGGGTGTTGGAAATCAAACCTGGGTCTTTGGTAAGAGCAACCAATGCTCTTTAACCACTGAGCTATCTCTCCAGCCCCAATATTTATTTTTATTTTATGTGTATGAGTGCTACACCTACATGGATGTAAGTGCATCCATGTTATAAAATCCCCACAGAGGACAGAAGAGGGTGTAAGAACTGGAGTTACAGACAGTTGTTAGCTGCCACATAGGTGCTGAGATTTGAACCTGGGTCTTCTCCAAGAACAATTGGTACTATTAACTGCTGAGCCATCTCTCTAGCCCCCATTCATCATTTTAAACACTGATATTTGTTTTTTCTCCCTTAATTTGTGACAAGGTCTTTAATTTTAATTTCTCTTAGTTCTCAGAGATGTAAGTTCAGCATCTGTCTCACAATAGGAACTTACACATAAACCAATGACTAAAGAAATAAATCCTACAAGCAAAGTCCTGCAAGCCTGGCTGAAGTTGTGGCACCAGCCACCTGGTCATGCTGTCCTCGTCCTCATCTCTGCAGGGAAAACAGGTGATCAGTGTCAAATGACCAACTCTTCCCCTTGAGCATGGATATCCCAGGTGTGCAATAATTTCCATGGTTGGCACTCTCTACACTTCCATCTCCTGCTTTGTAGTCTCACCTCAAACATGGGAATCCAGATTATACTCATTAAGAAGCCTGAGTACAAGCCACCAGTCATCTAACATTCCCGGATCTCTGTAGCTCCAAGAATGGTAGCTGGAATGGTATATTTCTATCCCTAACTACACACACACACACACACACACACACACACACATATATATATATATATATATATATATATAATTATATTTCTTGACAAGCATCCAGAAAGAAACAATTTCTTCTTCCTCTCCCAGAATGCTATAGTACTTTAGCAATGCCCAATGTTCACCATTTATCATTTTCTTTTTAAAAATATTTATTTATTTTTAATTTTTTAAGTTTATGCATATGTGTGTATTCCTTGCATGTGTGTAAATCCACCCATGTTCTGCAGTGTCCACAGAGGTCAGAAGAGGGCGTCAGATTCCCCTAGAACTAGAGTCATGGATGGTTGTTAGTTATATATATGTGTGTGTGTGTGTGTGTGTGTGTGTGTGTGTGTAGTTAGGGATATATATGTAGATAGATAGATAGATAGATAGATAGATAGATAGATAGATGATAGATAGATAGATAGATAGATAGATAGATAGATAGATAGATAGATAGATACCTGCCTTCTGCTTCAGCCAGAGCAGCTTGGCTGTGCATCTATTTCATACCTCATTTTGTTTTGTCATTTTTAAGCCTGTTTGTTTCTTTCTCAAGGTCTCGTGCAGCTTAAACTGGCTTCAAACTTGCTATGGTGACCTTGAACTTTTCATCCACTTTGCCAGGGCTGAAATTATAAACACCACCAGGCCTGGTTTTATACTTTATGTTTTAGTTCTCCATAGACTAGTTCATGAGGAAAAGTTTCCCCTCTCTAAAAAACAAGATAATTGAGGTTGGAGAGATGGCTCAGTAGTTAAGAGTGCATATTTCTCTTCCTAGAGACTAGGGTTCATTTCCCACCATCTACATTGGTCAGCTTACAACCTTCAGGAACTCTAGCTCCAGGGCATCTGATACTCTTTTTCAGGTTCCTTAGGTATCTGAAGTCACACATGTACATATCCACACACATATATACATACACACATAATTAAAAATAAAATAAAATTAAAATATATAATTTTAAAACACTGGCCACATGTCACTGATCATGAATGATCTTCAGACACAGAAGACTGAAACTGTCCCAATCTCCTAGCACTCAGCACAATGCTTAAACATACATATCTTGATGGCCTCAGGGAAGAAGTGGCCATTTCTGGGGCCCTGCTTTAGTGAGCACCTTCTCTAAGCTTTGTTTTCTTATTTGCAATACAAACAGATTGCCGTAGGAGACTAGTACAATAATACTATGTTAAAAAAAAAAAAAGTGTCTGTTTGCGCTGCCCAATATGGAAGCCACCACCCATAGGTAACTACAGAACACATAAAATGTAGCTATTGTGACAAGGAACTGGAGTTTAAATTCCAATCACCTAATTTTAATTGCTTCCTATAGGTAGTATCTACATATTAGGAGGGCTCAGCTCTAAAATATGATCTCTAAGTGTCATAAGGCTCTGACATTCTAGAACTTTCTGAATAATCCTTCCTAAGCCTTACTCCTCCAATCACCAGACTTTGGCAATTGCAATGTTTCCCAAAATCATAAACACACACACACACACACACACACACACACACACACACACACACACCACAAATTCAAGGACTAAAATTGGACTTCCTCAAAACAAACAGTAGGTGTCTCCATTAGCCAAAATATCTACTATTGAAGTAAGTGGGAAGCCTGTGAGCAGACTGACATCCACTCAGACAGTATGCTGTCTCCGGGACATAACTAAAACCTAGAACCCATCTGCTTTCCAGAAAATCCCTAAATGTCAGAACATTGGCCAGTTTCTCTAAAGCACAAAAAGGCAAACAGTTCACAGATCCCCAGGCAGGTGGCTGCCCCATCAGCCACCGTGAATGTTTCTCCTGGACCCCTGGGTATCACTGCCCCCCTACATTCCCTCAGAAATTTTATGTTTTCTAAGACAAAATCACTACAAAAAATGTGATCAGTACATGTTTGCCCCAAACTGCATTCTGTCAAGTAATTCTGCAAGGCGCTCCCTTAGAATGGCTTTGTGTCTACAAAGAGACAGAACCACCACTGCAATGGATTGGAGTGGGGACAAGTCATACCACACTGAGATGCCCAGGACTGAAATCTGGATTTCACTGCAAGTGCTGTAAACATAGACTGATAGGCTGACCATCTCCTTAAGCTACAGAGATGAATTAAGATACTTCTGCCACCCCAGTCCTCTCACATAGACTTTACTACTGTAGGAACCTCAATGTGCATATACAGAATGTTACATACACCTTGATCATAAGCATCCCTACTGCACAGACACCTCTGCCGCACAGACCTCACTACTGCGTGCTCCTTCACAGTCATCACAATTGCAGACACTTTTGTATACTCCTTACCATGATCACCCACTCTCACGAAGGTATCACGATGGCATATACGTCTCACTGTGTCACATCACCCCTGGGCAGCGGTTACGCAGTGGCTGAGAACAAGGGCTATGGATTTGTGATCCAGGTCATAATTTGCTAGCTACACCATGCTACTCAACCTCCCCAGTAACTAGTCCCCTCATAAATAAGCAGGAAGGTTGGGGAAACAAGAAATCATCACAGTGGAAGATTTATATGTTCTTAATTTCTTCTTTATTTTATTAATAGCTCAGCTTGTAATAAGTTCTCTCCCATCTTTTATCTTCCATTTTTTAATATATATTTTTATTGAATTTTTGTGCACTTCATACAATACATCTTAATCACACTTAGACCCTTCCCCCATCTGCACCTCCCCCATAGCCTGCCCACTGGATTTCATGAATTCTGCCATATATGTTAAGGCCTATTGAGTGAAGTTTGTGTCTCCAGATGTCCCTCAGTGTGAGTTTATCCACTGGAGCCTGGTCACCCTATCTACTGTCACTCCTTTTTTTTTAATTTTATTTCTTTCTGTATGTGTATGAATGTACTGTCTGCATGCAGGTGTGTGCACCCGTGTCGTGCAATGCCGCAGAGGTCAGAAGAGGGCTTCAGATTCCCCTGGAACTGGAGTTCTCCTGGAATTGGAGTTTCAGACGTTCTCGGCCACCATGTGGGTGCTGGGGATCGAACCCGGGTCCTCTGTAAGAGTGGTCGGCGCTCTTAACCACTAGGCCATCTCTCCAGCCCTAGTGTCACTCCTTAAAGAAAACTAACTCTCCCTCACCCAGCAGTGATCGGCTAGCTGCCCACAGCTCCTCGGCTAAGGCTGGGCTTCTTGCCCATTTCCCCAGTTCTAAGCTGGGTTTTGGTCTGAGTTTGCATGTCTTGTGCATGTTGATGCCATTGCTGGAGGTTCATATGAACAAGTTCCCAGAAGCCTGTGAAACTGTTTCCTTGTGGTCATCCACCACCCCTGACTCTTGCAGATTTTCCGTCCCCTCTTCCACAACGGTTGCTGAGCCCTGGGTAGGTGAGGTTTAATGCAGGACTCTTATCCATAACTGACGGAAGTGTAGAGCATAAGTGCAGAGTGCATGTCTCATTCACGGGTGCACAGACCTGCATGCAAACAATACATTCATACACATACAAAAAAAAAAAAAAAAAAAAAAAAAAAAAGGAAAACCTGAGGGGGCTGGAGAGATGGCCTAGCGGTTAAGAGCGCCGACCGCTCTTGCAGAGGACCCGGGTTCGATCCCCAGCACCCACATGGCGGCCGAGAACCGTCTGAAACTCCAATTCCAGGAGAACTCCAGTTCCAGGGGAATCCGACACCCTCTTCTGAACTCCGCGGCATTGCATGACACGGGTGCACAGACTTGCATGCAGACAGTACATTCATACACATACAGAAATAAATAAAAATTAATAAAAAAAAATTTTTTTAAAAAAAGGAAAACCTGAGATTTTTCCATCTCACCTCCTCCTCACTGGTTATTTTCTCAGCTTGATTTAAGGTTTCATTTTAACAAGGCATCTTAATTGAGTATTTACTTTCACAGTCCATCCATTCACAACACACCTGAATATAAAAATACTCTCAGTCTCCTCCTAATATTGCACCTCACACTCTGCTTCCCAGGGCACCCTGAAATACTACTATATCTTTGTCTAGATGTCAACTGAGCTATGAATCAGTCTATTATGCAGCTACCCTCTGTCAGACTGTTTTATGTTGCCATAACAGAATTCCTAACAGAAGGTGCTATTGTTTAGATCTTGAATGGCTCAAAGTGAGTGTGTTAACTTCTTCGTCACCAAAGAAGTGCAGGTAAGAGATGCTGGAAGCTTTCTGTGGGAGGCCCAGGGAGGAGCAGCCTTTGGAGGCCTACTCTTGGGAAGAACTGTGTAACCCATTTCTGTCTTTTTTGCTCCCTGGCTCCTGGTGTCAATGGTATTCCTCGATCCCTCACTCACGTCATGATGTGCTGCCCCAAAGCAATGGGTCTGTTCACTCATGGAACTGTGAGTCTAAAGAAACCTTTCCTCCTTATAAGTTAATTATCTTGAGTATTTTTGTTAGCGTGCTAGAAAACAGGCTGAAATATTTGGGCAATAATAAAGAAAAAACAAATAATAACTAAATCTGGGAAGTCCAAAGTTGACAGGCTTGAACCTGGCCAGGGCCTTCTTGCTGGGCCATCATGTGGCAGAAGACCAAAAAAGTGAGCGGAGCTGGAGGGGAGGGCAAGCAGCCAGTGCTCAGGGCCTCATTTCCACAGCCACTGACCACTGCCGATGAGTGTGTTTGTGAGGGTGGAGCCCCGATGGCCTCTTACAGCTCTTACCTCCTACTGCTGCATCAGGAATTAATTATCCAACCCAAGGACATTGGGGAACACACTGAAAAAGAATTTTACCCCTGACTTTCCAAATTCATCAGCTCAGCCCAACAGTTCCTAAGTCTCAAGCAACAACTTAAAGCCCTTATTCCAGGGTCTCATCTGAATGAAATTAGAAGAGTTTCAGTGCATGGTTTACCCACCTGTGAGCCTTTGGAGTTAACAAGTTAATGCTTCCAAAATTCAGTGGCTGGACAGGAAGAGGACAGCTATTCCCATTCCAAAATGGAGAAATGGGCAAGAAATTAGCACCTGGTCCCCAAATTCCAAAATGCAACAGGGTAAACAACATAAAGTCTTAAATCTGGAGAACAGTTTTCTTTAACTCCATGATCCTTATCCTGAGCACATCCTCTGACATCCTTTGAAACCCATGGCCCCACAGCTCAAGAACTCTTTGTGTTCATGCCTATATAGTTAACATCATGCAATGCTTGCATCCAGAGTGGTGGTCTAAGCCACACTTGGGCCTGCCTGAGTTGCAGCTGGGGCAACCAAAGAATGAGTGATTAATAAAGAACAAAAATTTAATCAATTAAAATTCTGGAGGCTGGTAAGTCCAAGGTCAAGAGAGTAGAGTCCCTGGCAGTTCTGAACAGCAAACACCAAGGACCCAGGGGGACCTCTCTGGCAACTTTGCTCTGTTCTCAGTAGAGGTGGCCTTGAAGATCTTTACCGAGCCCTTACCAGAATCACCCCTAATGCTGTCTGAAGTAATCCAGGCTTTTCTTTTTTTTCTTTCTTTTTGAGACAGGGTTTCTCTTTAGTCCCAGGTGGCCTGGAGCTCACTTTGTAGACCAGGCAGGCTTTGAACTCACAGAGAGCCACCTGCCTCTGCCTCCCAAGTGCTAGGGTTAAAGGCATGCACTACCATGCCCGGCTTTAATCCAGGCTTTTCTAACTTGCTCCTCTAGTTCTTTCAGCCTTCTACCCACTGCTGTTACAAAACTGCATCTTTTCAGGTATTTGTTATAGCAAGCCCTCTAATTCTCAGTACCGATTTTTCTGTTCTTGTTTGCTCTGTGCTGTTGTAAAAAGAATATCTGAGGCTGGGTTATTTATAGGGAACAGAGACTACCCTGGTTAGAGTTCTGAAGGTTGAGAACTCCAAGGTCAAGAGACCCTCATCCAGTGAGGGCCTTCTCAGTCATCCATGGCAGAAGGCAGAAGGCTGAGAGAGCACACAAGGGACAGCAAGAGAAAGAAAGGGGCTGAGCTCATCTTTCACTCGGGACCCCACTCCCAAGATAACTACTTGTTACTCCTGCAATAACGGCATCTATATTCATTCTAATCATTCCAAGAAGTCCTGATTCTCAACACTGGTGCACTGAGAATTAAGTTTCCAACAACAAACATGTAAAGCATTTAAACTATAGTGTTATCAGATTCCATCCTTGAAAAGTAATTAAATCTAATCTAATAGAATACTCAAATGGGCAAAGCAAACACATGAATCCAAATTGCCCAGTGCCCACAGGAGCTCCATAGTCCTTCACTTTATTCTCCTGTGATAGAACATATGGTTTCCAGCTCTGAGCATTTATTGTAGTCAAATGTGCAGCTTTGCAACTAAGACTTCCTGCCCAACAGCTGGGCTTTCAAATGACTCAGTACATGACCACAAAACTACTTATATTGCTCTATGTAAATACTATAAACCGCCAAATAAATCTACATATATCTTTAAGTTCAGACCCCCCAAAAAAACCAGCTGTCACAACTATCTATCACAACTATCTGCTTCTTATCAAATTTTATCAATTCAAGTAAATTTATAAATGCTATATTCTATAATCTACAGTATATAATATACTGTTTTATACACAAAATAACAATAATAAGATAGGCACCTGGTATGTAGTGATGTAGGAGATAGATACTGAGTTAAGTCAGAGAAATGAGAACAGAGCACTCTCCCCTTCTGCAAAGCAGGGGCTGCAGAGGTATACTGCCTTGGGTCTCTGGTCTCCCTCCCAGTACTGAGAAGGTCTTGGAAGGAAGAATTCCAACACTGTACTCCTTGAAACCCCTGAGAACAATCCTCAGCCATCCTCAATGACAACCACTTGCTAATACCTGGGAAACAGGGGAAATGCCTGGGATCTCCCAGACCGAGTATTTAATAATCCAATCCTCTCCACAGTCTGGTGAATGAGGTCCAGCGGTGCTCACACCTGACAGTGAGATTAAATTATGAGGCTGAATTATAGGGTAGGTACTGTTATTTAATACAATAAGGACATTATGTAGGAATGAAACTTTGCCTGGCTTGAGGCAAGGAAGGACCTGTAAAACCTGTTCCAAGGAACCTCTGAGAGTTATCTATAGCTCTGTAAGGTCAGGATATTGCAGTGTTTTTCCTGCCTCGCCTATCTCTGCAAAGTTCCAGAACTGGATGGCCCCTTCCCTTAAGGTATTGAGAAAGATGTCACACCTCTAGTTTACTGGTTGCACAAACAGGAACTCTGCAGCCCCACAGTAGGAGCCAAGGTTGTTCGCCCTTCCTTGCCCAGAGCATAGTAGTAGCCTTTAGTATATAAACACATTGCTGGCATGAATAAAATTGATTCTTCCTCCCCGACCTTCTGCTGAGTCCACATCTTTCATTTCCCATTGGATAACTTTCCATGGTCCCCTCCCCTCTCCTTGCCAGAGCTAAGCCTAGAGAATATCAGCCTACAGGCAGGAGACAGCCTTGGAGCTTGCAGCCTCATGAAGCTGCAAGCCTGGTTCTGGGAGGGAAGAACATCGTGTGGATTGCAGTCACACATGATCAAAGGACCAACAGACAATATAAACAACCAATATTATTATTATGACCAGAGCCTAGATACTAGTGACTCTGGTCTCCATTTACATCATGAGATCTGTGTGGGCAGTAATTCTTACAATGTCCATTGCAGATACTTCATAAGGAACTTAATAGAATAAATGAATATATTATGTTCTAGAAACTGAATCAGAGAGGCAAGATTGCTTGAATATTTCTACATGGTAAAAAGCAGATATAGGCCTGGCTAACAAAGAAAATTACAAATCCTTCTACCCTCCTTGCCTATTTATTAGGATTCCAGTTCTGTTTGAAATTGTCCTACAGTTCTTGGGTAGCTTTCTCTGATTTCTTGTGTGATTGGGTTTGTTCTTCAGTCATTTCTTTCTCCTCTTTGTACTTCAGTGGAAAAATTTTCTACTGACCTGTCTTCAATTCTTCTATTTCCTCAGGTGAGTGGAGTCCCTTCTTGTAGTTTCTATCTGCTGATAGCCTTCAGGTGTCCCCACATGTTACACATCTTTTCCACTAGCGACTTTCTAAGTGAAGACCAGAGTCACTGCTGACTTTAACATAGTAATCGTGACTATTTAAATTCCCAATACTTCTAGCACCAGAATCCTATCGGACTCTTGTTCTCTGGATTCCTGTGTCTCCTGACTCTGTTCTCTGTCCTTACTTCTGTATCTTGTAATTTGCTGCTGGGGAAAATAGTTTTATGCCTGGTAAAGTATATAACTCATCTTTGGACCTGTACTGTGAGGCACTGAGTCACTATGGTCAGTCCATCTCGGTTTCTGTTTACGGGCTCTGCAGTTACCACACAGGTTTTCAACTCCTCCAACATGACCTTTTGCTTATGTATCAGCCTCAGGCTTTAAGAGGTGCTTTTACACAGTACCTTGGTAGTCATCTGCTGTTCAGTGTTACTCTGTTCCTGCTAACCTGGTATGAGCCCTATATGCTCCTGGCCTAACCTGGCTTGGTGTTAGCTGTGAGGCAACCTCAGCCATCTTCTCTCCCCTCATGGTGGAAAGCTCTTTCCTGCCTCACCTCCAGGAACAGAGATGTGAGGGGTTTTCTCCTCTCTTCCTTTGGCCACAAAGTGTCTTCACCAATGCCCTGAGGGTGAGAGTATTTGTGCCCTTTCTCCACAGCTTAGAGCTTTTCTGTGAAGAAAAGAAGGGTGGGGCTGCAAGCTCAGCTGGTAGAGTGCTTGCCTAAGGAGAATGGATGCCCAGCACTGCATAAAATTGGTATGGTGGCACACAAATACAATCTCAGTACTCAAGAGTGGATCCGAAGTTCAAGGTCATCAACTATACAGTGAATTTGAGGCCAGACTAGGATAAGAAATACGGTCTTGAAAACAAGCAAAAAAGTGTTGGGGAGAAGAAGGGAGGGAAAAGGGAAAAGAGGGAGAGAAGAAGGGAAGAAGGAAGGAAGAAAGGAAGGGAAGGAGGAAGGGAGGAAGGGAGAGAGGAAAGGAGGGAAGGAAAAAGAAAAAGGAAATAGGAATAATACATCCTGGACTCCCCTCCTTCCCTTCCCCCTTCCTTCCTTCCTTTCTTCCTTCCTGACTGCAATGGGGGCTCTTCTTTCCCCGGCCCACCATAGAAGCACTTCCCACCATCCTGCCTCATGCTTAATCTGTGGAGAAAAGCTTGCTGGTAAGGGTGTCTGAAGCTCCCCTGGGGAACTGTGTTCTCGCTGAGTGCTTAGAAAGCCCTGGTTTCTTCTGACCAGTTTCTGTGATGTCTACCATCTTTTCCCAGCCTAGTTTTGCTCCGGATAAGAAGGCTCCAAACTTCCTGAAATTTCAGACTTCCTCATTTACCTCAATTCTTTGAGAAGTTCAAGAGTAGTTATGACTTTGCAGATTGTCCAGATTTTTCTGTGTTGAAAGGGTGAGATCAACCAATGCCCTTTCCAATTTCCTACATCTGGAACAGAAATCAAGTCTGAGTTATGTTTTAATTTTTTGACTTACTTATTTTATGTGTATGCATGCTCACAATTATGCACGTGTGTGTGTGTGTGTGTGTGTGTACACCATGGCACACCTGGAGATCAGAGGACAACTCATGGGAGTCAGCTCTCTCCTTCTACCACATGGGCCCCAGGGATAGAACTCATGTGGTCAAGCTTGGCAGCAAGTGCCTTTAAGCACTGAGCCATCTCAATGGCCCTGTTTATGTTTTTAAATGATCATTCAGTCCTTGCTAATGAGACAAGACAGGAGCAGAGGGAGCTATGATGAGGCTATTTCAGCCTCTAAGCAAAGGATGGAGACAAGGACCAGGAATGCAGCAGGAAGAACACCACCAGTGATTTCACTCTGGCTGTATTTTTATTTTTTTTTTAATTTTTAAATTTATTTATTATTTTTTTATGTGTATGAGTGTACTGTCTGTATATGTAGGTTGGTGCACCCGTGTCTGTATATGTAGGTTGGTGCCGTGGAGGTCAGAAGCGGGTGTCGGATTCCCCTGGAACTGGAGATCAATTCCCAGCCGCCATGTGGGTGCTGGGTATTGAACCGGGATCCTCTGCAAGAGCAGTCAGTGCTCTTAACCGCTGAGCCATCTCTCCGGCCCCATGGCTGCATTTTTAATGGAGAGCAAGGAGAGGTTCCTGATAGTTAAATGTCAGATGCAAAGAAGAAGACCTGAAACAGTACTTTTGTTTTAAGGAACTACTAAGATCAGTTACCATAAAATGAAATGGAAGAAACACTATAAAGGGCAAGCTTGGGGAGGAAATTCAACAGTTCAATTTCAGAGATGTTACATTGGAAATACTTGGTGGCCTTCCAGGAGGAAATGTCAAATAGAAATGAGCTTTGTGGGGCAGGGGATGTGGCTCACTTGATGAAAGACTTACCTAGCATTCTCAAATCTGGAAAACGAGTTTGTCCAGGTGCCCAAATAAGAAAAGAGCAAAAATATTAGTGGACATCAGCAGCGTGAGCCTCAGTGGCCTCAGCAAGAGCAGCTTTTGGAATAATGGGCTTTAAGCCTAGTGCAGCAGGTTTAGGGGAGAATAGGAGTAGAAGGGATAGAGTCAGGGAGTGAAAGAGTGGGAAGGACAAGATGTTGGCACAAAGCAGAAGGGCTCAAAGGATTGAGAGGAAAGGGTGACGCACAGACACCGAATCACCATGAACTAAGCTGGAGTAGTAGAGAGAGAACACTAAGCTGGGCTCTGAAATTTTCTAGACATGAGGAAGTTCTAAAGGTTAAAGAGAATTAACATATGAACCATCATATAGGTACACAGCCAAGGGAATTGCAAGCAGAGACCAACATAATTTGTCATGTGGCATAATTAATAGTAGCCAGAAGGTGAGAAGAACAAAAACACTATGAACACATGAATGGCTAAATAATGGACTAATTCAGCCATAAGAAGGAAATTCTGACAGTGCTAAGTGGAACAAACCAGAAAAAAGGTAAGTATTGTATGTTTCAACTTACATCAAATATCTAAATATGCAAATCCAAAGAAAGAGAATAGATTTGAAGTTGCCAGGGGCTGAGGAGAAGGGGGAATAGGAAAGCATGGCTCAATGGTAATAGAGTTTCTGCTAAGTAGTGAAAACCTTACTAGTGATTACTTGAGACAGGAATATATTTGATGCTGTTGAATTATATTAGTAATATGGCTAAAATGGAAAATTTTATACTGGACCCAATTGCAGTTATTAATGCACCATCCATAAATTTGTTGTGCATTTTAAATGAGCAAATAATATGGTCTATGGACTGTAACTTAAGACAGTGACTAAGTAAAAATAGACACGAATGACTGTACCAAAGGATATAGCAGATGCATCAACAGTGCTAAGTGGTTTAGATGGTGACATGAAGAAATGCACAGCTGTGTGCTGGGGAGTGGGGGAGAACACTTCATTACCTAGAAAACCCACCACACAAAAGCCTCTGGTCTAAGCCACATCTAACTGACCAAACTGTAACCAAAAGATTTGGTGAGAACCCCATAAAAGTCTGTTCTCATGTCAGAGTTCAATCAATCTGAGCCCACAGTTCAGAAAGTCAAACAAAGTACAAGTACCTTTCTCCTACTATCATCATGGGGAGTAATCCTGCTCCGCACCCACTGTCCTTTACAAAAAGAAAAGAACTAAACAGTTTCTATCTCATTCCTCTGGGCAGAAGCACAGGAGTGTTTTCCACCTTCCACTCCAGCCCACTTCACCCTGGCCTGCACAACCTGCCCTCAAATCCCCCTGTCTCTTTGTGGAAACTCAGTTTCACTGAATAAATTAATTTTAACCCCTCTAATCTATCCCTTCCCATGTACTCTGTAAATTCAGACCTTAACAATAATTTCCCAAGTACTCACTATCCCTAGCCTCACATCCTCCTCTCTGGGAGGTCTTCAGCCTTTCTTCCAACATGAATTTCTTCTAGGCGCCCCCCCAACAAGCCTCCTCAATAAGCATTCACTCCAGGTTAGAATTGGGTACTGCTATTAAATTGCTGCCCTAAGACCATGTCTAAATCCCACCTTGAACAGATGGCTGCTCCCTTAAGTCTTCTGTATACTCTCTAGAGCTATCACTGTCTCCCTACAATGCCACCGAAGGGCTCCCTCTTCAACAGAAACGGCTCCTGCACTTGTTTCAACTCTTAGCTGGCTCACCTTTGTCCTGTGATCATCTATAGGTCTTGTTTATCACAGTCTCTAAGTTCTCCATAATGTTATAACTCATCTCTCATCGTTCCTCATTGAGGCTCTTGAAACACTGAGCAACTTACAGCTCCCATATAACCCAGGTCCCAGGGACCAGGGTTTATCCCCTCATCTAGCACTGCCTGGAAAACAACAGATCTTCATTAAAGACTGGGTGAGTAGGCTGATGGATGAATCAATGGATGGATGATGTGTTGGTGCATGGATGGATGGACAGGTGAAATCGGAGAGGACAAAGTTATCATGAGGAAAAATAAGCACTACTAAGAGATTATTCCCTCTGGTGGTAAGGTCCTTAGATGCAGAGCATATGTGTTCATTCATCTTTATATTTTTAGAGCTCAGAACAGTCTATCATAGAATGTTCTCCACAAAGATAAATGGGTACACAATTATATAACTAAAAAAAATTATTTCCTTGGTAAGCCTTGATTTAATTAGGTAAATATGGTGTTCAGATTAGGTGTCTTTTATGAAATAATGTTTAGACATAAGAAGTTCAACAATAGAAAGTGCTACTAACTAGAAGAAAGTTTCAAGCATTAAAAGTAATTCTCAGCAACTGAACAACACTTGTTTCCATTAAAATCACCTATCTTTAAGGTACCTGCATCTTAAAAGACAGAATGGTGAAATAAATACCTAATTGAAGAATTTATAGGTGTGGTGGCTCACGCCTCTAATCCCAGCACTCGGGAGGCAGAGGCAGGTGGAGCTTTGTGAATTCAAAGCCAGCCTGATCTACATAGTGAGTTCCAGGCCAGCTGGGGCTAAAGGGAGACCCCTGTATCAAAAACAGAAGAAGAATTTGTATCATTAGCATTTGAAACTATTTTGTATTTATAACTTTGTCCTTAATGTATCTTTTGTTACAAAATATTAAAACTACAATTAAATCAACAATAAAATAAGTCATAATCTATAACCACTGCCCAGAAAAAGCTCTTTTTACTGCCTGGCATTAAAACACTATTTATTTATTTATTTATTTATTTATTTATTTATTTATTTATTTATGTGTATGCACTTGTGCACAGGCATTCATGCCACAAGGCACAGGCGAGGGTGAAAGGACAACCTAAGTGAGTCAGTTCTCTCTTCCCATCATGTGGGCCTAGGGAATTGAACTCACATCATCAAACTTAGCAGCAAGTGCCTTTATCCACTGAGCCACATCCTCAGCCTTAAATATATTCTTATCATTTTTCTTTTTCAGGCAATTGTCTCCATAAGGAAGAGTCGATGCAACAAGCTCAGACACTGCTATTTTCTTAAGGTGGGGGAAATTTTTACTCAGGCTTCCCTGCCACCACAGCCCCCTTGGGAGCAAGGCTCAGCCTCACAGGGTTGCTTTCTGGAGCAAGGCTCAGCCTCATGGGGCTGCTTTCTAGAGCAAGGCTCGGCCTCACAGGGCTGCTTTCTGAATTCTATTTGAGACAAGTTTAGCTCAATCTATCTGAGACAGGCAAAGAGAATTTTTACACTGAATCTATATCTATTGACCGGATCTTCCTCACAGGGCATTTCCTGCCCCATCTCCAGTTCTAGATCTTCCAGGAACATCTTTGGCATCTCACAACTAGTGGTAGTAGGGAAGGCCAGCAGTGGAAGATGAGGGGTGTGCTGTGAGGGGCTAAATTAGGGAGCTGTTGCATGGGCCTGTGTGGAACTGGGTTTAGGTCAGGCAGAGCTGGTTGCTGGAGTATCAGCTGGGGAGGAATAATCGGCCTGGGCTGTGAGACAGAGATCATCTGAGGAAACCTCTAAGGGGTGTGATCCAGGTTCTTAGTGTCTCCCATGGTAATGTCCTCTGGGATATATACGGTCCCCGCTTTGGTGAGAATCAGGCCCCCACACTGGGAATGGCATACATTCAGTGAGAGTCACCCCCAGATTTGTGGCCAGTCACATCTCAAGTAGCATCAGACATCAGAAAAGCCAAAATCTCACCAGCCACTGTCAGTCTCCAAATAAAGTACCTCATGTCTTTTCTCAACCACACATTCCAGAATATTTTCAACATTGGCCAGCAGTGTATGTGTTCTCTCTCTCTCTGTCTCTCTCTCTGTCTCTCTCTTTCTCTCCCTCTCCCTCTCCCTCTTCTTTCTCTTTCTCTTTCTCTTTCTCTGTTTTTAGACACTCAGGAGTCCAAGCCCTTCACTGCCTTGCCTTTGTCAGTGCATGATTACCACAACTACTTTTCACCGCTGTTCTTGGGTCAAAGCTCCATCTATCCCAGGGAGCTCCCTGGGTTCCACACACTCCTCTCCTTCTTCCCCTAGCTCTGTATACTTTTCTTGTCATATGTGGACCAGTTACAGACACCTTGCCCTGCAGAGTAAATCTGTTCTTTGCTAACTCACTGACAGGAAAAAACTAAATTGACTAATTACCCCATTCAACTACAGCTCTTACAGGCTACTTCATCCTGGGGAGAAATCCATCCTCCTCTATCCTCTAAACTCATCAGAACCTAACCTCCTATAGAGGAACAGATTGTGCAAAACAGTCACTAGTGCTGCCATACATATGGGTATGTAAGTATCACTTGCTCCAAAGACCCAAAAAATAAAATAAAATAAAATAAAATAAAATAAAATAAAATTTATCTCCTTTAGAAATACACCCAGGGCACAAAGGCAGTGAGGTGCCAGTGAGGCAAGGCAGATTTGCCTTGACCCTTGGGGGCCTACCAGAAGGGCCAAAATAGCAACACAACCTCCTCCCTACCCCCCCATCAACCTGGCAGAGCTGTGGTGCAGAGGAACTAACATGTGCAGCATTGGTGATTATAGTCTGTGCAGCTAATGTTGAGGTGCCAAAATCCAAAGAAACAAATAAACATACAAATCCACATGCCAAAGGCACAAAGAAAAAACAACATGGGAAATGCTCATAATAAATCCACACCAAACTCTACCAACCCTACAGAAGATCCCTACAACGAGATCTCTGAGGAAAGAAGCCAAGATACCGAACTTAGAAGAACAACTGTAGACATATTCAAAGAAATTAGAAAATTAAGGGAAGAGAATGAAAAACTCAAGAAGGACCTAGAGGGACATAATGACAAACAGTGGAAAGAACTAAGGAGAGAGATTGAAAAACTCCAGAAGGAAGTGGAAACACTGAAAAGACCCAGGGCTGAAATGAAAAAAGAAAATGGCCAACGAACCAAGGAGCTACAAGATGAGAATGACAGGCTCCAGAGGGAAGTGGAAAATCTAAAGAAATCACCAGATTAAATGCAAAAGCATATTGAACATTCATCCAACCACCAGGAAAGGATGAGAAAAAGCCTCAGAAGCAGAATGGAAGAAGCAGAAAAAAGAATATCATACCTGCAGGATAATATGGAGCAACTGGAAATTTCAAGTAAAGATTACAAAAAATTAAAAAAAAAAAAAACACAAGAGTGGAACAACCAGGAAATATGGGACACTATGAAAAGACCAAACCTCCATATCATAGGGATAGAGGAAGGAGAAGAATCCCAAGACAACACTGTTGACAACAGGATAATAGAAGAAAATTTCCCCATACTGAAAAAAGAAAATCTCATACAAATACAAAAAGCACATAGAACACCAAATAGACAGGACCAGAAAAGAAACTCCCCACGCATATAATTGTTAAAACACTAGATGCTCGAAACAAAGACAAAATATTGAAAGCCACTGTTGGGCCTGTGGGCCCTAGAGAATGTGGCCTACTGTAACCCCCTGAACCTGACTAGAGTTTAGCGACCTGTCTCTGGCTGGTCACTTCCTCATAGTAGTGGCTCAGCATATCCCGACCTGAAAATGCCTACAACTGATGTGGTGAGTTACTATTGGCCCAAAGCTATCCCCCCACTCTATGTATCTCCTCTCCTGCCTTCCTTTCTCCACCCCCTCCCACCAAGCATATATAAGCTGCTTCTTGATGCGACAAAGTGAGTCCTTGCTTTGACGAGACTCCCGGCCCCCTGTGTGGTTCTTTTCGGGTCGTTGACACTAGCCATCTGGCTCAGCCCCAGAGGAGAGACAGGCTGGCCTGGCTCTCCTCTCTGCCCTACCTGCCAGAGGACCCAGCAAGCCACAAGAGAAAAACAACAAGTTACATATAAGGGGAAACCCATCAGAATAACAGCTGACTTCTCAGTCCAAACTATGAAAGCTAGAAGAACATGGACCAAAGTAGTCCCTGTGCTAAACAAATTTAGATGCCAACCCATATCCAGCAAAAATGTCAATTATAGTTGAAGTAGAAAGAAAAATCTTTCACAGCATGAACAAGATGAAAGAATACATGTCTAAGAAACCAACACTTCAGAAAATCCTTGAAGCAATCCAAAGAACATAGGAAAGGAACAACTATCCCTAAGCAATTAAAGAGAGAAATCAACAAAAGCATAAGAGAGTAAATACAAACCTAGACCAAGAATGCAAACAAAAATTAAGGTGAAAGGAAGCAACACACATCTCTCAATAATAATTTTAAATACTAATGGTCTAAACTCCCCAATCAAAAGACATAGACCAGGAGAATGGATTAGGAAACAGAATCCTTTGCTGTCTACAAGAAATCCATTTCACCCTCAAAGACAGACACCACCTTAGAGTGAAAGGAGGGAAAAAAAATATTCCAAGCGAATGGTACCAAGAAACAAGCCAGAGTGGCTATTCTAATATCAGACAAAATAGATCTCAAAGTAAAACTAATCAGAAGAGACAAAGAGGGCCATTACATCCTTGTCAAAGGAACAATTAACCATGAAGACTTCACAATCCTAAATGTGTATGCACCAAACTCGGGTGCACCTAAACATTACTCTGCAGGACCTCAAGACACAGATTTATACTAACACACGAATAGTGGGAGACTTCAACACCCCACTGAGCCCCTTGGATAGATCAACTGGACAAAAAAATAAACAGAGAGCCATCAGAACTGAACAACACAATATACCAAATGGACCTCACAGACATCTACAGAATATTCCACCCAAACACCAGAGAATATACTTTCTACTCAGCACCTCATGGAACATTCTCCAAAATCAACCACATACTGGGACACAAAAGAAATCTCAACAAATACAAAAGGATTAAAATTATTCCATGCATTCTATCAGACCACAGTGCAATAAAGCTCAATATGAACACCAGAATAAGCCCAACTAGCTACAAGACTAAACAACACCATCATGAATAATGAATGGGTCAGGGAAGAAATAAAGAATGAAACAAAAGTATTCATGGAACTGAATGAAAAAGACAATACAACACAACAAAATTTGTGGGATACTTTAAAAGCAGTCTTGAGAGGGAAATTTATAGCCCTAATTGCCCACATTAAAAAAAAAAACCAGAAAGGGAACAAATAAACAATCTAACATTGCAGCTAAAAACACTTCAGAGACAACAAATGAACCCTAAACCCAAATGACAGGAAGAAGTCACAAAAATCAGAGCAGAAATCAATGAAATAGAAAATAAGAAAACAGCTGGGTGTGGTGGTACATGCCTTTAATCCCAGCACTTGGGAGGCAGAGGCTGGAGGGTCTCTGTGAGTTCAAGGCCAGTCTGATCTACAGAGTGAGTTCCAGGCCATCTGGGACTAAAGGGAGTCCCTGTTTCAAAAAGACCAAACAGGGCTGGAGAGATGGCCTAGCGGTTAAGAGCGCCGACCGCTCTTACAGAGGACCCGGGTTCAATCCCCAGCACCCACATGGCGGCTGAGAACCGTCTGAAGCTCCAATTCCAGGAGAACTCCAGTTCCAAGGGAATCCGAGACCCTCTTCTGACCTCCGCGGCGTTGCACGACACGGGTGCACAGACTTGCATGCAGACAGTACATTCATACACATACAGAAATAAAAAAAAATTAATAATCAAAAAGACCAAACAAACAACAAAAAAAAAAGAAGAAAACAATACATAGACTCAATGAATCCAAAAGCTGGTTCTTTGAAAAGATAAACAAAATAGACAGACCTCTAGCCCAGTTAACCAAAAAAAAGAAAAAAAAAAGAAAAAGAAAGAGCAACTCCAAATCAACAGTATTCATGATGAAAGGGGAATCATCACAACAGACAAAGAAAAGATCCAGACAGCCATAGGGGAATACTTCAAAAACCTATACTCCACTAAATTTGAAAACCTAAGAGAAATGGATGAATATTTGAAATCCTGGGAACCAACAAACTTAATGAAAAAAAGACTAACAGTTTAAACAGACCCATAATATTTGAGGAAATTGAGGATGTAATAAAAAACCTCTCAACTAAAAAAAGCTCAGGCCCAGATTGATTCAGAGGGAATTCTCCCAAATTCCTTCTATGAAGCCAGCATCACCCTAATACCAAAACCAGGCAAAGATACAGCCAAAAAAGAAAGCTATAGACCCATCTCATTAATGAACATAGATGCAAAAATTCTCAACAAAATGCTTGCAAATTGCATACAGACCCACATCAAAAAGATCATCCATCATGACCAAGTTGGATTCATACCAGAGATCAGGGATGGTTCAACATACGTAAATCAATAAATATCAGAAAACACATAAATGGACTGAAAGACAAAAACTACATGATCATCTCAATTGATACAGAAAAAGCCTTTGATAAGACCCAGCATCCCTTCATGTTTAAAGTCCTAGAGGGAACTGGACTGAAGGGAACATTCATCAACATGATCAAAGCCATATATAGCAAACCCACTGCCAACATCATCCTAAATGGAGAAAAATTGGAACCATTTCCCTTAAAGGCAGAAGCCCAGCAAGGGTGCCCCCTATCTCCAGTACTCCTCACCATAGTGCTTGAAACGCTTGCTAGGGCAATAAGACAAGAAAAGGAAATTAAAGGAGTACTAATCGGAAAAGATTAGTAACTCTCCATCTTTTGAATAGGTCACTTGTTTTCTTACTTCTTTGTTTTTTGAGTAGTCTATGTATTCTTGACATTAATGCTCTGCCAGATGAATCACTGGTGAAGATTTCCTCCCACTCTGTGGGTTTTCTCTTCACTTCCTTGATTGTTTCTTTTGCTGTACAGAAGCTTTTGAGTTTGATGAGGTCCCATTCGTCAACTGTTGACCTTATTTCCTGTGCAGCTGCTGTCTGATTTAGAAAGTCTTTTCCTACA
Source organism: Rhizomys pruinosus (assembly GCA_009823505.1). Lineage (NCBI taxonomy): Eukaryota > Metazoa > Chordata > Mammalia > Rodentia > Spalacidae > Rhizomys > Rhizomys pruinosus. The sequence continues at coordinate 1,229,249 of VZQC01006699.1, forward strand.
CCTATGTCTTATAGGTTGTTACCAACTTTTTCTTTTCTTTTCTTTTTTTTTTCTTTTCTTTTTCTTTTCTTCTTCCAAGACCCACATGGCAGCCGAGAGCCATCTGAGGCTCCAATTCCAGGAAGGCTCCAGTTCCAGGGGAATCCGACACCCTCTTCTGGCCTCCGCGGCATTGCACGACATGGGTGCACAGACTTGCATGCAGACAATACATTCATACACATACGGAAATAAATAAAATTAAAAAAAAAAAAAAGATGGAATAAAGAGCTGAACAGAGACTTCACCGGCGTGGAAGTAAAAACGGCTAGGAAACATCTTAAAATGTGTTCAACATCATTAATCATTAAGGAAATGCAAATTAAAACCACTCTCAGATATCATCTCACTCCGAAAGGACTGGCTAAGATCAAGAACACAAAAGACACCAAATGCTGGAGAGGTTGTGGAGAAGGGGAACACTCATCCACTGCTGGTGGGAATGTAAACTTGTATAACCATTATGGAGAGCAGTGTGGAGAACCCTTAAAAGACTCAAAATGAGCGTACCACCTGACCCAGCCATACCATTCCTGAGTATATACCCACATGACTCATCCTACTGCAAAGATACATGCACAATCCATGTTTATTGCAGCTCTCTTCACAATAGCAAAGAGCTGGAACCAACCCAAATGCCCCTCAACTGATGAGTGGATGACAAAAATGTGGTACATCTACACAATGGAGTACTACTCAGTGGTAAAGAAAGATGACATCATGAACTTTGCAGGTAAATGGATGGAACTCAAAGCCATTATGCTCAGTGAAGTAACACAGTCCCAGAAAAACAAGTGGCGAATGGTCTCCCTCATTTGTGGATGCTAACACCAAATTCCCAGATGAAAGGCAAGCTGAACAATATTATTGTTATATTTCTGTTTATCTGAAAGCAACTATGTTGTTATAATGTAAATCTCTTAACCGCCCCCTGAACTGATCCACCACTTACTTTCAGACTCTGTAATTACTGTATATGAGTGGAAAGTACGTATGCATATTTTAGAGTAATATAAAATTAAAGGAGGAAAATGTGAATTCCTAAACATAAAAAAAGACTGAGAGAAAGATGCAGGATAGTTATGTCAGAATGCATGATGTGGGGGGGAGAAAGAGGAATATGTCTAAACTGAACTGAGAAATGATGTCTGAAATACACAAAACATCAATAAAAAGCATTATAAAAAATAATAAAATAAAAAAGAGAAATATATCCAGCATTGGGATTGGTGAATCCTATGGTGCATCTGTTTTTGGTTTTTAAGAGCTCCTCCTACTGTTCTTCATAATGTCTATACTAGTTTGCATTCCTGTCAACAGTGTCAATGGTGTATAAGAGTCCCTCTTTCTCCATGTGCCCTCCAGCATGCTATTCTTGACAATCGCCATTCTAACTGATTTACATTTATTTCCCTGACCTCTTCTCTGCTTTTTGGCCACTGCTATGTCTTCTCTGAAGAACTGTCTATTCAGATGTAGCCAATTTTTATTGTATTTCCTTTGAAGAACAGTTTTCTTTTTAATGTTTTTAAATTAACCGTCTCATGACTTCACATTTACCCTTTCAGACTGGAGACATCTAAAGCCAAAGGAAATGACCTCAACTTGTGAAACAAGTGAGTAGCCACACCACAGATAAAGTACGGCTACATAAAGCATCACAATCTTCAGCAGAAGACCAGAGGTAGAGAGGGAATCCTCTGTGTCTCATCTGTTACTGAAGCTGAAGCTGATAACTGAAGTAGTGGTCTCTGTATACAGACGGACACAGAACCAGCACAATGCCTTTTGCTCCCTCTTTCCTTGCTGCCATCTTTCTCCTTCTAATTCCTGGAGGTAAGACATATTTTATATGATTTTTAGTTTTGCTCTTGAGAAGTGGAAATGTACATAAGTTTAATTTATGCTTAACATTATATAAAAAGGAAAAGGAAATTATGATTTCTAATCTTTTTTAGTGTTGCCATTTGTCTTTGTCACTTAAAGGCCACACTGACTTTTTAAGAAAACATATCCTATGTATCTGTAGTAAAAACATGAAAGCATCATCTACATAGTTGTAGCATGACTTCTGCAGAAAAAAATGCCAAGCCAGGGCCACTGGGCTGCTTGATCGGCTTTCTCTGGCACAGGGCACATCTAAGAACTTGCACTGACTCTCAGTTTTAGTCAAGCTTTTTTTGGAGTAAAAGGTGATTACATAAGACATGATTTCACTCTGGATCGTTCTCTTAGTTGTTCCAGAATCCTGTAAGGGAATCATAGGAGGAAATGAAGTGCCACCTTATACCAGACGCTACATGGCTCTGATTAAAGGGCTGAATAACTGTGCAGGGGCTTTGATCAAAGAAAACTGGGTGCTGACAGCTGCACACTGTGACCTGTAAGTCATCTCTGCTCCTCTTGTTCCCCAAGTTAATTCATTGCTATCAAGTCCAACACCAAAATCAGGGTGGAATGGAGAAAAGTGGGTATGCATAGCCAAGGCTATATCTTATTGCAATATTTGCCTCTACAATCAAGGGCCAGAGAGTGTGGGATAAGACCAAAATGTGTGACCATTCTCCACACCATTTCAAACTGGCTTGCTTGCTTGCTTGTTTTACACCACAAATAGCAACAGTATTTGAACTTGGAAAGACAGGGAAGGTGAGAAATGGCTCTCAGTCTCCTCACTCCCACATAATCACTGTCAGTATTTAGTTCTGTGCTTTGTTCATAAGCATATTCTACACAGTCAAGCAAGTTGAATGTCTTCTGTGATTACAGACGGTTTGTTCCCTGTCATTGGTCTTTCCCATCCTAATATGACATATTAGAGAGATCCACAGGAAAGTACTGAAAAATAATACTATATGAAAAATGCCAGTAGCCTATAATGAATGTTGTGAGTCATCTTTCCAAAGACAGAATACTATTTATCGTGTGGATATGCTGTTTTGTAACTGGTCCCTACTGTTGGTAAGCAATATCTCTGGGTTTCCCTGTTCTCTCTAGTATAAATTGCCTAAAACAAAGGAGTAGCTTAAAATTTGAGCTCTCCAAAAGGAAAAGCAATCTGTTGGGGTACACATAAAAATTTGTTAAGTAAGAACATCACACAATTTACACTGAGAATAAAGATCTCCAAGGGCACATTGATGAATGAATAGGATGGTTTGATACAAAATCTATCCTCAAAATCAGAAGGATATAGTTATTCCCACATGCCTTGGAATAGTTACCACTAGGTTCACAAACTAGATTTGTAGCAAACTCTAGTTTATTTTTGCAAAAGTTATCTTTTATTTATTCTTTAACATTTCATTCAAGTGTATATCTTTTTCAAATAATATTTTGTATTCCTTGAAAGTTTCATACATTTATATAATATATATTGATCATATCCATGCACCACTACCTCCTTCCAGCTCCTCCTAGAGCCCCCAACCACATCTCCTTCCCAATTCCCTGTCCTCTTTTTTTCTTTTTAGCTTTACCCTTTTTTTTTTGGTATTTTTGAGGCAGGGTCTCCCTTTTAGTACCAGGTGTCCTGGAGCTTGCTCTGTAGACCAGGCTGGCCTTGAACCCACAGAGATCCACCTACCTCTGCCTCCCAAGTGCTGGGATTAAAGGTGTGTGCCACCACACCCTGTCCTCCTTTTAAATTATGATTAATAACCCCCAGAGTCCAATTACTGCAGCCCACCATGTAGAGCTGTCCACTGGGGCCTGAGCAACCTACCAGCCACCACATCCCCAAAGAAAAGTGACTCACTCTTCCTAGGTAGCCATTAACTGCCATTATCTCCTCTTATAGGGGTGGGCCGTCAGGGGGCTTCACCTCCGTCCACGTGGGAATGTTGACTGGCTGGATCTAATGTACGTCTTATGAGATAACCACGGCTGCTGTGAGTTGGTTGGTACAACAGCCATGTCATGTTCAGAAGTCAGCATTCCACAGCTCTCCTTCCTGTTCTCTGGCTCTTAAATTCTTTCTGCCCCCTCTTCTGAGAAGTTCCCTGGGCTTTGGATGGAATACAATGGACATTGATCCTGTCCACCCCTAACTCCCCCTGGATGCCACTCAATATGCCCCTTTCCCACCTTTACGTTCTCTACCTTTTCCCCCCAGGGCCTCTAAAGCAACACAGGCTCTTGTCATTGCTCTCGGTAACTAAATGGTAAGACCCTGTTGCTGGAGACACACGCACATTGGTAACAGGGGATAGAGAAATCCAGCGAGACTGAAGTGTGAGAGTGTGCGTGTGTGTGTGTGTGTGTGTGTGTGTGTGTGTGTGTGGTGTGTCCATGTCTATGTTTGTGTCTTGGAAGAAGGGGTTGCAGTAGTCTATGTCTGTGTCTGTGCACCAATCTCAGCTTTATGTTTTCACCCTCTCTTCCAGCTTCTGAAAGTGTGTCTCTAGCCAACCTTTCTTATCTCTGAATACTTCAAAAAGGCACAGAAAATCAAGCCCACTCTACTCCAGCTCTTGAGTTGAGTCTCTTCCACTGGTTTCATCAACTTAGAAAGCCAACAGGAGGAAGGCTTTGGCCCACAAATCCAAAGCAGCTGGAGAAAGAGACAGCTTCTCCTTAGGAAGAACCCAGCTACCCCTGCACTTCCTGGCGCTGCCCACCAGGGGACGCCCGTGCTCCACATCACCTCCCGGCCTCCCCTGCACAGGCTTTTCTCTAGGCCAAGGACTTCCTTCCCAGGTGCTTCCTCCTTGAATTCATGTGGGCAACCTGATTGTGTCCTAACACAACTGGGGAGTCTGAATTGGAAGACATCAAAGCACCAAAAGACAGGTTCCATCAGCCTGCACACCCCCATCTGGTGCTTGTCTACAACTACAAAGCCATCTGCAAACTGATCAGACTGAGGAAATTAAGCCCATAGTTGAGTTTGCTGTATTCTATTACTTTAATTATATGTTATTCGTTTCAGGAAGGGCAAACCCCAAATTATTCTTGGGGCCCACGCTGTATCTCAGAAAGAGAAATTGGAGCAAGTATTTTCCATTAAAAAGGCAATTCCTTATCCATGCTATGAACCAGAATCATTTCAAGGGGACCTTCAACTTCTGCAGGTAAATATGAGTTGTTTGTTGCTGTTGTTTTGTTTTTGTTTTTAATTTCGTTGTTTTTTTCTTTCCTAACTTTTAGTAAAAGGTCAGTGTAACCTGAATCCAATTTACACACACACACACACACACACACACACACAAACACACACACCACCGTCACAGGCTGGCCACAGCTGGGCGTGTGAGGCTCTGCAGCAGGGCAGGAAGAAGCGCCTCACCCTAAGTGCTCCTTCCCATTCCTTCCCATCCAACTCAACAGTTTCTCACAAAATACCTACTGTGGAGGGCCCTGGCAATCTAAAGAGCTGCTGCTCGTGAATCAGAGAAGACCAGGGGCCCTCTCAGGGTGAGGCCAGTTTGTGTGACTGACGCTCACTCAGCAAGGAGACTAACTGTCCACTCTGAGAAACTATTAGAGTAAACATGGTAAGAAGACTGCTGATGGGCCTTATTATGGGACTCGAGCTGTCTGGCAATCTGGAGCAGTGCCAAGGAACCGAGACTTCTCTGAATCAGGTACTGTCAGCAAGTGGACTAATTTTGGGATGAGACATCTTAATAAGTCTTCCCTAGGAGGCAGAAAGAAAGCAGGCGATACCGTGAATGTAAGGAAGCACTCATCAAGGATTTTGGACACTGGGGAGCCGGGGGGCGGGGGGGGGGGTCATTTGGGGATTGTGGACATTGACATCAGACTTGACTACAGATCAGCTCTGTGTTTGCCCACTTCCTTAGGCTCAGCTTGTCCAGTACTAACAGACTGGAAGGGAGCTTATGAGCAACCAGGTGGAAGGAGGGTGCTGCTGAATGGTTAGTGCAGTGCAGCCCACCCGCCCCTTCTCCAGAGGGTAAATTATAAGCAGGACTACCCCTAACGGCACTCAGAGTCTGGAGGGAGAAACAGATAAACCTCCAGTCAGGACAGGGAAGCCTGCTGGGAACCAGGATAAAACGAGGTGTCTTTCCAGACAGGAAGTGGGGAACTGTAGAAGGGACCATTCGGAGGAGGGGGGAGAAAAGAGAGGTAGGGTGAACTTTGAAATTAAGGGGTCAGCAGGACATAGGCCACAAAGCCAGGCTATGAAAACCTTGTCAGAAGTTTGACCATCACGTGGAAGCAGAGCATGATTCGGCCAGGCTCGTTAGAATGAGGCTTCTGGCCGCTATGCAGAAGGAAGAAGAAGGAAAAGGACCAGAAGAGAGTGTGAACAGAGGGGCTCGCAGGCTCTCACAGTGCTCCAAAGGGAGTGATGGTGAGCTTAGTAACAAGCATTAAGAGGGTGCCCAGGAGCTCCAGGCATTAAGAGGGAGCGCCCCGGAGCCTCTGACAAGACCCCCACCCTCCTTGTCCCCAGTACTTAATTCTTATAGCCTTAACCCTAACCCTTTCACTCTCTGCCTAGAGGCTGTCGGGCCTGGCTCTCACTCAGGTCATTTCTCATCCATACACTAACAGCCCCTCACTCCCTGGGTGATGTAAGGTGGCCCCACCCCACCCAACAGTACTCAATGCCCTTGGTTACACTTCAGGCTCTATTTGTTCCTCTGCCTCCTTCTCTGGAACGTGAGCAACTCTGTCTTGTTTTGGTTTGGTTTTTTCAGCTGAACGGTAAAGCAACTATAACGAAAGCTGTGGGAATCCTTCCTCTACCAAAAAAGGGAGACGATGTCAGACCCCACACCAAGTGTCATGTGGCAGGATGGGGGAGCACCAAAAAAGACTCATGCAAAGTCTCAAATATCTTGAGAGAGGTCAATGTCACTGTTATCGACCGAAGAGTTTGCAATGACAAAGCACACTATAATTTTAAACCGGTCATTGAGAACAGCATGATCTGTGCTGGTGGTAAGAAAGGTGAAGACGATTCTTGTGAGGTAAATGAATTCAGATTTTAACCATTGTTTGGTCCTGGGAAATAAAAGGCTTAAGTTAGGGATAGCCTAGGAAGAATATGGCAAGCAATTGTGGCTACCTTTCACAGTACAAGGTCTACTGCTTGGCCCCGGACAGACGGCACAATCCCGTATGTCATGAGAACTGCTCAGGGAATGTTCTTTCCTTCCTAATGAAATCTTCAGTACATTGTTTAACCACCATTCACAGATGCCCCCTGGGCCCAATATAACCATCTGTCACAATGACTACCATGTATGTTGTGAAGAACCAGCACAGGACTGAGTGTACCAGGCTCTACAGTAGTCTGTCGTGCCATCTAATCCGCAAACCATGTCTGTTTCACAGATGAGGCAATTGAGCTGTAGACCATTACTTTAACTTTTCCACGTTAAGGAGCCTGGCTATCAGTGGGATGGGCTCCTATTTGGACCAGGCTCACCTGACTCCTGATAGTTACTTGACCTTGACTTTCACTATGCCAAAGAGCAGGATCTCCCAGGGTCTGAACCTACTTAGAGCACATTGTCCATAAATGGTCTCCCTAGCCAGAGAGCATATGTAATGACAGCTGATGAATTCCTGTAGGAAAAAAATTCCTTAAAAATTGTTCAAAATATCAAGTATAACTTAGTAGTGTCCTCCTGGAGCATATCTGACACCCCATTTCCAGTCTTTTAGTCACCCCAATAGCTTGGTTTTTATTTTTACACAGGATCTCACACTATAGCCCTGGGTAGCCTGGAACTTGCTATGTAGACCAGGCTGGCCTCAAACTCACAAAGATCTGCCTGCTTCTGCCTCACAAGTGCCAGAATTAAAGGCATGCACCACCACACCTGGCCTCCTTTCAATTTTTAATCTAGTTTCTGCATTTAAGAGAAAGCATGCCATATTTTATCTTTCTGAGTCATCTTATTTCTCGTCTCATGATTTCTAGTTAGAGGAGGTTTTTCTTTGTTTGTTTGGTTGGTTGGTTGTTTGGTTGGTTGGTTGGTTGGCTTTATTTTAGTTTGGTTTGGTTTGTGAGACAGGGTCTCCCAGCTGGCCTGTAACTCACTAAGTAGACCATGTTTAGCCTCAATCTCACAGAGACCCCCTGGCTTTGCATCCCAAATGCTGGGATTAAAGGTGTGTGCCACCACACTGGACTAAGTTAGAAGAGTTTTAAAATTAGCTTTTAAGGGGGCTGGAGAGATAGCCTAGCGGTTAAGAGCACCAACTGCTCTTGCAGAGGACCTGGGTTCGATCCCCAGCACCCACATGGCGGCTGAGAACCATCTGTAACTCCAATTCCAGGAGAACTCCAGTTCCAGGGGAATCCGACACCCTCTTCTGACCTCTGCGGCTTTGCATGACATGGGTGCACAAACCTACATGCAGACAGTACATTCATACACATACAAAAACAAATTTTTTTTAAAAAATTAGCTTTTAAATAAGGAAAGGGAAATAAAAGGCAGGGATGACGTATGAATGAATAAATAGATAAATGCTGGTAAATATCTTGGGAAAGCTCCACAATTATACCACATGCCTTTCTGTTCTAGGGGGATTCTGGAAGCCCTCTGATATGTGATGACATTTTTAGGGGTGTCACTTCCTTTGGGAAATGTGGTGACCCCACAAAGCCTGGAATCTACATTCTTCTTACAAACAAATATCTCAAATGGATAGAGAAAACCATTGCAGGCATCCTATGATGCCCTTCCTTCGAAGGACATCCTCTTGTAGCCACCAGAGGGATCAGGCTTGACTCATTCCAAGAAGCTCTGAGCAATCCTAAACTCTCTGCACCGCCAAACCTCTCTGATGCAGTCAGCAACAAAGAAACACTTGCCTGCCTGCCTGCCTGCCTGCCATGCTCCACGATTCTCTGAAACTGCAGCTTCACACTTAATTCTCCCTTCATGACAGCAGAGAACCTTAAGACAGCCATTGGTCCATAGACACATGACTTTATTCAGAAGTGAGAACTGTCACTTTCCTGTGTGCAGTTAATCCTAAGGGAAAAAAAATTCCTAATTCTTCCACATATGTGTGGCCCTTAGAATTTATAGCTTGAGGTTCTATTCTGTATGAAGTACAGAGAGAGATGGAAAGTTTCATTTTTTCAATGTACTTCTGTGTTTTAAAAAAATTTTTTTTACAAAAAATGTTTATAAAGGCAACTGGAAAGATATAGTGCGTGTTTAGATATTTGAAGTTTGAGGCCAGGTATGGTTCAGGGTAATTGCATCACAAGTAGGCCAATGTTTCATATCCTGGAAGGCCTCAGTTCAGCTAGCATGGCCACCTTAGCTGGCCAACATGTGTGTACAGGCACCAAGCTTAGTTCAGTGCTATTCTTAAAGAGTGGTGTTAATGTAACAAAGAAAGTGGCTTATTTTATCATCTACCACTTACGTATTCTCTATTTCTTATGCTTTTTCTCAAAAATGCTGAATTATAATAAATCATCCATTCTGCAGTGATTCTGACTAGTCCACTTTAATTCATCAAGCATTTCCCGAGGCTTATCATGTGCCAGGCGCTGTGCCAATACTGTACATCCAGAGGGGCCTGAGGCAAGGCCACCATCCTCCAAGTGCTCAACAGCTGGCAGAAAATGAGAAAGATGCTTAACTCAGGTGCCGGAGGGCAAAGAGGAGAGGAGAGGCAGGTCCCTGCTGTGAGGAACGTTTCAGTCCCATCACCAGCCTCAAGACTTGAGGCCTATACAAAATTCAGATTCCTGGCTAGAATTGCCACAGACCTCCCAATGGGCCTGGTAGAAAGATCACTGATCTACAAAGCCAACTCAAGCTCCAGCCCTAGAATACTTAAGATACAAAGCAGAGACCCAATTTGTACTGTTTTCACATCTGTAAACTGAGAATGAGTAAAATGTGAGCTTTAGTCTGAAAATTCGATGTCAAGAATTATCCAATATTCGTCTTTCAATGGTTATCATTAACACACACACACACACACACACACACAAAAGCCAGGTGTGGTGGTGCACACCTTTAGTCCCAGCACTCGGAGGCAGAGGCAGGTAGATCTCTGTGATTTCAAGGCCAGACTGGTCTACATAGGGAGTTCCAGGACAGCTGGGGCTACAGGGAGACCCTGTCTCAAAAAGAAAAAAAAAAAAAAACAGACACACACACACACACACACACACAACTGATAGCAGCAAATGTTGGTGAGGATATGGAAAACAGGAGCCTTATAAAGTTTTTCTACACTGGGGGTAGAAAGTGACATGGCACAGCCACTGTGGAAAATGGTTTTGTAGTACCTCAAATCCCAGAGTTACCATGTCACCCAGTGTAGGTAAAAAGAGGCCCCCTGTGGCTACATTGTGCTAAATTACCTCCTTGTCTGTTTACCCTGAAACCTAGCCCTAGGTGGGATTTGCCTGCATTAACAAACCAGTGAGACTGCCCTGGGATTAAAGACTCTCTCATGTTCTTACAGAACATGAGGCAGGGGGTCTGAAAGCAGGCCCTGAGATATGATGTCACTAGGTATAAAACAGAATGCTGTGGACGAATAAACGGGCTCTTCACACCATCAGCCCTGTACTTAGCCCATCAGGCTTGAGTGGTGTTTGCTAGCAGAATCTGGCTGGGGAAAATCAACCAGACTCCAGCCTGGGAAGTCCAGTGAGAGCCATCAGCATGATCACTGGTGTGCGGGGAGTGTGTGCTGGTCACTGGTGTGAGCTGAGTGTGTGCTGATCCCTGCTGTGTGGGGAGTGTGTGCTGGTAACTGGTGTGTGCTGAGTGTGTGCTGATCCCTGCTGTGTGGGGAGTGTGTGCCGGTCACTGGTGTGTGCTGAGTGTGTGTCGGTCACTGGTGTGTGCTGAGTGTGTGCCGATCCCTGGTGTGTGTTGAGTGCGTGCCGATCACTGGTGTGTGCTGAGTGTGTGCCGGTCACTGGTGTGTGCTGAGTGTGTGCTGGTCACTGCTGTGTGGGGAATGTGTGCCGTGGAATTTAGGCTGAAGAGCTCTAAACAATGACAGCCTGGGGGGGGTCCAAGAGTGGCGATAGGGCACTGCCTGGTGTAGATGTCAGATGAAGACATGTGGGCTGGGAAAGGCCATCAGCCTTTGACCCTAAGGTTTAAGGACAGCTGCTGGCAGCTGCCTTGCACCCCTTTTCCCTTTTCCTGTTAATCCAGTGGAGGAGGTTTGTGTAGCAGCCTCCAAGTGTGGAGGAGTGAGAACCATCAACCCAACAGTTTCATGAGGTATATCAGGAGACACAAAAGCATCTGTGTTTACAAAGACATGAGCTCAAGCATTCACAGAAACATTGTTCATACTGGTCACAAAGTAGAGGTAGGAGCTGGAAAGACTACTCAGCAGTTAAGAATACATGCTGCTTTTTCAGAGGACCAGAGTTCAGTTCCCAGCACCCAAGCTGAGTGATTCACAACCACCTGTAACTCCATCTCCAGGGAATCCAACAGCCTCTTCTGGCCTCTGTGGGCACCTCATTCATGTGCAAATACCAACACACAGACACACACATATATACATATTTAAAAAATAAGAAAAATGAATTTAAAAGAGGTAGAAATAACCCAAAGCCCAACTATATATATATATATATATATATAGAGAGAGAGAGAGAGACAGAGACAGAGACAGAGACAGAGAAACAGAGACAGAGAGACAGAGATTTATATGCTCCCATGAAATAGTGTTGTTCAGTCTTAAAGAAAAGAATGAGCCAGGAATTGTGGCACATGCCTTTAATCTCAGCACTCGGCAGGCAGATCTCTGTGAGTTCAAGGCCAGCCTGGTCTACAGAGTGAGTTCCAGGACAGTTGGGGCTACAGGGAGACTGTGTCTTGAAAAGAGAAAAATAATAATAATAATAATAATAATAATAATAATAATGAAATGCTGAGACGTTCTGTCATGGATGGCCTATATGAACATGAATGAACATGGATGATCCTTGAAAACATGCTAAGTGAAAGAAAGCAGACACGAAATGCCATATACTGTATGATTCTAACAATATGTAATAATTCTTAAACTAGGTATGACATGGGTAAGGGCTGCAGATGTGGCTCAGTTATACATCATTTGCCTGCATGCCCAGGCCCTGGGTTTGATCCCCAGTACTGGAGGGGGAGAGAAGGCATGGTATGGGTGCTCGACTTTGCCATACATGGATATAGTAAAGCTCACTGAATTAAACAGTTTTAAATGGTGAGTTTAAATGGTGCACCTTGTACAGCTTTAAATGTGAATTATATCTCAGTTTTCTGAAACTGAAACCAGAAGCAGCACTTTCAAGGTTGTGCGGCTTCTCTCAAAGCACCCTACACGGTGAGTTCCAGAGATGCCTGCAAAGAGAGTTGAGGTGCGGGGACTTTCGTAGTCTCTACAGCGCATCCTGGAAAGCAGGGGCTAACTGCACACCCCCTGTCATCCCTTGTGTGTTGGAAGAAAAAAGACTGCACAGCCGAGCAAACCAGAGCCGGGAAGAGGTTGGATGAGGACAAGTCACATGTCACTCTTTACTAAAGACATTACAGAGATGATACTGAAGCTGGAGGGCCTGTGTCCACTCCCTGGAGAGGGAAATCAATCCAACAGAAAGAGGAAAGCCTGGCTGAAAGACAAAGTGACAGGCATCAGAGAGGGAAGGAGGGAAGTGAGCTACTTAGCGCTGTGCAGCCCAGCACACGAGTGCCTGAGAGGTTGAGCTTCCAGCAAGTGGTTCCACTGATTCTGCCAGATAAACCTACGGGGACATGTCTGCTTTGCTCCAGACCCCTCGGAGTATGGACACAGGACACACCCACTGCAGCTGCAAATGTGAGGTTCCCTCCCGCCGACTCAGGCCTCAGCCCCCGCTTCTCCACAGCCTCCTCCACCACAGCCGCCTCCACCACGCTTCAGTGTCGCTCCATTTAATCAGCACAGGAGCCTTCTCTTAAAAAGAAGACATAAAAAGACCACCTCTCTGTGCAACTCTCCATTTCTCTCCTTTCCATCAAAACTCAAAGTTAGCAATGTCTCTGATTTCTCTCCCTTCATTCTCTCTCAAACTCCAGAATGGCTTTGGCTCACATTCCAAAGAAATGGCCTTCAAAGCCTTTACCTGGTAAACTTAGAGAATCCAGTGGTTGGTTCTCAGCACCTTTTACTTGCTGTCAGCAATATTTGACCCATTGCACTCTTTCTCCCCCCTCCCCGAGGGACTTCACTTCCCAGTCACCGCGATCCCGTGGCTCTCCTGGGGCGAAGGCCCCCTCTCCCTCTCCGCACTGTTCTCTTCCACCTCTCACGGCTGCAGTGCCCCTACCTCCTGCCACAGCGAAGTCTCTAGATCCCATCCCCATCCTCACGACCTTCTCAGTGGCGTCTAGGCTACCCAGCTCCATAGACAGCATGCCGTCTCTAATCTGTGTCTTAAGCTCCAACTTCTCCCTAGTTCCATCCACTTACAACTCCACATGGACACCAGCAGCCTGGTCACTCCTACTAAACTGCTTCAACCCTAGACTTCTCCATCTTATTTCATAGTAACACCTTCCCTGGAACTCAGACCAAAAATAAAAATAAAAATAAAAAAATCTGGCATCTTCTTTGATTCCTATTTCTCTTATGCTGCACAGTGAACCTGAAAGAGTGTTATACTTGCCTTAACTTCCAAATTTATCTAGAATCAGCTATCTCTCACTGCATAAGTTGCTCCTACATGGGCCCAAACACCCATCTTCTCTAGCTCAGATCTCTGCACAGCCTCCTACCTTGTCCCTGCTCAGGCTGCCCACACACAGTGGCCAATGATCCTGTTCAAGCACACGAGAGCATGGCGCTCCTCTGCTCAGACCCTCTGATGTCTCCTCATTTCCAGCAGGCTAAAGGGCAGAGTCCACGCAGTGTGACACGGAGCCTCACAGTTTCCTCTCCAGCATTTCTGGCCCCATTTCTCTTCCGTGCCTCCCCACTCAGTCCTCTGCAGATGCTAACCTTGCTCTTCCTCGAACTCGCCAGGCATTCAGTCCACTGAGGATATTCACAGATTTTCCCTATTTTTAGAAAACTTGTCTCGATAGCTTCATGGCTTTTAAACCCAGCCTCCTTCAAAACACTGCCTCGCTCCCTGACCCCCACCCTGACTGCTTATGTATTATTTCCTAACGTGTTATACATTTATCACATTAGGAGTAATGTGTCTTCCCGCTGGAATGTGAGTTCTGTGTCAGCAGGTATTCTTGCCTTTGTTCACGAATGTATTTTCAATAGCCAGATATTCAATAAATAGATAAATTTAATGAAACTGAACTACTGCCATATCAACAAATAAAGAAATTCCTGAACATCTTTACTACCTCCTCCTCTTTGTAATGGGGTAATTTCACCAGAGAAGACCACTCAGACACAAAATGAAGCCAATAGAAGGTCTTTAGTCAACTGACAACTCCACACTGGACATTCAGTACAGGGTGTGTAGCAAAGAGTTATAATTAGGAGGTGTTTATATAGAAAAAGAAAAACATACCCAGGGTGAAAAGTTTAAGTTTCCAAGCTTAGGGGTAGTAAGTCCTCTAACAATTCCTATTCTCTAAAAAGCAAGCCAAGCTTTTTTAAAGTACAGGAGCCATGTAGAATGAGTTCCTTTCTAAGCAACTAGGTACATAGTTCTCAAAACTTCTGCCCTAGTTCAGTTGAATTCAGTTTGTTTTATTCCCATACTATGAGTTAGGTTTTAACCTCTGGACTCAGCTGGGGCTCATAACATGGCGTAGCTCTGGGCAACCTTGAGGTGGCTCACCACATGCCCCACTCATTCTATGGGCAGGTGGCAAATCTTAGACTCATATTGGGACAGAAAAATATATACCTGGAGGGGCTGGAGAGATGGCTCAGTGTTTAAGAGCACCGACTGCTCTTGCAGAGGACCCGGGTTCGATTCCCAGCACCCACATGGTGGCTAAGAAGAGAGATGGCCTAGCGGTTAAGAGTGCCGACCACTCTTACAGAGGACCCGGGTTCGATCCCCAGCACCCACATGATGGCCGAGAACCGTCTGAAACTCCAATTCCAGGAGAACTCCAGTTCCAAGGGAATCCGACGCCATCTTCTGACCTCCGCGGCATTGCATGACACGGGTGCACAAACTTGCATGCAGACAGTACATTCATACACATACAGAAATAAATAAAAAAATTAAAAAAAAAAAAAAGAACTGTCTTTAAGCCAGGCATAGTGGTGCATGCCTGTAATCCTAGCACTTGGGAGGCAGAGGCAGGAGGATCTCTGTGAGTTCAAAGCCAGCCTGGTCTACAGAGTGAGTTCCAGGCCGGCTGGGGCTAGAGGGAGACCCTGTCTCAAAAAGAAAACACACACACACACACACACACACACACACACACACACACACGCACACACCTGGAGACTGACCATCAGAGACTGACCTGTACAGGTCTAGCCCTGGTCAGCTAGAGTAAGCCTTGCCAGTATCCTGTCAGCTGCTCTCCATCTCCAGGAAGGCAGCCCACCTGGCAGCCCTGCATACTCAGTTTCCCGGTAGTATCATTAAAGGGGAGTACATCTCATCTCCCAGCTGTAGGAACACTGAGCCCAAGGAGTTGGCAGGACCTGATAAGGCCCCTTTGGAACTTAAAAACAGGGCTGGAGAGATGGCCTAGCGGTTAAGAGCATGGACTGCTCTTGCAGAGGTCCCGGGTTCGATCCCCAGCACCCACATGGCGGCTGAGAACCGTCTGAAACTCCAATTCCAGGAGAACTCCAGTTCCAGGGGAATCCGACACCCTCTTCTGACCTCCGCGGCATTGCACGACACGGGTGCACAGACCTGCATGCAGACAGTACATTCATACACATAGAGAAAAATAAATAAATAAAAATTAAAAAAAAAAAAAACCTGCTGAGGGGCTGGAGAGATGGCCTAGTGGTTAAGAGTGCCGACTGCTCTTGCAGAGGACCCAGGTTCGATCCCCAGCACCCACATGGCCACTGAGAACCGTCTTTAGCTCCAGTTCCAGGGGGATCTGACACCCTCTTCTGACCTCTGTGGCTTTGCACAACATGGGTGAACAAACCTACATGCAGACAGTACATTCATACACATATAGGAATAAATAAATAAATAATAAAAATAAAAATAAAACCTGTTGAGTAAAATCCCCATACCAGGTATCGTTAATTCTTACAGCTACCATGCCAAAAGGGGGTTGTTTTATAGTTCATAACACAGGAGGCTGAGGTGGGGTGGCATTAATACAAAGTACATCTGTGGTAACAGACCAGGAATCCATTAGAAGTTGACCGTATAAGGAAAGTCTAATAGATCCCCCCTTTACTAATACAAAAAGAGTGGCTGGAGTAGCTTTCCTCTCTGTTTACAGAGTTTCTGGGTCCCCTGATGGCAGAGAGTTTTGATCTGTCCTCAGGTAGGATTGCTGGTTCCCTTGGTGCTCTGAGCTGGAATCAGGTGTTTTTGCAGGTCTTTTTCGTGAGTCCTCACATTGTCAAATGAAACATTCAGTCATCAGGGGTGTTCTGTGGAAAAAACACAAGTATAGCCCCACCCCCAAACTAACACTGGAGTGAGAGGATGTCATTCTTCTGTCAAGGGATTCTCCCAGGGAGCCAGTCTGCAAGGGCCCAGTCCAATTCCCCCAGTGGCTCTCAATTGCAGAGAAACTATGTAAAAGGAGAGTATCAGTGGGGAAGGCCCACTTAACTTTTGCTGTGTGGAGAATCATTAGAACAGGGAGTGTGAAGAAAGGATTATCATGTCTTCTTAGGGCACGATTGCATCACATTCAGAAGACTCAGGCAGTAGTACATAGTTCCAAGGAAATAACATAGACCTAGAAGCTGTGCTCAACCCCTAAGTTAGTTGTACTCTTACCTTTTAGTAATTTTTTTTTTTTAGAAAGCATGTTAACAGCATGGCCCAGGGAATAAGAGGAGACTTGTGCCAAGGCCAGGCAGGCTAACAGAGCATGGCCCTGCACCCTAAGGTGCCTGACTAGCCCAGAGGATGTTTTAGGTTTAAGCCAAGCTTAGTGATAAGGGAGGGGAAGAGAATACAACAGTTTGAGGACAGCTGTAAGACAGGCCATCAGCACCAGGTCCAGTCCCCAGGGTTGTAGACAGACTCCACAGACAGGAGACTGAGTCCAGGGAATGCAGAGCACTAGCAAGGCCCTGGGCACAGAACCTGAAAGAATGCCAGTCTCTAGAGAACCAGAACCATCATTTGTTTTAAACTGTACCAGCTCAGATGATGTCTTTATCAGAACCTCAAGAGTATTACTATACACTGAGGGGTTTACTGACAAGGGTGTCCCTAGCAGAGGTAGTCCTACTAAGCACAGTTCTCTTTGTAGAGAAAATGGATGTTGTGACCCCCATTACTTAACTGAGGCTGGAAAGGCAGGATAATTATCTGAGCTATGGGTTGTCCTGTAGACAGGATCCCATATCTTTTAGTGGGGATAGTTTATGAACCCAAGTCCCATTGGCAGGGCTTCTAGGAGAGAAGTTCCCTCCCTTCACCTGAGCAGCTGCTGCTGCCTTTGCCAAAGCCTACCATTCTGGGAAGGCCTGCAGCCTGGGCCCCAGACACCACCTCCCTGGGCAGCTGTTTTCACCATTAGGCCAGGCTGCGGCCACCCTGCTGAGGTGTGCCCCAGCCTGGATCGGCCTCTCCTCCCAACATTGTGCCAGTGTGCTTTGCATTTCTCTGTTTTTTTTTAATTTTTTATTTATTTCTGTATGTGTATGAATGTATTGTCTGCATGCAGGTTTGTGCACCCGAGTCGTGTAATGCTGCGGAGGTCAGAAGAGGGTGTTGGATTCCCCTGAACTGGAGTTCTCCTGGAATTGGAGTTTCAGACGGCTCTCTGGTTTGTTTGTTTTTTTAATTGTACCCTATGACCCACCCTTAAGCCCAAGAGTACCAAGCTCCCCACAGTCCCACAGCTCCACAGCCACCCCAGGCCCGGCCACCACTCTCACCTTAGGGGCCTGACCCTGCAGGCCTCCGCAGCTGGGCACCCTTGCCGGCCTCCTTGGTGCTGAACATCATGGCCCTCTGGAAGTTAGGGTCACTGACAGCCCCTGCCAGCTTCTTGCCAGTCTGATGACCCTGCAGCCTGGCCACAGTGCCACTGGCTCAGTGGACCTGGCCCACATGTTGCCCCTTAGCCACCCCAGCCACCAATCCTAGCACAACCTGCCATCTTTGGTTTTGCTAAGAAGTACCCCCATGCTAAAACAAATGGCAAAAAGACAGACAAGACTATACAGACGTGACAAAACAAACACACAGAGACAATAACACAGCAAACACACTTGGAGGCCACCATGCACTCATACTCCAGATCCCAAACTTGAGCTACAGGAGGCTGAGTGATATCTCACACTGGACCTTGGGACACTGGGTTAATGGTCATGTGTAACTCCCTTAAAGTGTCCCTACTGAGAGTGCCTCAGCCAGACCTACCTCTAGATGTTTCCAGAAACAGATGATTTTCTATGATGTTTAAAATATTTGGGGGTGGGATGGGGTGTCAAAGCCACAAGGGTACTCAGTCAGCAGAGACCAGAATTCTCCAGATGCTCTGAAACATCTCAGAGGGTGCCTCCCCTGGGAGCTGGTCCAAAGCCACTTCCTTGGTGGAGCACTGAGACACCCCGGAGGTCTGGGGGTTAATTCTATGGGATTTTCTGGTCAGGGAACCAAACATAATGGGGTAATTTCACCAGAGAAAACCACACAGTCATAAAATGAAGCCAAAAGACAGTCTTTAGTCAGCTGACCACTATACACCCACAGTCGAGGGTCTGTAACAGAGAGTTACAGCTGGGAGACATTTTACATAGGAAAAACCATACCCAGGGGTGAAGAATTTAAGTTTCCAAGCTTAGGGGTAGTAAGTGCTTCTAACAATTCCTATTCTCTGTAAAAGCAAGCCAAGCATAAAGTACAGAAGCCATCCAGAATGAGTTAGCATCTAAGCAACCAGGTACACGCTGACCTGTCCTCAAGCTCCTGACCTAAGTCAGTTTAATTAAACTTTTTTTATTCCTATACTTTGAGTTAAGTTTTAACTTCTGGGCTCAGCTGGGGTTCATAATATTGTGTAGCTATGGGCAATCTTGAGATGCCTTTACCCCGGTGACTTCTAACATCACAGTGTAGATCTGCCTCACTGGTATTTAGCGTTTATCTCAATATAATCACTCCTGAAAGGCATGCTTTCATGTAAAATTATTCTTAAAGAACATTTAATTTATGGGATTCATCCCTAGAGTTGTAGATGATAATAGTTCATTAACTCCTTGCTGTGTAATAATTCCACAGTATGAAAATGCCACAACTTGTTTATCCACTCAGCCGCCGATAGGATCAGTTTGGAATTGTCTTGGGTTGGGTCTTCAGAATCATACCCTTACAGGATCAGTATAGATTTCTAAGTGTTCCAGGGGAGACCAGGAATGGAGTGGGGGGAATGGAACATGGAGGGGTACAGTCTCATTCAGAATGCCCGCAGGTTCCCTCCAGAGACTGTGAATGTAAATGCGGAGTAACCGAACCCCCATTCTTTACCAAGTGAATGCCTTTCCTCAGCTCTTGCCTTCTTGAAAGAATTCAGTCAAGAGGTGCAGACAGCACAAACAGAAGTTTATTTATCAAAGTTTATTTAGCAGTCCACAGAGATTGGAGTGGAATAAAAGGGGAGTTTCAGTCTATTGTGTTCTGCATTGTGGATTTTACTTTTTGGCAGTTGGAGACTAGACCTAGAGCATTATCCATGCTAGGTCCCCATGCTGTGGATTGCTAAAGAATTTCTATATTTATGAGGTGCGTGTTATATTCACAGGGGCAAGGTGATAGGGCAGGTCGCAGATAGTCACCTGTCTTCCAAGCCGTAGATCACAGAAAGGGCAAAAGAGTTCTAAAAGAAGCAGTAACATGAGCTGCTGTAGCTATTAGATGAACATAAGTACACATTTCTGTTGGTTGCATACCTAAATGTAAAGTTCCGGGACACAGGGAATGCTTGTGTTTAGCTTTCATAGTTACCCAGACTTTCCAGAGTTGCTATACCATTTTACATTCTAGTCACTGGTAACTGGGAGTTTCTGGTATTCTACTGCTATGGTTTGGAGGTTATGGTATGGCCTATGTGTTATGGACTTGGTCTGTAGAATGGAGTTATTGGTTGGTGACGTAACCTTTAGAAGATAAGGCCTAGTGGGAGTTTCTTAAGTCATCAGGGAAAACACAGATGCCTCTTAAAAAAGACTATGGATATCACTATGGCTCTCTCGCTCTCTCGCTCGCTCTCTCCCTCCCTCCCTCCCTCCCTCCCTCCCTCCATCCCTGTAGCTTGCCCTATTTGCTTTGACCACTGGCTACTACACATGCTCTCACTCTAGTACTCTAGTACGCTCCCATCTACCGCTCCCCGAAGGAAAAAAAAAATTGTTCCACTTAATCTTGAACTCTAAATCTTCAAAATCAAATTAAGTAAAACTCCTCTCTTTATAAGGATCCTGTGAGGAGGAGGTGGAGCTGTTCTGCCTCCTGAAGCCGGCCTCCTTGCTTTGCCTTCTTGTTGTAGCTTCATCTGGTCACCTCTTTGAGTCTCAGTCTCCTTCTTCGTAGAACACAACCATATTGGATTAAAGCCCACCCAAACAGCTCCATTTAAGTTCATTATCTCCTTAAAGGCCTTATACCCAAACATAGTCACATTCTAGGTCCTAGGGGTTAAAGTTACAGTATCCAAATTTTGAGGAGACACAATTCAATCAATAGTGCCTAATTACTACTAATAAAACTGAACCTTTTACTGATTGATCAATTGCATATTCATTTACTATTCAAATTTCCTCCTCATCTTTATTGGGTTATTTGCCTATATAAGTTTATATGTGTTTCATGTATTTTAAAGGATTAGTCTAACATTTTGAATTAAATGGAATAAATAAAAATTGCTCATAAGATTGTTTGATAAAAAGATTAAGTTAAAATAAAAATAGCTATTGATTGAAAATAGAAAACTAGTATGGAATATATATTACTATATATATTATATATATATAATATATATATTATATATAATATTCCATACTATATATATATTATATATAATATATAATATATATATAATACTATATATATATAATATATATAGTAACTAGTAACTGTCTTATGTGAACTCAGCAAAGAAGGCAGGAACTTAGTTCAGCCTTGGTTCTGGAAAGACTGGACCTCGCACACAAAGCCATATCTCCTCATTGTCTGAGAGATCCTTTTGGAATCTTCATTCGCTGAAGCTCAGCAGCCAAAGCACACCAAGCAGTCAAAATGGCAGCTTTAGAAACCCACACTCTTGAGCCTAGGAAGTGCTCAAAGAGCATGCAGTTTGGCTCCTTCACTGTGTAAAGCCTGGAGCCATTCAGGAGCCTCACTTACAAGAACACACTCTCTGTCTCTTCATTAGTACTTATTTATTCTTATTTCTCAGCCAAAAGTTGAAATATAAGTGACAGAAGAGGAAATGCCCAGTAGCATGACAAGAACGTCTCTTTTACTGGGTTCATCCTGGGCATGTGCACCTGGTGACTAACCCTCATATAACCCTGTGTCACATGGGCTGTCCAAGATCAGTTTCCACCTCATAATGGTGAGGTGGTAATCTCTTCTGAGGAGTCTCTGAATCTATACAAGAGAGAACTACAAACAGACCTAACAAATGTCAGCTTTCCTTCTTCCTTCTTTAGTAAACAAAAAGTAATAGTTACCTCTGTGTATCAGATGAGACCATCCCAAAGGCACGTTACATGGAAGATACTTTGGCCCTGAGCACCTTTCCCCTAACACAGGGTGACCTATCTAAAGCAATCTCTCTGACAGAAACTCAGTGACAGAAGCACCTTGTCTCTGCAATCTTGAATGAGAGGGTGTGAAAACCACAGGCCTTTTCCAGAAGTCCTGACCGGCTCTATGTCTAACCTCCACAGGGCTTTGAAGAGACCATTCCACTTCACTGGGTCTACTTTCCTCAGTATGTCACTGGGAAAGTAGACAAGAACATCTTCCAGCTCCAAATGTCCAAAAACTCAGACCGTACAGTAATTATCGCTCTGCATACAAACTAGGCTCCACCACAGGCTGGATTTTCTCTCTCTCTCTCTCTCTCACACACACACATACACACACACATACACACACACACACACACACACACACGTACACACACACACACGCACTCACACCCCATGCCCACATGCATGCCCACCCCCACAGGAATGAAAGGGTTTCTCTACATCCTGCTTAGCAATTCCTGTTCTGAGCACCCTTTCCTCACACCTTCCCTTATTATTTTCCATCCTGACACTCAATTATTTTCCTTTATGACACTTAACAATAAATTAAAATTATTTCATATATTTATAAAACTTCTTCCTTCTTTTACAACAGAAACACTGTTTTATCCAGCATGGCTTCTCATCCTTGACATCTAACATAGCTAACATTGACATATATTCAGTCAACACCTGTGTGACTATTTAATTAATATTTTAACCATTTTTTCCAATAGCCAATTCACTAACTCTGATGCATGGAAAAAGAATTTTAAAGTGCATGTAGCAATATATACTACCCTTCTGGGAAATATTCATTTGCTTACTCATATAGACTTTCCAAACCTTGACGTATTTCCTTACATGATATGTTGAAGGTCATATTTGTTAATACCATTACCATTTCATCAGGAAAGTCTTTAAAGGTTACAAGATGTCAAACCATTTCTCACGGACATAAGTTTTCCAAAAATCCTTTCCCTTGAAAACTCTAATTTTAATACTTGCAACAAAAATTGTCAATTTCTGTTTTCAGTGTGAGACTACTTCATTTACACTTTTCAACTCCCCCATATGATTTTAAACAGTCATTTACTCCAGGTTTATCATAACAACTAAAACATTTTAGTGTTTCTACTGCTATAGCAAGGACATGCTTGTGTGAATTTATTTGTTGGTGTTTTCTGGGCACCTGACACTGAAGGATACAGTAATATCAGGACAGTTTGATATAACTGCACTGGTGGATTCTAAAGTACCTGAATTTTCAACCATCACTGCTTTTGTACAATTATATGGGTCAAAGACAAACATATTATTATGGAAATAGTTTGGAAGCTGAGGAAATGGCTCAGTGGTTAAAGCACTTGGCACAAGTGCAAGTCCAAGGACAGTTCAGATCCCCAGAAACAAATGAATGCCTAGTGAGTGTGGCAGCCTGCCCATAGTTCTAGCTCCAGAAAGCAGAGACAAGGGATCCCAGAGCAAGCTGGCGAACAAGACAAGCCATGCTGGTAAGCTCTGGGTTTGATTAAAAGACTTTGCCTCCAAGAATGAGATGGAAGAATAATTGAAGTTAATTCCTGACATCAACCTTGGACCTCCAAATGCACACATGTGCACACACATGCAAAAACATGCATGTACACACATGCACAAGATATATACAATGGGAAAAATACTTCTGGCTTCACAGACCCCTGAAAGGTTCACACGTGCCTTATGATAGCTTACAAACCATGCTTCGAGGTCTTCTGGTTCACTGTAGAATACATTTAAATGTTCTCAGGAATGTAAAGAAATAACTACATACACAATTTTTGAAACTTTTACTTCATTGACAAAATGATCGGGGGAAAGGACTGTTAGCACAAAGGCAGTTGGACTCATGCTTTTCAATTTCAAACATCTTCCAAGCAATAATCAAGACAAGTGGCACTGGGTATATTATGAGAGAGTTGTATTCAGAATACTTAGGGAACACTCATAATTAAAAAGTCAGTCCAATTTAAAAATAGGCAAAGGATTTAAATAGACACTTCAGCCAAGACGTATGAATAACAAATAAGCACATGAAAAAAATTTCCCTCACTAGTCATTGGGGAAATGCAAATCAAAACCACAAGATACTAGTTCACACCCACAAGAAAAGAAATAATCAAAATGATGACAACATAGGCCATGATATAGGTAATTTAGAGCCCTTGTAGATTACTGGAGGAAATCTAATATGAGATACCCACTTATGAAAACAGTTTTAAAGTTCTTCGGAATGTTAACTATATAGTTACTATGTAATTATCCAGTTACCCAGTAATTCCACTAGAAGTATAGGTCCCAAAGAAATAAATGCGGACTTTCACATTAAAAAATTGCACATAAGAGCCGGGAGTGATGGCACACGCCTTTTTAATCCTAGCACTTGGGAGGCAGAGGCAGGCGGATCTCTGTGAGTTCAAGGCCAGCCTGATCTACATAGGGAGCTCAGGCCAGCTGAGACTAAAGGGAGACCCTATCTCAAAAAGACAAAAAAATTTGTACATAAATGTTCACAGTAGCTAAAAGGTAGAAATAAGCCACATGTCCACCAATGAATGAATGAATAATAAAATGTGCTATATCTATAAAATAAATATTTGGCAATAACAAGAAATGAAATATTGGCATGAGTTATAATATGGACAATTCTCAAAAGCATTATGCTAACTGAAGAAAGACTGGTCACAAAAAACCCTGTACATTTTATGTCTCCATTTATCTGAAATGTCAAGAATAGGTAAATCTACGGAGACAGAATACAGATTAGAGGTTGCCTGATGGGGGTGACAACTCATTTATGGAAGGCTCTTAGGATATAAAAATGTTTTATAGTTAGATTATAGTGGTGACTATATTTAAATATACCTTAAATGGATGAACTTACAATGTGTGAATTACACCTCATAAAGCCACTAAAAGTCAACAGAGAAGGAGGAATGATAAGCACAGTTATATAGAAACAAAACTGGCAATGTTTCCTTTTCCAGTTGGTACGAAGTGAGACTTCGTAAAAAAAAAAATCTGCAGTAAAATTCCTCACCCAGACCAGAAGCAGGGTGCCCACTGCTACTACTGAAAATGATTTGGAAAATTAATATAGTAAAAATGTCCATTCTACCCAAACTCTTGTATAGATTTAACACAATCCCAATTAAAATCCCCAAGAGTTTCTTCACAGGCTTAGAAAAAAAAAAAAGTCCTTAAATTCATTTGAAAAACAAAAGACCCCAAATAGCCAAAACACCCTGAGTGAAAAGAGCAATACAGGGGGATCTCTATACCAGACTTCAAACTATACTACAGGGCAATAGTCATAAAAACAGCTTGGTACTGGCACAAAAACAGACCTGTTGACCAATGGAACAAAACCGAAGATCCGAACCTAAGCACATACAATTTCAGCCATCTCATATTTGACAAGGGAGCCAAGAAGACACAATGGAGAAAAGACAGCACCTTCAGCAAGGGGTGTTGGCAAAACTGACCACCACTTGTAGAAGAATGAAATCAAACCCCTACCTCTCGCCCTGTACAAAAGTCAACTCCAGATGGATTAAAGACCTCAATGTGAAACCCCAAACTCTGAAGGCAATAGAAGAAAAAGTTGGCAGCAGACTACAAGACATAGGCGTAGGAAAAGACTTCCTAAATCAGATAGCAGCTGCGCAAGAATTAAGGTCGACAATTGACAAATGGAACCTCATTAAACTCAAAAGCATCTGTACATCAAAAGAAACAATCAAGGAAGTGAAGAGGAATCCCACAGAATGGGAAGATCTTCACCACAGAATCCTCTGACAAAGCATTGATTTCCAGAATATATAAACTACTCAAAAAACAAAGAAGAAAGAAAACAAATGACCCACTCAATAGATGGAGCAAAGAGCTGAACAGAGACTTCACAAGTGAGGAATTAGAGATGGCTGAGAAACATCTTAAGAAGTGTTCAACATCATTAATCATTAAGGAAATGCAAATCAAAACCACTTTAAGATACCATCTTACTCCAATAAGACTGACTAGGATCAAGAAAACAAATGATACCAAGCGCTGGAGAGGTTGTGGGGAAAGGGGAACACTCATCCACTGCTGGTGGGAATGTAAACTCATACAAACACTATGGAAAGCAGTGTGGAGAACCCTTGGAAGACTTGGAATGAACTTGCCACCTGACCCAGCCATACCACTCCTGGACATGTACCCTCAAGGCTCATCTTACCACAGAGATACATGCACAGCCACGTTTATTGCAGCTCTCTTGACAATATCAAGGAGCTGGAACCAACCCAAGTGCCCCTCAACTGATGAGTGGATAGAGAAAATGTGGTACATCTACACAATGGAGTTCTATGCAGCAGTAAAGAAAGATGACATCATGAGCTTTGCAGGAAAATGGCTGGAACTAGAAGATATGCTGAGTGAAGTACCACAGTCCCAGAAAAACAAACGACTAAATGGTGTCCCTCATCTGTGGATGCTAGTGCCAATTACCTAATTGTATGGCAAACTGAGCAACATCAATGTGATCTGAAAACAACTGTGCTCTTATATGGTGAATCCCTTAAAATATAATAAAAAAAAAATTTCATAGAAAAAAAAGAAAATGATGCAGCCATGGTACACTAGCAAGATCTGGGAAAAAGAAATATGGGGGTCTAGGCAGAAGTTCCTTCTAAAATCATGTGACTTCTTAAAAAGTAACCACTAGGTCTGGGGCTGGAGAGATAGCCTAGAGGTTAAGAGCACCGACTGCTCTTGCAGAGGACCGGCGTTCGATCCCCAGCACCCACATGGCGGCTGAGAACCGTCTGAAACTCCAATTCCAGGAGAACTCCAGTTCCAGGGGAATCCGAGACCCTCTTCTGACCTCCGCGGCATTGCACGACACGGGTGCCCAAACCTACATGCAGACAGTACATTCATGCACATACAAAGATAAATAAAATTAAAAAAAAAAAAAGTAACCACTAGGTCTGAAGTCATCAGGGTCCTAACTGTGAGGACCTGTGGTTTAACACCAGATGTCCTCACAAACATGGCTGCGTGACAGACACGGCAGAGACTTCCTCAGCTCAGAAAAAGAGCTAAAGACTTTCTAATAGAAACCAATTGGACATTGCTCCTCCAAAGACTGTGTGTGTGTGTGTGTGTGTGTGTGTGTGTGTGTGTGTCTGTGTGTATCTGTCTGTCTGTCTGTCTGTGTGTATGCCTGTGTCTGTGTGTATGTGTCTATGTCTATTTCTGTATGTCTGTGTCTCTGTGTGCATGTGTCTCTGTTTGCATGTATGTCTGTGTGTGCATATATGTGTGTCTGCGTGTCTGTGTCTATGTCTATTTCTATATGTCTATGTCTCTGTGTGTCTGTCTGTGTGTACATATGTGTCTGTGTCTGTGTGTCTGTGTGTGCATATGTGTCTGTGTCTGTGTGTGCATATGTGTCTGTATCTCTAGAGGAAGGCATTCCCCAATGTTGGCACAAAATAACCATCTCAAATTCCTATTTTCCTTCTCAGCTAATATAGAAAAGAAAGAACAGGAGGAGGAGGGAGGAGCAGAAGAGTCCAGCTGCAGTGTCCAGAGCTAAAGCATGAAATAGGAAAGCACAATGAGAGGGCAAAAAACAAGGTCAACAGCCCTTCTCTAGCAGCAGCACCCCCAAACCTGCCACGGACTCCAGAGAGGAGCCCAGCAGGCCACTCCCACAAGCAGGAGGTGGGGGACAGGGGGGACAGGGGACTGAGACCTATCAGTTCTTATAACCCAGAGATAAAGGTGGAAAAAAATATGCATGTGGGCAATTTCAACTTTAAAACTGTAATCATGTGTGCATATGTATATGCATATGTGTGTGTGTGTGTGTGTGTGTGTGTGTTCGTATGCATGCACTGCCGTATGCAGGTGTGTGTGGACATCTAGTATCTTCCTTGATCGTTCTCAACCTTATTTGTTGAAACACACTCTCTCACTAAGCTTGGACCTTGCTCGTTGGGCTAGACTAGCTGGCTAGCAAGTGCCAGGAGTCTTCCTGTCTCCATCTCTCTGGTGCTAGGATTATAGACACACGTTGCTGCATTGGCTTTTTAGTGAACTTTTTTTTATTTAATTTAATTTTTTTATGTTTATGAATGTACTGTCTGCATGTAGGTCTGTGCACCCGTGTCGTGCAATGCTGCTGAGGTCAGAAGAGGGCGGATTCCCCTGGAACTGGAGTTCTCCTGGAGTTGGCGTTACAGAAGGTTCTCAGCCACCATGGGGGTGCTGGGGATAGAACCCAGGTCCTCTGCAAGAGCGGTCGGCGCTCTTAACC
Organism: Rhizomys pruinosus; assembly: GCA_009823505.1. Taxonomy (NCBI): domain Eukaryota; kingdom Metazoa; phylum Chordata; class Mammalia; order Rodentia; family Spalacidae; genus Rhizomys; species Rhizomys pruinosus. The sequence continues at coordinate 1,257,465 of VZQC01006699.1, forward strand.
ACTAGGCCATCTCTCCAGCCCCCTGCATCAGCTTTTTATGTACTTCTGGGGATCCAAACTAAGGTCCACACATTGGCACTGCTGAGCTTTACTGAATGAGCCATCCCCCCAGCCCCCAAAACTCTAAGTCTTCTACTGATGAATACTGAAGGTTATAATTGCTGCTGAAGAAAGCAGCCCAGCAGAGACTGTTCCAGTCCCTTGTGTCTGTGTTCTGATGGCAACGAGGTTCCCTTACTCCACCCGCACTACAGGGTAACCAGTCCCTCCTGCCAACCACACCCCCAGCCCCCGCCCCCGCACAGTCGAGCACGACTGGTGGTGAGGGATGATGCATGCTCTCATCTGCTTCTGTTTCATTTTCTAATGCTGAACCTTGAAATTTCAAAGAAGGAGAAGAAAGGAAACCACATCCTGTGCACTCTCATATGAAGGGTGAAGCAGCCAAGAACCAGAGAAAACGTTCCTGTTGATTGATGTGGGGAGAACAGCCACGATGAGGAGCTCCAGCACGTTCCTGGCACCTTCTCTGGCCACTGTCATTTTTCTTCTACTAATTCCTGAAGGTAAGACAGATTCCTGTCATTTCCACCATAACCACAGACAGAGCAGACTTTTGTGAACCTTTGGTAATGCAACCATACTATGCTGACAGAGTATTAAGCCCCTTGAAGCCTTAGAATGTTTAGCATTTGTATTTGAATTACATTTATTTAAGAAGAAAAAAAATTCTTATTTGTAATTTATTTCCAAAAGTTGGTAGAATCACATAATTGCTGCCAATTTATAGCTTGAAATTTATTTTAAAAAGACAATGTGAAAAATGAGCAAACAAATGAAATACTCTGGAGTTAGGAATACAAGTTCTAACTTTCAGGAAAGAGGAAAGAAGTAGGGGTGCCCAAGACACTCAGCCTTTTTTTCCTACAAAAACTAGGCAGACAGCCTTAAAGACAACTAAGGCAAGTCTGATCTAGAAACCAGTAGCCAGCAGGAATCATTAGGGTGTTTCTTACTATTTCTCTAAGCTAGAGTTTCCCTGGCAAGACTTGAGGATGTTGCTGAAGTCCTCACACCAACTCTTTGGAAGTATTTTCTATGATGATTCTTGTGTATCGTAAATAATATCCCTGCTTTAGTGAGAACCGTCACATGCATCGTTTAGAATGGGATCGCATTTCCTGCACTGTCACTGCAGAGTAATAGCTACTGAGGAGTTCTAGAAGTTCTCCGAAGAACCAACTGAGAAATGAGGCTTAGTCTGAGGCAAAGATAAACAGGCTGGCTATATGGAGGGAGGTAGACGCAGTCAGTAGGAGTTTGTGGGATGGGGTGGGGGTGGGGGGGAGGGAAAGGGAAATAAGCCTGAACTGAATTGGAAAAATGTATGAAATGCACAAAGCATCAATAAAAACTAATTTAAAAAAAAAAAAAAGAACCTCAATGCCAGCGACTCTGAATGAAGCTCTGGGGTTTAAAATAACAAAGTAGAAAGACATTTAGGACCCAAGGCAGACATACCACAAGCACAGCATACATGCTCAGGCACGCCAAATCTTCCTAAACTATGAAATCAATACAGATTTTTTTTCTTTTTCTTTTTCTCATTCTCTTTGTTTTTTTATTTTTGCAAAATCCAACTATTTATTTTCTTCAAAAGAAACAATAAAAGCAACTTGCTGTGTTCTACTTTGCCCCCTGTTTAGAGGGAGCAATTTGGATGCACAAAGGTAACAGAGAAAAGAAAGCAGTGCTTCATAATCTGGACTAGTGGGCTCAATCTTCTTACATGTTAGAATAATTTGGAAGACTTTTTAAAAACAAAGTCTAGACAACACAGCTCCTGCTACAGAAATTTTTTTTCAGAAATTCTATTGAATGTATTGATTGATTACTAGTTTTTAAAAGCTTTCCACCTACTCTAGCCCTCACCCCAGACCCTTCTGAGAGTGGTTGGTGGCAGAGATGGCCTTACTGCCAAAGCTGGCAAATATACTCAAATACAGAGCTCTGCACAAGAGAATGCTCACAAATTCATGATTCCTGCAGCCCAGCGTGGTGGTGCACACCTTTAATCCTAGCACTTGGGAGGCAGAGGCAGGCAGATCTCTGTGAGTTCAAGGCCAGCCTGGTCTACATAGTGAGATCCAGGACAGCTGGGACTAAAGGGAAATCCTGCCTCAAAAAGACCAAAAAAATAAGTTCCTCCCTAACCTGGCTCTGTAAGTCTCATTCAAGGAAAACTTGGAATGTGGCTGAGATCCTTTCGGTTTCCATGTGTTCCTTCCTTTTTTGTTTCTAGAGGTTAGAATTTTTGCCTTCCCAGTTTCATTATGGAAAGCAGACCAATGATCACTGGAAAGCATACCGTATCATTCTCTTTTTTTTTTTCAAAGCCAATTTTTATTGAAGCTTTTGTGCATTTCATACAAAAGTTCAAATCAAATCTAGACCGGTGCCCCCCTCCCGGCCCCCCACCCCACCAGAGCTCATGCATTCTGCCAAACATGTTTTTCATCTTTTTCTCAGTCTCTCTCAAAATTCTTGATGTAGAAGATCACGTTTCAAGCAGAAGTTCACCATTTCAGTCAGTTCTTTGACACAGTCTTTTTGTTGTTATTGTTGTTGCTGTTGTTATTCCTTCCAATATGCATCACTCCAAATATGCACATATGCATGTCACATATATCATAGGTTTTAGCTTCTTCAGCTTATGATTTTTTTATGATTTTTTATGATTTTTTTATTAGGCTGAAAGATGTCATGTTTGAAGGCTCCCTTGGCAAGCCCATCAGTTCTGCCCTTGTGCTCCACACAGGGGTTTTCCCTTCCCATGGTCACCAAATGAGGTCGTGTCCTTCTCTCTTTCTTCCCTTTTTGCTCATCGACCCCAATGAAAAAGTCTGAGTCTATCACTGATATAGTTCTGTGAATGTGACAGGGAATTCACCTTAATTGTAGAATAAGAAGTGTTAAGCCCTACTAAGAAAACATAAACTCTCACCTACAGTCAGACGTACTATAGAAGAAGCCAAAAATATCTGGTATAGGAAGTGAAAAACTGAACGTCTATCACAGAGACACAAACTCATTCAACTAGCACAATTGCTTACCTTGCATCTGTGGGTTTCTCTGCTCCACTGCAGCTCATGCAAGCTTTACCAAGGTGGATTACCTACGTACAAAATCTCTTTGCCTCTACTCTCCCTATCTCAGTTGGAAAGGACTTACACCACACTAAGGCAGGTTGTTTGGTCTTAAGATTGCAGAACTTTCGGGTCAATGAGCATTATTCCTGCAACCTGTGAATGAGGGTGGGGCAGCTAACCAGAAGTCTCACAGCGACCTCATGGAGAGTCACAGCTGAAGTGTGTCACCATCAGTTTGTATGCTGTGTGTTTATAAGGCCTTTGGGTGAGAGGGGAAATAGGCAGGCTTATAAAATCCACCCCTACCCTGCTTCTCCAAGTTAATAACCAGAGGGGAGTAGCGACGTTTAGGGTCATCAACACCAGCATCTCCTGTAGCAACTGTTACTTGGTATAGACCAGTGCACAGCTCTCTGCCCTGATGTTACAGGTTTGTGACAGAGTTCCAGTTGACTAGTTCCTGGAACACCAGTGACAGCATCTATGCATTCGACAGCAGGTACTTCTCAGAAAAGCTAAAGGGGCCAGAATTTAGGGTCAGACATCTGAGAGTTTTCATGGAAGAAAAGGAGGGGGGTGAACTCCCTCCCTTATGTGTTCTCTCCAAATAGGAAAAAAAAAACATAGCTTTACTGAAGAGCTGTTCGAAGCCAATGCTGACCTGACTTGCCTTTTTCTATTGAGCAGGTGGCTGTGAGAGAATCATTGGAGGAGTTACAGTAGCTCCTCATTCAAGACCCTACATGGCCCTCCTTAAACTTAGCCAAAATGACATCTGTGCCGGCGCATTGATTGCGAAAGACTGGGTCTTGACTGCAGCCCATTGTGTCCTGTAAGTGCTTAGAGCTAAAAAAAAAAAAAAAAAAATTGTAGAAATATTCTAATTGGGGGAAATAATAAAAATAATACATCTCACAAAACCAATGAACAGTTACATACATTTTCATATCAAGTCTTTAGCCACTTGCATTAATATGAAAAGAAGTCAAGCCCAGATTTACCACAAAGAATCAGGCAACTGAGGAAACAGCATCTGTAAGCTCGCTCTGAGGGTCCCCACTAGAACTACCAGTGCAGGTGTAATGGATCTAGTATATAGAGTTTATACTGGATCCAGTTTACAGTGAGTCTAGTCTGTAACGGGTCTAGTCTATAATTGGGATAATCTATAATGGGTATACTTTATAATAAATCTAGACTATAACAGATCTAGTATATAGAGTTTAGACCAGATCTACTTTACAGTGGGTCAATGTGGGGATTCCATTCAGCAGAAGCACTTAGGAAGTCAGCTGGCAGCCCCCAGCCCTCAGGCCAGAGTCCTACTGATTTCCTGCTCACTTTTGAAACCTGCCTGGTGCCATTGTCTTTGATGCACTGGGCAAAACATTGTCACATTCCTGTAGTGATCTAGAGTATATGGTGTAAAATCCTGTATGCCTCAACCCCCAGTCACACCTCACAAGGTCCAATATAAGTACCTGGGTTGTAAAAATAAAGTTGAGTTATTCTCCATGGAATTCCTCCCAGACTCATTCCTGAGTCCATCCTTTCCTTGTCCTTTTCTTGTTCTTTCTTTCCTTTCTTTCTCTGGGCTTTTACTACTTCTCCCTCCCCCTCTCTTCCAGGGCTAAGACCCGGGTCACTGGCTAGCTGGCTGGAATGATCTGGGAGCTTGCAGTCCTGGGAACTGTGAGCTCTGGTCAAAGGGAGGAAGAACATCGGAAAGGCTACAGGTCTATTCTGTAATGGATCTAGTCTACAATAGGTCTAATCTGTAATGAGTCTAGTCTATAATGGATCTAGTCTATGATAGGTCTCATCTGCAATGAGTCTAGTCTATAACGGATCTAGTCTACAATAGGTCTCATCTGTAATGAGTCTAGTCTATAACGGATCTAGTCTACAATAGGTCTCATCTGCAATGAGCCTAGTCTATAATGGGTCTAGTCTACAATAGGTCTCATCTGCAATGAGCCTAGTCTATAATGGATCTAGTCTACGATAGGTCTCATCTGTAATGAGTCTAGTCTATAATGGATCTAGTCTACGATAGGTCTCATCTGTAATGAGTCTAGTCTATAATGGGTCTAGTCTACGATAGGTCTCATCTGTAATGAGTCTAGTCTATAATGGATCTAGTCTATGATAGATCTCATCTGTAATGAGTCTAGTCTATAATGGATCTAGTATACAATAGGTCTCATCTGCAATGAGTCTAGTCTATAATGGGTCTAGTCTATGATAGGTCTCATCTGCAATGAGTCTAGTCTATAATGGATCTAGTCTATGATAGGTCTCATCTGTAATGAGTCTACTCTATAATGGGTCTAGTCTATAATAGGTCTCATCTGTAATGAGTCTAGTCTATAATGGATCTAGTCTACGATAGGTCTCATCTGTAATGAGTCTAGTCTATAATGGATCTAGTCTACAATAGGTCTCATCTGCAATGAGTCTAGTCTATAATGGACCTAGTCTACAATGACTCTACTCTGCAATGAGTCTAGTCTGTAATGGGTCTAGTCTATATTAGGACTAATCTATAATGGGTATAAGCTACAATAGGTTTAGTCCATAAAGGGCCTTAAGCAGAAACACATCAGGAATTACATGCACATTGCATGTCATGCACATAGGGTCCTGTGCTGACCAGTCTGTTTCAGGGAAGTTTCCCATCTAGGAGTTCATTGTTCTCTTACAAAGAGCTCTTCCATGCATTGCTTACAATGATCAAGAGTCCCTGCCTCTGGAATCCTGAGACCTTAGTTTTCCAGAAATTTGCAGCCCATTCTCTACCACAGCTAAACAGGGAAAGGAGAGAGTAGGGAGACGAGACAAAGATTTGGGTTTGCTGACTTGGAATTCTCATTTGGTTTTCAGTGAACCTTGGTTAGCTCGTCATAACAAGCTGGTGGGGATGACAAGCACCATAGCCTGCCTGCAGTGGTTTGTCTCCTCAGAGGTTCATGTACTGGAAGCCTGGTCCCCAATGTAACCATACTGAGAGGTGGTGGGTCTTTTTTTAATGTGTATGGGTATTTGTATGCACATATGTAAATGCACCAAAAGTGGATGGTTGAATCCCAAGTTCTTCGGTTACAGATAGTTATTAGCTACCATATGGGTGCTGGGAATCAAACCCAGGTCCTCTGCAAGAGAAGTCAGCGCTCCTAACTGCTGAGCAAACTCTTCCGCTCTGATATGATGGGACTTTCAAGAGGTAGTCAAGTCATGGGGGCTTCACCTTGGAGAAGGGGTCAGTGTAGCCTTGAGAGTGGCTGTTATAAGCAAGTTCAGCTTATAGTCACTCTCTCCCTTCTTTGCCTTGCAACTGCTCTTCTTCACATATCCAGTTCCCTGCCTCTTTTCTACCATGAGCTCATATGGCACAAAGCTCTCATTAGAAGTCAAGCAGATGATGACACTGAGCTGTTAGGTTACAAAGAACTGTGAGCCAAAGGAAACCTCTGTTCTTTGTAACACACTTAGCCTCAGCCATTCTGTTAAAGCTACATAAAACTAACACAGCCATGATGGATTCACCAACTTCTTACTTTTAAAGTAGACATATTCTTTCAAGCCAGAGTTTCTCCAAATGAGGCACTTTTATCATGACATAACAAAACTGTCAATGCATAATATGTTCAGGTCTTGATTAAAGAAAATAACTAGTAACTAGTGTTCTATCTATTACAGGAAAAAAAATTCTCAGGTTATTCTTGGGGCTCACTCGATAACCAAGAATGAGCCAGAAAAACAGATACTATCCGTTAAGAAAGAAATTCCCTATCCATGTTTTGACCAAGAAACACATGAGGGTGATCTTAAACTTTTACAGGTATGTACCTCTGATTGTCTTCTTGAATCATAGAACCATATACAATCTTACCACCTACCTGAAAGCATTTCCCTAGCTCCTCCCAGCCCTACATAAGGTAGTCCCAGAGGGTTGGGTAAGAACTTAATTTTTTAAATTAGTATTTTCTGGGTGTGGTGGTGCATACCTTTAATCCCAGCACTCAGGAGGCAGAGGCAGGTGGATCTCTGTGAGTTCAAGGCCAGCCTGGTCTACATAGTGAGTTCTAGGCCAACTGGGACTAAAGGGAGACCCTGTCTCAAAAACACCAAAAATATTTAATATTTTAATATCTCATACTAACTCTGTATGCTTGTCTTCCTGCAGCTAAAGAAAAAAGCCAAAATTAACAAAGATGTGAAAATCCTTGATCTACCAAAAATGGGGGATGATGTGAAACCAGGGACCAGCTGTCAAGTTGCAGGGTGGGGGAAAACGAACAATAAATCCCCTCATTCTGATATACTCAGAGAAGTCAACATCACTGTCATAGACAGGAAAATCTGCAATGATGAAAAGCACTATAATTTTAATCCTGTAATTGGACTAAATATGATTTGTGCGGGAGACCTCCGTGGTGGAAAAGATTCATGCAATGTAAGTAAAATATGATAGCTGTTTGGAGGATTTGCTCATAGGGACGATTTCTATAAGACCCACATAATTAAATTAACGTGCTCCAATTGAAAGAGTCACTAAAAATAAGAATTTCATGGCTAGAACCAGGGTGGACCTATTGCACTGTCTTGGTTTCATATTAGAAAAAAAAAAAAGAAAAAAAAAGAAAACACTGAGAAGAAATGGAGTGGGTTTTTCTCAGTTTCCATATTGCCATACATAGATCTACACTTAAGGTACATAAAGTTCTAAGGAGGTTCCTCAGTCTCCTCTCCCACCTCTGCACCTCCAAAGCTCCCCTGCCCTTTAACCTGAACATGCTTGAAGTGGCAGCCATTCCCAAGCCTGGCCAAGGACCTGGAACTAGACTCCATAGCTTCCTCCATAGCTCAGTCCCAGCCCCTCACCAGAGAATATCTAACCCTCCATCCCAATGTCTCCCAAAACAAGAGGGACATGAGTCTGATTAAAGATAAGAGTAAAAAAAATTAATATGCAAATCTTTAAACTCAGTCCCAGTTGTCATTTCTTGCCTTTCCCAAAGACTCCACAGAGTCCTGCCTGAGCTGAGGGCACTGGGCCTGGTTCCAAAGGTATCAGATAGTGAGAGCTAGGGGGGCTGCGCCTTGTCCTAGGGACCAAAGTTAGCCATGTGCCAGCAAAAGACGTTCTCCTCAGCACCCCCTGTCCTTCCCCTCCCCTACTCAGACCTTCCTATGCTGCCCGCTCCTCTAGCTCTCGGTACCCTGGACTGGCTACCGGTGAATCCAGCCTCCAAGGCTGATTCTGCACATGCCAGGTCTGTAACAGGCAGGGGAATGTAGCTCAGGAAGGAGCCTGGCTCTTTATTTCATACAGACATAAAGCCAACTTTTCCCTGAAGGGGGCGGCTTTGGTTTCCTGTCTTTGGGAAGATAAGGAACCAGAAAACGTGGTGCTTACTCTGCTTAAACAGATCCTCTTCATTTCCCTGTTTCACCCCTTGGGTTATCAAATATTTTGAGAAGATTGACAACAGAAGGTTTGGCTTTATGGGTAAAGGAAATTGATCTCAAAATTAGTGGATAAAGCATATAATATATATAGTATATAAATATATAAAGTATATTATATATAGTACATAAATATATAAAGTATATAATGTAGAAAGTATATAATACAATTTTCATTTGAGTTTTTCACTAATCCATAAATATTAAAATGTTTCTAAGCATTTTGATTTTTTTATAATTTTATTTATTTTTTATGTGTATGAATGTACTGTCTGCATGTAGGTTTGTGCACCCGTGTCGTGCAATGCCACAGAGATCAGAAGAGGGTGTTGGATTCCCCTGGAACTGGAGTTAAAGACAGTTCTCAGCCGCCATGTGGGTGCTGGGGATCGAAACCCGGTCCTCTACAAGAGTAGTCAGCACTCTTAACCACTAGGCCATCTCTCCAGCCCAGCATTTTGATGTTTTAAGCAGTGATTTTCAGAGAAGTCAAGGGTGATCATTAAATGAAGTGCTGTAGATCTTCTGTTCTGTTGTGGTCACAATCCACACTGATCCTACCTGATTCTATTCCCCTTGTTCCTCCAGGGAGATTCTGGAAGTCCTCTGCTGTGCAATGGTATCTTCCGAGGCATCACAGCCTTTGGCCTTCCGGGGAAGTGTGGAGGCCCCCAAGGGCCTGGCATCTATACTTTTCTCTCTAAGAAGCATCTCCAGTGGATAGTGAAGACGATGAAGGTCACCGTTTAGAGAACTAAATTTCATTTCATCCACTGTCCCTTCTTCATCTAACCACAAATAAAATCATCTCGGTTCCGCACTTTTTTCTCTCTTATAAACTTGGGCAGACCTCCATCAACAAAGACAAAGAGTCACGAGGCAACTTCATGGAAAATACAGGGGGCAGATTAGGAAACCGGGGCTGATCTAGGTGTCAAGGATGGGAACTTCTCTTCTCAGTGGCCTCCAGCATGAGGGATAGGACAGGCAGGGCTCAGCCATTCTGAAACAGTGGAGAGCACAGGGGTGAAAGGAAGAGTCTGCCCCCAAGAGACTGTTACACCTCCATAGAGACTTGTGAAGCTAGAAATCAGAAATGACTTAGTTTTTTCCCCAAGCAGATGTGGACTCTTTCTTGTGATTCTGGCTAAGATGAAATATGGTACCACAGGCAGAGACGTGGAGCAGGAGCTGGAGGTCTGGGACATGAATGAAATGCCCGGCCACCCAAGGAGATCATGCAACAGAGGGTCAACCTTGTCCCTTGATGGTTTGCATTTCAGCTTTGGATCATCTAGGTGATCTCTTGATTCTCCTTGTCTTTGAGCCTGGGTGAGATGAGTTGTGCTGGATAGCTTTAGTTGTGAGCTTGACACCCCTGTGTAGAGGAAACCTCAACTGAGGAATTTCCTCCACTGGTTTGGCCTCAATTGTTGAGACCACTGTGGGTGGTGCCGCCCCTACTCACAGCTGGTACTGTGTAATATAAGAAAGCAGGCTGAGGCCTGGGCAGGAAAGCAAGCCAGTAGGCAGTGCACCTTCATGTTCCGTGCCCCAGGTTTCTGCCCTGAGTTCCTGTTTTGGCTTCCCTGGATGATGGGCTGTGAGCTGCAAGCCAAGTAAACCCATTCCTCCCCAAGGTGGTTTCTGTCAGTGTTTTGATCACAGCAATAGAAAGCTACTAGAACATGAGGCTAATCAATATGGTGGTTATGTCATTACAGGAAGAGAGTAGTGAATTGTGGTCAGAGGTTTTCTTGAGAAAAAATACTTGTTTACTCAGTATTTTGAATTTAGTAGATATCATCAGACCAGTCATTTCAAGGCAGGGTTTTGTGAACAAATTCCTTCAAATTCCTTCAATTTCCATCAAATGTTTACAATTATATATATATATATATATATATATATATACACACACACACACACTCACACAACTCATGCCCAAACCAAAATCATGCAATAAGAGACAGCTCTTAAAGCTAGGCAAGGACCATACTTTAGACTGGTCCAAATACTAGTCACTGTTTTCTAGTGATGGCTCCCATTAGATTCACAAAACTACCTAAAATTACCATTGCCCAGAGTCCAATTCCAGGAAGTCACTGATATTGTTAGAACCCAGAAAATGGGAGTGTAAACATGGACACCCCAGTAACGTTCATAGCAGCCAGGAATGAGATTCTGTGAACCAGAAAGTAAAGTTTCTAATACAGAGAGGCTCTAGGGTAATATTTTAGACATGCCTTAATTCTTTTTTTTTGGTCTTTTTGAGACGGGGTCTCCCTTTAGTACCAGCTGGCCTGGAGCTCACTATGTAGACCAAGCTGGCCTTGAACTCACAGTAATCCTCCTGCCTCTGCCTCCCAAGTGCTAGGATTAAAGGCATGTGCCACCACGCTCAGGTACATGCTGTAATTCTTAATGGTGATTTACAATTTTAACTGCACTAAGGCAGAATATTCCCCCACTAAACTCCATTTTTAAAAGTATTGCATTTAAGCCTCATTGATGGCTACCTGAAGTACAAATGGATACTTCTTTTGAAATTTTTATTTATTTATTTATTTATTTATTTTAACATTTTTTTAATTGATGCTTTGTGCATTTCATACATCATTTTCCAATTCAGTTCAGGCATATTTCCCTTTCCCTTCCCCCCACCCCCACCCCAACTGAGATCATGGATTCTGCCATAATTGTCCTGCGTATTTCTCTCAGTTTTTTTTTCCATTTTTTAGCTGTAAGTGATAATCCATGAGTACAAGCATCCTTCATGTAAAACCAATTTGCAGGCTGTTGTGCCGAAACCCCACAGCCCCACCTTCCAGCGTGTGGTGAGGGGTTGTATGTTCAATCAGATTGATCAAATGAGGCTCCAGACAACATTGCTGTAGTTTCACCATTCACCCCAATCGCAGCCCTTACATTCTACCACGCCCCCTCTTCCGCAGATTATTCCCTGGGCTTAGAAATGGGGCACCGGTGGATGAGAAGCAGAACAGTCCACTCTCTCTGGAGCTGTTGTCTTGGACTCTGGTCAATTCTGGCTGTTTCCTTTCATGGGCTGACAGTTTGTCCAGAAATAACCTTTCGATCCTACTAATGAAGCACAAGCAATTAGATATATAGGTATTTAAACAGCTCCTTGCCTCTAAACTGGGATACCTGCAAGAAGAGAGGCGATAAGGCCCTGCTGCTGAAGACCTGACATTAACATGGGAAAGATGTATTGAGACCACACATGCAAGTGTACAGATGGCCTCTGGAACACCAGAGAGTGTTACCAAAGGCCACTAAACCAAAAAAGCAAATACGGGTCTCCTTGAGTCAAGCAAGACTCCACCGTCAACACCAGCTACACCTCACCTGCCTGGAAATACTGTGCAGGAGAGGCAGCTATATGCCTGTATATCCCAAATCTAATTGGCTATTGGCTCTCTCCTTGGAGGAATAACCCATGGCTAATGCCACAAGCTTACATCCTCTACAGGTTAGGAGATCTCATAAGCCACAGTAAGACCCTGTCATATTTAACAGGAAAAATGTAATTCATGGATCAACACATCATCTAAACATATGTGTCTATACCAAAGTAATCTTTTGAAAATTTTATAGTATCTATTGATTAACCTGTATATATCCCATAATCTAGCAATTCCACCCTGGGAATATCAAACTGAAATGAGAGCTTTTATCCACCAAAATTATATTCAATGATGTGAATACCAGTGTTAGTAGCAAAACCCAAAACTATAAATAGCTTAAATATCCATTTTTAATAAAATAAAACACATGTATATATTCATACAGTAGAACATTACACAACAATAAAAAACTACAGTTTCATGCAACACAGACTTGGTGTTGAATGAGAGAATCTCTTTTTTTTTTTTTCAAGTAAATAAATTTTCATATATTGCTGAATTCTATTATACGTATATACATATATACATAAGACATATATAAGTGATCTCTGGCTTTTTCTTTCTTGTTCCTTCTTTTTTTTTCACATAAATTTATTTATTTATTTTTAACAAATCTAGACCCATGTTCCCGCTCATTCCCCCACCCCACCAGAGCTCGTGCATTCTGCCAAACATGCTTTCCATCTCTTAGTCTTTCTCAATATTTTCCATGGGGAAGTTGACTGTTTTGAGCAGAAGTTCACTGTTTCAGTCAGTTCTTTGATGCAGTATTTTCTGTTGTTGTTGTTTCCAAAATGCATTATGCCCAACTGCTTTGTACAAAAGCTCAGGGGGCCCTACACAAGAAATACTTACAACTGGGTAATTGGCACTAGCATCCACAGATGAGTGATACCATGCATCGTTTGTTTTTCTGGGACTGTGTTACTTCACTCAGCATGATGTCCTCTAGCTCCAGCCATTTTCCTGCAAAGCTCGTGATGTCGTCTTTCTTTACTGCTGCATAGAATTCCATTGTGTAGATGTACCACATTTTCTTACTCAACATTAACTTTTTTGAACATACATGTGTCTTATGGCATGATTCCATATATCTGAGGGTAGGCATAAGGACAAACTAATCATCGTCTTCAAGGTCAGGATCATGGAGGGTATTCACTGGTAGTGGGCACAGGGGTTCTTTTAGGATACCAGAAATTCCTGTATTGTAATCTAGTGGTAAAAACACAGGTTATCTATTCATAAAGTAAAACTTTATCAAGCTATACACTAGGATTTATAAACTTGAATTTTAATTATAAAGTTAAAAAACCAGTTGTAGCTAAAGTTTCTATTTTATCTATTACCTAGAATTTTACTTTGTTTATTAAAATTGTACCCCAAACTTTAAATAGTGAAAAATATATTAATATTTTTCTTAAAGAGGCCCCTTCATTCACATCGCACTATGTATTAAAAAACTGTCATTTGATAATGACACGGGATTATGAGATTCTTTAAGACAAGAGCCTGTGTGGTGATTTAAATGAGAATGTCCCCCATAGCTGCAAGAATTCAGACGTTTTGTCCCCAGTTAGTGGCACTGTTCTGGGAGGTCTTAGAAGGTGTGGCTATGCTGGAGGAAGCATGTCACTGGGTGCAGGTAGTTCTTAAGCCTAGCCTGATCTCCTGTTGCTTTCTGCTTCTATGCTGCTTGAGATAAGAGCACTGCTTAGCTTTCTCTTCCTGCTCCAGCCACCACCTGCCCCATGCCTCCCTACAACGACAGACTCTAATTCTTCTGGAATCATAAGCTCGAATAAATTCTGCATTTTATAGGTTTCCTTGGTCACAGTGTTTTATCATAGAAACAGAAAAGTAGTGAAGACAGCCTGGAATAGAATAATGGGGGGCACTGGGAACTGCCTGTTCCTTTTACACACTCTCCAGCTACCATTTTCATATACTTCCTACCTACCTAATTTAAAAGTTCATGTTAAACTAAATCTACTCATTTGTACAAAGCTCTGATTCAATCTCTAGCACCACAAGCTATACCTATATAAAAAATATTTGGGGTGTGTGTGTGTGTGTATTACAGCTTTTGGTAGTCTAACATTTTCTAGGGAAAGACTGACTAGCCTCAGACAGATTTTCTGATTTAAAAAAGGGTAAGGTTCTTCATTGACAAATTAATACTAATTTAGCAAGAGAATCCTAATTCCTCTTGTATGTATCCTACCCTGATCTTCAATAATCAAGGCTGTTTTTTTATGGATTTTGGAGAAACAAAGGAGATAGTTTTAGGAGTCAAATGCAGTGTCTCATGTCTATAACCCCTAGCACTCAGGAGCGGAAGGCAGGAGGATCGCAAGTTTGAGGCCAGCCTGGACTATATTTTAAGTTCAAGTCTAGCTGGAATTAGTATGACCACAGTGAGATCCTATCTCAAATAGAAAAAATTTATCCCCCTCACAAAATGTGTAACAAATCAATATTTGTCACCTGGGATGTGCATAATATTTTGAAGGGAACAAGTGCAGCACATTGCCCTTCATCACTTCAACTTGCTTGTCCTTGAAAAAAATAAATGTGTAGAAACTAAAGACACAGCAAAAAATATTTAAATAATGACCACATAAATCATATACAAATACCAAATAAGTGCTACAGACCATGCCAACAATTCAAACCCAGGTAACAAAAACTATGTGCAGAAAAGAAGGAAGAAAAGACCAAGAATTCCAGACTAGAAGAAAATCTTCCAACAAAGGGGCTGGGTGGATGTCGGTTACCCCCAGGCTACCACTGTGCATTAGTAGGCACTGATGGAAATCAACACTAAAGGCAGACAAGCAGACCTGTAAGACCAAAGGAGCCTTGGCAGCTATGGAGTAAGTTTCATTCTGTAAATGTCACGATGTCACAGGATATCTGGTGTCACACAGTCTGTTTGTGGCAGAGCCAAGGCAAGAAAAGGACCCTTAACAAACTACATGTCCTGGCCCAGGACTCCAGAGGCTAAAGCCAGGGAGTTAAGCAATAAGAATGCTATTGAGGGTTTATGAGAAGGGGACTAACAGGGCTGTCAGTGTGCTTTGGAGTTTAATCTAGATGTGATGTGGAGACCCAAGAAGACTAAAGAGAGGAGAACCAGGTCGAAGGTGGTTTCAGTAGACCATGTATGAAAGACATTACTCCTGTTCTCTGCCTTCTGCTTTCTGCCCTAGATGGGACAGTGCAGAGACCCCCTTCCAGATGCCAGCACCAGGCTCTTGGACTTCCCAACCTCCAGAACAATGAGCTGAATAAACTTTTATTGTTTATAAGTTACCTTGTCTTGGGTATTCTGTTATAGCAGCAGGAAACAGACTAAGAGTGAAGGAAAGGGAGTCCAACAGATGAGCTGATTTTAAGAGGAAATTACATGCTTATTAAAGCACATAGCATAGGGCTAGGGAATTTTAGCAAGTGTTTTTAAGGTGAATGAGTTGTCTTCACAATATTGAGTTTGATCTAAAGATAAGAAATTTGAGAAGGCAATACTCAAAAGCACCCAGAAGTATAGTGGTGGAACTTAGGAGAAAAGGCAAAGAAGAAGTGCTCAGAACTCATGCTTCAGGCTGGAGAGACGGCACAGCAGTTTTGAGCATTGGCTGCTCTTGCAGAAGATCTGGGTTCAGTTCCCAGCACCCACATGATAGCTTACAACTGTCCATAACTCCAGTTCCAGGGGATCTGATACCCTCTTCTGGCCTCCACAGACATTGCACACATACACACAAGCAAAACACTCATACACATAAAATAAAAATAATAAAATAATCTTAAAGGAAGAAAAATCATTCTTTTTTAATATTTTTATTTATTTTGTATGCATATGAAGGTACTGTCTGCATGCAGGTCTGTGCACCCGTGTCGTGCAATGCCGCGGAGGTCAGAAGAGGGCGTCGGATTCCCCTGGAACTGGAGTTAAAGATGGTTCTCAGCCGCCATGTGGGTGCTGGGGATCGAACCCAGGTCCTCTGCAAGAGCGGTCAGCACTCTTAACCACTAGGCCATCTCTCCAGCCCCGAAAAATCATTCTTACTGAAACAGTGAAAATGAGTATTTTCAAAAGCTAAAGGGAAGCAGCTGAGAATCACACAGCCAGAGAAAGGTCAGGAGTGCAGCCACGCCACCAGGAGCAGCTGACATCACAGCTCTGATTCTCAGTGACCTCCAGGCAAAGGAAGACCCCCGTCACTGTCCTCAGCTACGAGGGACTGGGTGACTGGTGGCACCTCCACACACAGGCCCACCCATCCGCAGCAGCAGAAAACACTCGGGTCTGGTCTGGACTCAGGGCCAGATGCAGCACTCTGCCTCTGTGGCCTGTGGAAGAAGGAAGACAAGTCTAAGAACGCGTTCCCAGGGAGGTGGATGAGGACTAAGCAGACCTAAGCTGGAGCCTACATCACTCCCATGCTAAAGGGCTCCCTATACCCACCAAGTTCACAGGCCAGGCCATTTTGACCTCTCACCCAGCACTTGAGAATTAGTTGTTTCTCCTCTGGGGCTCGCTCCCACCCTTACCACCATACCCAACACCATCCCACCCCTCCCCACCAGCATCCTGTGGCTGTGCTAACACCTGCGAACTGGGAGCTGAAAAAAGGACCAGAAACTGACACTACCACACTCTGGGGTAGAAGTGTGAAGTCTAGGTGATGCACACCCTGGGAGTCTCCAAGATTCTGCATCTTGCCACTTCACACCAGCCTGGCCCATGTGAGCATACCCGCTCCTCTTTCTGTGTCTATTTCCCTCTGTTTTTCTTACAAGTCATGAGACACTTGGCATTGTATTTAAACATGCTTCCATAATCCAAGATCACCTCATCTCAAAAACCTGAACATTATCACATATCCAAGACCCCTTGTTCAAAAAAGGTGGCATTCACAGGCTACAGTTTGCATATAGTACCTTAAGGGAGAAGTTGTTTTAGCCTCTCCTGCCATTCATGCCCAGCTGACCTTAGTTCCATCTTCTACAGTCTCTGACACCCAGGGAATGTCATCACTGTGCTCTGCCCACTCTCCTCTGACCTTCCCCAAAAGCTATGCCTTTGACACCAGGTTTCAAGAAATGAATCTGATAAACTGATACAGCTTGATGCAAAAAACGTTCAGAACCTCTCCCACGATGCAAGCACAAGGCTCCAGTGAAATTCTAAGAGTTACAGAATTTATTCCTTCTGTTCTTTTAATCATTATTCCCAAAGAGCATTCTAAGACATAATAGCTTTACAGAAGGTTAGCAAACATGAAGGTCAACAAAAATGAAAACAGCACCTGGATCTGGGAGCTCTGAGTTAAAATTAAACACAAGTCCTTACTCTGGAACTTGTTTTATTTTAGGGCTGTTGAGTACATTGAAGGTGTTTTGGAGATGAGTCTGTAGTAGGCAGCACTTCTCAAACTTAACTGACTACAGACTTCTTTTTACTTCAGCACAACAGGGAATTCACTAGTGTCTTCTGGACAATGTTTTGCAAAACTTAGCCAACAGTAGACCAGTGACCAAAACATTAGGCCCAAATAGCTAAAGATGACTCCATGAAAGGAAGTTAGGACTGGGAGCATACAGAAGAGAATGAGGCCAGATAAGGTTCTGAGTGGGAAGGCCTTTGTGAGTACAACTGACGTCAGGCTGGGAAGGGAGTCACCTCTTCATACCAACAGGACAAGTTCATCAGGAGTGGGAATCTGAGACATCAAATTGTCCTATGATACAAGGTCCTTAGGACAAAGGAGTGCATATGTACTATTCAAATCCTGAAGGAGACATAGCCTAGACTCTTGGGGACTTGTTTCACCCATATCACTCCTAATGCTCTCCTTTGTGCTCACACGCAACCCATACAGCAGTTCTTACTGCTCTAAAGGGGCCTTGGGACCAGCTCTCTGTGTGGTGATACATAAAGAAGTTAGGCTCACAGATAGAATGCAGTCTCTTATTTTATAGGTGAAGGAAATAATTTAAGGATATTAAATAGCTCATACAAGGCCGCACCTAATTAACAACAGAGCCATAACTAGGACCAGTTCAATACTCTAACATTAGACCAAATAGCAAAGAAAAATCTTCTATTGAAGATCATCATCTTTTGTTTCTTTAAAACTCAAACAAAAAAAATAACTTAATATAGTTGGATTTGGGGGTTTTTTGTTGTTTGTTTTTTGTCCTTTTTTTAGTTAGGGTTTCCCTGCAGCCTTAGCTGGCCTGGAACTCACTATGTAGACCAGGCTTGCCTTAAACTCACAGAAATCTCCCTGCCTCTACCTCCCAAGTTCTGGGATTAAAGGTGTGCACCACCACGCCCACTGGTATAGTTGTTTTTAAAGGGTATAGAATCAGATCTGGAGAGATGGCTCAGAAGTTACAAGCATACACTGCTCTTACAGAGCACAAGTGTTCAGTGCTCAGCAACCACAACAGGTGGCTCACAACTGCCTGTAACACCAGTGCCTGGGGATCCAATGCCCCCTTCTGAACTCCAAGGATACCTCCACACACATATAGATATAACTAAAAGTAAAATAATTAAAAGGGGGCTGGAGAGATGGCTTAGCAGTTAAGAGCACTGTGTGTTCTTGCAGAGGACCTGGGTTCAGTTCCCAGCATCCACATGGCGGCTAACAACTGTCCATGACTCCAGGTCCAGAGGATCCAACACCCTCTTTTGATTTCCACAGGCATTTTACAACCCAGGTATACTTACATACATGCAGACAATACACTCATACACATAAAAAATAAGAAAATATTTTAAAAATTAAAAGGCCAGGTATGGTGGCAAACCCCTCTAATCCCAGCACTTGAGAGGCAGAGGCAGGTAGATTTCTGTGAGTTCAAGGCCATCCTGGTCTACATAGTGAGTTCCAGGACATCTGGGGCTACAGGGAGACCCTGATTCCAAAAATCCAGTAAATAAATAAATAAATAACCTTGCACTAATGTTTTTTTTATTTTTGCCTGTTCTCATTTTAATAATGTGATTTTTGTTGAGAGATATTTATGTTCATTACTTTAATCACCTTCAAACAAATATAAGAAAGTTATCCTTTTGCAGAAGAAATAGGAAATTTGGTCAACTAAGTCCCAGGGGACTATGCATGGAGGCATCTCTTGAAATGTCCTGCATGGCGCACACCTTTAACCCTAGCACTTGGGAGGCAGAGGCAGGCGGATCTTTGTGAGTTCAAGGCCAGCCTGGTCTACAGAGTGAGTTCCAGGACAGCTGGGGCTACAGGGAGACCCTGTCTCGAAAAGATAAAAAAAAAAAAAAAAAAGAAATGTCCTGCAAATGTGAGCACCAGTCTTCCTGGGCAGGGAGGTCTTGGAAATCCAAATCTGACTTCACGCCAATGTCCAGTCATAAAGAGGAAAGTCGGCTCATGCTTCAAAAAGGGAAAGCCTAGTCAGCAAGACCTAACAACTTTGTCCTCGAGTGGGGGAACGGGTGATAAAAAAGCCAAAGGAGCCAGGGTCTCCCCTCCCCCCCAAAAAAAACCCTGAGTGACCCTTGAGGACCAGATCCTCAACGACCTTGAGAAAACAAAAACCTTGGTTAATCTGGGCAACTGGGTGGCCTTAAACATCCAAAGGAAGTATAACCAAAAATAAATAAATAGTAATCCTGAGAAATTGTACTTCAGGTAAGAAAACTTGAGAGCTTAGTAAAAAGACAAAAAGTTAAAAAAAAAAAAAAAAAAAAAAGAAAGCACAGTTTTACCTGTCTTATTGGCAAGTGTAACTACTCTGTTAAAAAAAGCTGTTAAAAAAAAAAGCTGCCACTGCTTTTGCCATTCTTCAAAGACATGAGACACAGCTTTTCAACTTTCCAATATTGACTCAAGACTCATGGTCTCTCCAAGAATCCTCCAAACCTTCAGTGCCAAATGGGGGCTGCTGAGACATCCAACTTGTGTACTCAGCTACTACTGGGGTTTCAGCTTCCTCAGAGTATAGACTGCCATTGTTGGACTACCCAGGCTGTATCATGGAGACAAGTACAGGAAGATCAAGACAGGATGTGGTGCTTACTGGACCTCATTTGGTGACCATGGGAAGGGAAAACCCCAGTGTGGAAAACAAGGGCAGAACTGATGGTTTGGGATTGCCAAGGAAGAGCCTTCAAACATGACATCTTTCAGACTAATAAAAAAAAATCATAAGCTGAAGATGCTAAAACCTATGAAATATGTGGCATGCATATATGCATATCTTGGAGTGATGCATATTGGAAGGAATAACTACAACAACAGAAAAGACTGTGTCAAAGAACTGACTGAAGCGGTGAACTTCTGCTCGAAACAGTAAATTTCTGCATCAAGAATTTTGAGAGAGACTGAGAAAAAGACAAAAAACATGTTTGGCAGAATTCATGAGTTCTGGGGGAGGTCAGGGAGGGGGGCACAGGTCTAGATTTGATTTGTAATGTAATTTTGTCTGAAATGCACAGAGCTTCAATAATACATTGGCTTTGAAAAAAAAGAAATAGGAAATTTGGTTGGAGAAGTGTTTTAGTTTGCTTGTCCATTGCTGTGAAAAAAACACTCTGACCGATACCAACTTGGGGAGGAAAGGGTTTATTTGGCTCACATCTCCTGGGTCACAGATCATCACTCAGGGAGCCTAAGGTAGGAGCTCGGGGCAGGAACCCAGAGGCAGGAACTGAGGCACGGGCCATGGAGGAGTGCTTTTTACTGGCTTGCTCCCCTGGCCCATGCCCAGCCTGCTTTCTTATACCATACCAGTTTGATTCTAAGCATACAAGGAAGGGAAGGGAAGAGGAGGGGAGGGGAGGAATGGAGGGAAGAAAAACAGTAGGAAGAAAGGAAGAAAAAGAAAGAAAGAAGAAATCTATATACACACTAAACTAAGAAATGTAAAAAGAATTTTTTTTTTTTTGGTCTTTTTGAGACAGTGTCTCCCTGTAGCTTTGGCTGTCCAGGAATTCACTATGCACACCAGGCTGGCCTTGATTGAACTCACAGAGATCCACCAGCCTCTGCCTCCTGAGTGCTGAGATTAAAGGCAGGCACCACCATGGCTGGCAAGTAATTTAATTTTTGTCATTAATTTTAGGAAATCACTTTGAAATAAAGCCTCAAAGAAAAAAATATAAAACATTCCCTCTCTTGGGGTTGGATAGGTGGCTCAGTACTTAAGAGCATGTAGTGTTCTTGCACCACCCAGTAGTCACCCTTGAAGGTGACTCCAGTTCCAGGGGAGCCCAAGGCCTCTGGCCTCCAGGGGAACCTGTGCTCATATCACATAACCACACACAGACATACACGTAAAATACAATTAAAAATAAAAGTCATTTTTTAAAGTGAATATCATATTTTACATTTCTAAATTTATTTTATTTTATGTCTATGAATGTTTTGCCTGCATGTGCACAAGTGTACCCATGTCATGCAATGCCCACAGAGAACACAAGAGGGCATCAGATCCCCCGGACCTGGGGTTCCAGATGGGTTTTACTTGCCATGTGGATGCTGGGAGTCGAACCCAGGGTTTCCTCGGGAACGGCCAGTGCTCTTAACTACTAAGCCATCTCTCCAGCACCATAAAGTGGATTCACTTTAAAAATATACATATAATGCTCCCTTTCTCTCACTTCTTCAAGTACTTTTGCTACTTTCCTTTCTCAATACCTGGGCAGAGAACAAAGTTCTCTTATGAAAAAAATTTTAAATATTCGTAGTGCTGGGTTCCTATAAAAAATTCTCACTTAAGCCAGGCATGGTGGCGCACGCCTTTAATCCTAGCACTTGGGAGGCAGAGGCAGGTGGATCTGTGTGAGTTCAAGGCCAGCCTGGTCTACAGAGTGAATTCCAGGCCAGCTGGGGCTACAGGGAGACCCTGTCTCAAAAAAACAAAAAAAAAAAAAAAAAATTCTCACTTAGAGATCTCTCTTGCTAAACAGTTGGACACTTCCACTGGTTTCTACCAGAAAGCCCCCCAGGGAGCTGGGATTTGTTTTTATTTGGGTGCTTGCTTGTGCTTGTTGTTTGAGACAGGGTCTCTCTATACACCTTTGGGCTGGAACTTTCGATGTGGACCAAATTCAGAGATATGTCTGCCTCTGCTTCCCCAGAGCTGAGCTTAAAGGCCTGAACCACCATGCCTGCCAGGGACATGATTCTTTAGATGTACTTTTCTAACCCTTATCTTAAATTAATGCTTTTTATTATATTTAATAAATGAAACACACAGTTAAAAACCTCTTCATTATTATAATGTGTTAAAAATTAAAAGAAAAGAAAAAGAATAATACCAAAGGAGGGAAGTGACCCCCTATATTTTCTAAAGCAAGCTTTGGAAACTAGCTTGACTTTATTTCATAAATACTTCTAGAACTTGCTAGAGTAATGGCATTTAGACCGAAAGCAGAAATATTTTTGAAGTTCTTTTCAAACATGTCAGTGACTGCCTTGACCACAGACAAAGATACTCTCTCAAAGTTTGTGGCTCCAAGTTTCACGAATAACGCCACTGAAAGGGCTGAACATTCTATTTTCTGCATGGGAGTGTCACCAAGGAAACCACACACTGATACATTTGCTGTGAACTGAAACTGAAGAAGCCATGTCAAGGGTGAGCCTCACCTGGGAGCTGGAAAGCTACCTACTTTCTCTTTCTCTCTCTCCTCCCCCCCTCCATATATAACATTTTTATTGATTTTTTGAGAATCTCATACAGTGTATTTTCATTACATTCACCCTCACTTCTCCCAGATCCCCCTCCCACTTCCCTAGTCCCTGTCAAATTTGGTCCATGCCACTTTTTTTTAATAGCCCACAAAGTCCAATTTGTGCTGCCATGTTCTCCTGGGTGTGGGCCCATTCCCCGGAGCTTAGTCAGCCTATCAGGGGCCACACCCTTAAAAAAATACCCTGATTCTCCCTTCCCCAGAAGCCGCAGGTGCACATGAGTGCCTCCTCCCTCCATACTGGAGTGTTGACTGGTTTGATCTTGTGCAAATCTTGTGCAGGCAAATCCAGCTTCAGGGAGTCCATGAGTCCAGTGGTCCTGCCATGTCTGGAGGACACTGTGTCACCTGGTCTTCCCAGAATTCAGGCTCTTCAGTCTTTCCACCCCTCCATCTGTGATGGCCCCACCTACTCCCTTTTGAAACTTAAAAATTACTATTCTTTTGTGGGTAGGAACAAGAATAAGTTATCTTTATTCTATAGTTAGAGGTGTGAGGACTCTATCTAAAATTCCTCCCCAGAGAATTAGCAATGTGGTTAACAGGGTAAGACTAACTAAAGGTGTGACCCTCATCTAGAGCAGCCTGTCTTCCAAACTTTTTGACCACAACATGGAGTCAAATCTAGTATTTTATATATCAACCTTATACCTAGGCATTTTATAATATAATATAATATAATATAATATAATATAATATAATATAATATAATGATATGTGTGCGGACTATATATAATGTTATAAAGAGTATATCCTCAATAAAAGTTTCACAAAATCATATATATTTTTTCATTTGTTCCTTTCCTTATAGAATATTCTATTCTACACTATACTATTTTGTGCTTTTTTGTTTTTTTGGTGTTTTTTTTTTTGAGACAGAATCTCATGCAGCCTAGGCTGGCCTGGAACTCTCTATGTAGCTGAGCCTAGCCTTGAACTGCTAATCCTCCTACCTCCATCTTCTATGTGCAGGGATTACAGGCACAGAGCACCATGCCATGCCCCTCTGTTTCAGAGCTTTAATGGCAGTCTTGACTCATTACACATTCATAGTCCAGTGAGTCATGGCCCCCATTTTAGAAGACCCTAATCCAGATCTCAGTCATATCATATGTGTTGAAGGAGATGTCCTTCGCCAATGGAAAGGGGGATTCAGAGTAAAAGCAAGTGGAAATGAAGCAACAACACAGCCTAGGCCACATGCACCTCATGCACGTCAGTCTGCTCCCCTACAAGACTTCCCAAGTGTGCCTGGGAAATACAGAACAGCACAACTTCTTCTCAAAGGTTCACAACATATCTAAACCTTTGAGAGGTCCTTAACAAAAAAGAACTATGCTTGTTTAACCTAGAACTCCCAACGATCTGACCACATGTCATGCTTTTGTATGACAGCCATCCTCCTAAATACCTTCAGGAAATATTGTACTGAATAGGAACTACTGGGTTCTACATGAAAACACTATCTTGAATCTCCTTCCACTGTGAATGTCTTTAGAGAAGAACAGTTCAAAAAATTATTTGAACACTAATGCTAGCAAAAAAAAATTCACAAGTAGTTAAAACTAAATAACTTACAGCTTTTTAAGGCTAAAGAAATAGGAAATGAACCTCTAAGTTTTATTTGTCTGTTACTTTCTGATGGGGCCTCACTATAAACCCCAAGCTGTTCTCAAACGTGCTACGTAGCTGAGGCTGACATGAAACTAATGATCCTCATTCTTTAACTCTCAAGTGTTAGGATTATAGGCAGACACCACTGTGCCCACGGCCCAAGTATTCTCATTCCAAGCATCTGCACCTGTCCCATGCTCCCATCTAGTCCCTAAGTAGTAATTAGAAATGTAGTTTTTGTAAAGAATCTGACTTTATAACTCAATATAAAATATCTAAAACATAGATAGTACCCTACAAGGTATAGTGCAGGAAAGGACTTCAGTCACTCAGGAATTAAGGTCAACAATTGACAAGTGGGACTTCGTTAAACTACAAAGCAAAAGAAACACCAAGTGAAGAAGAGGCCCACAAAGTGGGAGAAAATCTTCACCAGCTATATATCTGACAGAGGATTACTACCCAGCATATACAAAGAACTCAAAAAACAAAGAATCAAGAAAACAAATGACCCAATTAAAAATGGGCTATGGATCTGAACAGAGAGTTCTCAAAAGAAGAAATTAAAATGGCCATGAAATACCCTAAAAGTTTTCAACATCCTTGGCAATTGGGGAAGTGTAAATCAAAACTACCTAAAGATTTCATCTTATCCTAGTCAGACTGGCTAAGATCAAGAGAATAAATGACACCAAATGCTGGCAAGGGTTCAGGGAAAAGGGAATGTTCATTCAGTGCTGGTGGGATTGCAAACTGTACAACTACTGTGGAAAGCAGTATAGGGAACTCTTAAAAAAGTAAATCTTTCAAATGACCCAGTTTTACTACTCCTTGGCATATACCCAAAGGACCCAACATCCTACAGCAGAGGTACTTGCTCAGCCAGGGTTCTGCTGCTCTTTTCATGAGATAAGAAGTGGAAACAACCTAAATGTCCCTCAACTGATGAATGGATAATGAAAATACGGTACATTTATACAATGGAGTTCTACTCAGCAATAAAGAAAAATTAAATCTATAGGAAAATGAATGGAACTAAAAACTGTTTTAATATGTGAAGTAACACAGACTCAAAAAAACAAGCAGTGTATGCTGTCTGTCATTTGTGGATCTTAGCTCCAAATCCTTATATTTAAGGATGTAACTGCAGGAGCCAAGAAAATGAAAAGGAACCATGGGGGTAAAGAGGAAGAAATAATAAGAGAGAGGGGAATAGTAGGAGACGGGTGCTGTCAAGAGGGAAATGGGAAAAATAAGGGATACTTTGAGGAGAGAACAGAGAGGGTTATATGGGGAGGAGAGATAAATAACGCTTAGGTGGCATGAAAAACCAGAAGGAAATCTATTAGTTCAAAAGCCTACCAAAAAATATACATAATTCATATATATATATGCAAGTATATAGCTGGCTAAATAATAAAACCCAGTGTCAGTCAGGGAAAAACCTCCCTTCAAGTTCTTGGTCAGGATAGTCCAAAATAATACAGGTTATTGCCACAGCCTTTGATTGTCTCCCAGAACTGGAAAGTAAGACCCTTTTGCTGAAGATAGAACATACTTTGGACACAGGACTTGGAGCAATCTGGCTGGAACTGACCTGGAAACTTCCTCCTTAAAGACTAGCTCCCATAATATACAAACTGCCAAGGGAGAAAACCAACTGGTGGTTCCATCCAGCTGTAAAGTCTATGAACCACACTGATGGTTCAGCCCAGCAAATAATCTTTATTGGTACAGTATGAGGCTTTTATCTTGGGTGTAACCAACAGCTATCTATTGGACTTAAGCCCTGCTTGGTGAGAAGGAACCCATGTGTGGTACTGTAAGACAGCCAAATATGCATGGCTGGAAAGGTCATAGATCCCAAAGAAAAACCTACTTTTGTCACATCTCTAGACCAATGTAACCTTTTACTGTATTCTCAATATGTATCCCTATATTTACAGACAAGTCTACCTCTCACCACTCATCAAAAAAGCTTCTTTTGCAACAGATGGAGAATACTGCAAAGCTCCACAACTTGTCAAATGCAGAGAATAAGTATTTGTGAGGTGCCCAACCCTAAGTGACAGATCTACAATAGAACCTCTACATCTAAGGCTCAGGGCACATAGCAGAGCAGGGGAAAGATAGAATATTAATGCATCTCCCAACTCTCAGCACTGAAGCTTCCTCGTGCAACAGATGGTGATTAGCCCAGAAAGACACAATTGGCCAAAGTGCAGAGAATAAGAGACTACAGAGCACTTGTTCCTGAGTAGGACACACATATCAAACCTCTGCCACACAAGGCTCAGGGACCACTAAAGAAGAAGGGGCAAAAACACTGTAAGAGCCAGAAGTGGGTGGAAACTAGAGTGTTCCGTACAGCTTCCTATGAACTCACAGCAACTGTGGCAGCAAGCATACGACCCATACAACCACAAGCCAGACAAAATCCCAGCACAGAAGAGGGGAAGTGGGTAAGAAGCCCCAACCTTAGCCAAGGAGCTATTGGCAAGCAGTAACTACTGGAAGAGGGAGAGTTGGTTTTCTCTCTAAGGATGTGACATTAGATCGGTTAACCAGGCTCCAGTGGATGAATACACACTGAAGGACATTTGGGGACACAGACTTGGCTTGATAGGCTTTAAAATGTATGACAAATGTACATGAAATCTGGCAGAGAGGCTATAAAAGGGGGGATAGATTGGGAGGGGGAAATCTAAACATGATCAAAATATATTATGTAAATTTGCAAATTCAATTAAAAAGATTAATAAAAAATAAAATATAAAATATTTCTCTAACTTCTCTAAAGTTTAGACATGGATGATGATGAGGGAATAGAGGAGAAAAGGGGTGGGAAAAAGGGTTAACCATAATTAAGGGCATATAAAAAAGACATGGAAATTTACTACTTTGTAAGCCAATTAAAAATTAAATGCTAAAAAAATGAGATTTAGAAGGGGAGGTAACCTGCATGTCTGGATAATACTGCTCCTGAAAGTTCAGGGTTACTAAATATAAATCCTAGGGTCAGGTTATGAAACATTTCCTTATGAGTTGTTGGTTGGGGAAGCCCCAGAGCCCCTCTGCCCCCCAAACCATAGAAGCCACTGTTCGTTGGTCCCCTCCAGAACTAGTTGATAACTGCTGCTGAAGATGTCATCTAGAGAAATCAAGCTGGAACTGAGTTAGAAGCATCCTCCTGCTGGCTAGCCCTCAGTGCCAGAACGTGCTGGCCAGGCTGCTTTAGGAGAAAAGGCATCAGCAGTCTTATCCACCTGTGAGCCCTGTCATCCACGATACCAACTTGGCAGGCAAGATATGCTCACTGGTGTAATAACAGCCCCACTCTTAAGTGGGGAACCAACCACTCTCTGATGGGATTTGAGTCCCATTCCACAGGAAGGAATTCATACCTGGTACTGTAAACCCAATCAAAACTCTACGGCCGAGGCAGTGCCAGGCCCTCAGGGCAAACTTGGTACTGCCGTATAACTAGATTGTCCTGGCACTGAGCTATCTTCTAGATGTGTACATTTATATCCACAGACGGAGGCTACTGCCAGCCTTAGAGAAGCCTCTTTTTGCAGTGAACAGCTGGAAATAAAGGCATTCATGGCTGCTCAAGGTGCTGAGACCACTTGACATGGTACTCAGCCTTAAACAGTGCATTTATACCACTGCCTTTAAGACTCAGGGGTCATCCCAGAAAAAGGAATGGAAGAATGTAAGAGTCAGAAGATAGAAGGCCTGTGAAATGTTATCACACGTGGCAGAGCCAGGGTAGTCATGACCTCACCATAGCTGTGGCTGCCGCAACAGGCCTATCAATAGTCGTCATGGATGGGGGAGGGACTTGCCTGCTGCACTATTGGCTGTTGATAGATTCTGGGAGAGAAGCAGTCATTGTCTTTAGCTGTGTGCCCACTGAGGAGCCCACCAGGGTTCAACAGATAGTTCAATACCACATGCATACACACCATCCTGGTTAAACACAGTTGGTCTTAAAGACATGAATGTGGGAAGGGACTTGTCGGGGGGGGTAATACAGCTATGAGGGAGATTGGAGGGAGTGGGCACTATAGTAATCAGGACACACTTTCTACATGTATACATGCATGAAACTGTCAAAGGATAAAGTCAATAAAAGTTTTTTAAAAGAGTTGCTTAGAGGGGTAGAGTTATCAATCAATGGTACAATATTTGCCTATCATATACAAGACCCTAAGTTCAATCCCCAGGAGATGAGAGAGACAGAGACAGAGACAGATACAGAGATTAAGAATAAATAGTGCCCTGAACTCTTACACATCAGAAAACCCAGTACGGCCACTGGCAGCTGAGGAGGCTGACCAGAGATGCATCCCAGCAGAGGCAGGAAGTCGATCTGATGGGGAAAGGCAGAGGGGGAATTGTTGCCAAATATTATTCTCCAAATCTCCAAACAGAGATGTAGGTGATATTAGCCCTACGTGGCTTTACATATATTTGTTTTCTGATGTCTCCTCACACAAAAGTATAGGCTTCAAGAGAAACAATGTTGCCGGTGTAGCCCTTGACCTACCCCAAAAGTATATGGCTTATAACAGATGCTTCATAAATAAAAGATAAATACATAAATTCCTAGGATTGACCTGGAGGCCAGGCTGAGTGAAGAGAGGAAAAAGGAAAAACACATCATCAAAGTCCAGTAAAAGCCAGGGTCCCTTGCTGTGTCCCTTCAGCAGCCAGCACTTTCATTGTCCTATCACCCAGGGACAGGTAGGAAATACCTTACTCCCTCTTGTGTCCCCCTTAAGACTCCAGATTTAAAGCTCTGAGAGAAAAGGATGGTTCTCCTGCCCATTGTGTTTCTTTCTATTAATAAAGAACCAATAAAAGTTCGTAGGACTAAATTGAGAAAGAATGGCAGTCTGAATGAAGCTTAGGGCTTGGCTCAGTGATAGAACATAGCTTACACACACCAGGCCCTGGGTTGGATCCTCAGCAACAACAAAAACAGCAAAGCTGCACACCTTGAAAGGACAGAGGCCGGGGCTGGAGAGATGGCCTAGCGGTTAAGAGCACTGACTGCTCTTGCAGAGGACCCAGGTTAGATCCCCAGCACCCACATGGCGGCTGAGAACCGTCTGTAACTCCAATTCCAGGAGAACTCCGGTTCCAGGGGAATCTGAGACCCTCTTCTGACCTCCGCGGCATTGCACGACACGGGTGCACAGACCTACATGCAGACAGTACATTCATACACATACAAAAATAAATAAAATAAATAAAATAAAATAATTTTTTTAAGTCTGTTAAAAAAAAAAAAAAGGACAGAGGCTAACCAAAGGTACAGCCACAGCGGAGGCAGGAAGTCTATCTGATGGGGAAATGGTGGAGGTTGCCAAATAACATTGTCAGAATCAGAATCTCTAAAGAGAGGCATGGTATTAGCCATACCTAACTGCCGATGATAGACAGATAGACAGATAGATGATAGGTAGATAGATTATAGATAGGTAGGTAGATAGATGATAGACAGATAGATGATAGATAGATAGATGATAGATAGATAGATAGAGAGAGAGATAGATAGATAGATAGATAGATAGATAGATAGATAGATAGATAGATGTCAAGGATAGATAGTTAAGTAGATCAATGTAAGTATACAGATAGGTCATAGATAGATAGATAGATAGATAGATAGATAGATAGATAGATAGATGATAGGTAAGTATATCAATGATAGGTAGGTAGGTAGGTAGGTAGATAGAAATAGATGATAGGTCAATAGATATTCACAGAGGAACTCTCGTGATTCTCAGTGGTCTCCCTGCATATGATATCTTGCCTTCCAGCTCTTTTCAACCTACATGCTGCTAGATTTTCTTCACAAGTTGTGATGCTAAATCTGGAGTTCAAAACCTGCCCAAGATCATCACTGTAAAAAGCATACACATATCCCAGGAAGAGAAAACTTGACAATTTCAAGTGATAAACAAATGTGGTCAAATTGCCTGTGTAGGACATTGTCATCTATTGAATATGGGAATCAAAGGATGAAGAGGAAAGTTTCTCACCCCAAGTTTTCCCACTAGTGGTAGCTCACTTTGGCATGGACAGATATGTCATGTTTACTTACCAAAGAACTCACCCGACCTAGACAGAGTGGGACAGGTCCACAGGGCCACATCATTCTTGGGAGCACCTTGGCCTGTCGCAATCTCCTTTGTCTTAGGTAGCCAGACGAGGGAGCAAATCTGTAATGAGGATAACAAAATAAGAACTCTAATAACATCTGATTCATGATCAATATAACCAACCTGATTCTGAACTGTTCTGTTCACCACCAGTTCTCCAGCCACAGCAAGGATTCTGTATTTTAGGAATTATATTAGTCTGAAGAAAGTTTATCCCAAGACAACCAAGGACCAAAAATAGAAACAGGCTCAAGTACAATCAACCAGTGAATTTAAGTGAATTATAATCAATGGCCAGGAAGTCAAAGCAGTAATGAGAAAGCAGGGAGAAATGGAAGGAGGGAAGAAAAACTCATTAAATTACTTTGGACTCATTGATTAAGATATTTTGCCTGATGTAAATTCAGTACTCATGTATAAAATTCTCAAAAAATAAAAAGTTTAATTTTTTTATTAATTTTATTTATTTCTGTATGTGTATGAATGTACTGTCTGCATGCAAGTCTGTGCACCTGTGTCGTGCAATGTCGTGGAGGTCAGAAGCGGGCGTCGGATTCCCCTGGAACTGGAGTTCTCCTGGAATTGGAGTTTCAGACGGCTCTCGGCCGCCATGTGGGTGCTGGGGTTCAAACCCGGGTCCTCTGCAAGAGCAGTAGGCGCTCTTAACCGCTAGGCCATCTCTCCAGCCCCAAAAAGTTTAATTTTTTAAAGGGAGATTTTACAAAAACCAAACTCGTGAAGGTGAGGAGAGGCAGATATGAGTCCCATGCTCCATCACAGATTATTTTCATGAGGTTCTAGAAGAATGGGGTAAGGGTGAACCCCAGAATTACCTGTGAATGTGTGCTTGGAGTCTGGATGCTCTTCCCAGAATTTATATCCAAAATATGTAGGCGTCCGTCCGTGATTCCTCCTCCAACAGCAAGGACCCCAGACTGCCAGGGGCACCAATCCATAGCCTTTCAAGTTCCAAATCATAACACAAGCAGGTGAGCCCTGGAGAAGCAGGCTCACAAGTATGGCAGCACGGGTAAATAGAACACCCAGGGGTTGGCAACCCTCCAGGGCAGGGGCAGGTACACCCTTCTGAAATTATTTGCCAGGATCTAGAAGCCACTTCCAGATGGAAAGACACCAGTAGGATTCTTCCCTAAATTATGCTATCAGTTGTCAGTACTTTTAACATATAAAAATTACAAATCAGCACCATGGAAAAGCTACATGCAACATATCCATTGGATAAAATCCTACCACTGTGGTAGCTCAGGATGTCCAGAATTGTGTTCTAGAATGTAGCCCCTGCCTCATCTACTGGGTCCTTGTGTTTCAGATCGTAGTTATGCAAAAGAAAGCTGCAAGTGATTATTTATAAATCAAAAATCTTGTGCATTTGAAATCAATATATTTCAATACATTTCAGGAAATAATTTATAAGTGATGACAGTTAATTGTGGAAAAATAAGATTTAGAATCTCATATTGGCATTGATAACTGCAATGACTAGTAAATTTAAAGAATATCTTAATGAATATTTCAGTTACAATCATCTAGACATCTGTCACTCATCCTGGTAACTAACCTCAATTTTTGCATATTATCTTCTGCAAGTAAAACATTTTACAGAGTAATTGATATTGGGCTTATACTGTTTTATTGTTCTGTTGATTATTACATAGTTTTCCATGTAATTATTTGCATAATTATTTTAATATTTCTACTTATGTGTATGTGTGAGTATGCCTGTGTATGTGCTCATGTGTATGTGGATACAAGTTAAGAGCCCTTTTTTTGGTATTTTTGAGACAGGGTCAAAAATATCAAAAAACAAAAAAAGAGAACCAACTCCCACAAGTTGCCCTCTGACCTATACACACACACTGTGACTTGTGCACACACACACACACACACACACACAAAATCAAACACTAATCTTCATTTTAGCCAACTTGATAAACTTACAAAGTTCTCCATTGCTTCCATAAAGCAATTAACTTATACCCATAACAAAGAGTTTCCTCCCTAAAATGTGCTATATCTCTGTTCCTATTAAGTTTTAAGTTTATAAAGCCCACTATTTAACAAACCTATCTACCATTGGTTAACTTATTATTATAATTGTGTGGCTTAATTAAATCACATGTATAATATTTAATTAAATCACTTGCTTTGTTTGCACTTAAAAAGAACCTTTATTTCTGCAAAAAATAAATTGAATATTTTGGAACTTCTTCATAAAAGCTGGTCCCTAAAGGGAAAATGTTGTAAATTAGATGTAGCTAAATTAACTACTAAAAATGTAGTAAAGTATATAATATTTGCATGGAATATGCATTCTGATTGTTTCAGGACAGCTTTATGAGGAGTTTGTCCTATGTTAAACAGTCTGATAAGCTAAATTTTCAAAACATAGCTACAACCTGACCCAACATGTCCTTCTCAGACTTTGTCCACTCCCACCTTCTCTCTCTCTCATCTCTCTCCTCTCCTCTCCTCTCCCCCCCCCCCGTGTGTGTGTCCAGGGAACTGTATCCAGGGCATTGGGCATGCTAGGCAAATGCGCCATGATGAAGCTTTATCCCCAGCCCTCTTTTTACTTTTCACTTTTAGCCTGTGTCTCACCAAGTTGCCTTGGTTGGACTTGAATTCACTGTGTGGTGGTTTGAATGAGAATGTCCCCCATAAGCTACAAGTATTCGGACATTTTGTACGCAGTTGGTGGCAGTGTTTTAGGAGGTCTTAGAAAGTGTGGCCATTTTGGAGGAAGCTCTTCATGGGGAGGGGGGGGCTTAGAGAGTTGGAAAAGCCTTGCCAATCTCCAACTGCACTCTGACTTTCTGTGCCTGCTTGAAATGTGACTCTCTGCATTTGCTCCTGCTCCCGCTCCTGCTGCAGCCACGCCTCCCACCATGATGGTCTCTAATTCCCCTGGAACAGTAAGCACAAATCAACTCTTCCTTTTATAAGCTCCCTTGGTCACGGTGATTCTATCACAGCAACAGAAAAGTGATTAATACACTCTGTAACCCACGCAGACCTTGAACTTTCGATCTTCTTGCCGAAGCAGCCCAAGTAGGTAGGTGTCATGGTTGGCTTCAGTTGTCAACCTGACACACCTGGGAAGAGGAAACCTCAGCTGGGGCCTGTCTTATCAGATCGGCCTGTAGGCACGTCTGTGAGGCATTTCCTTGATTGTTCATGATGTGGAAGGTCCCAGCCCACTGTGGGCAGTGCCACCGCTAGACTGGTGTTCCTGGGTGATATAAGAAAGAGGCTGGGCAAGGGCAGAGAAGCAAGCCAGTAAGCAGTGTTCCTCCATGGTTTCTGCTTTAGTTCCTGCCTCACTTTCCTGAAAGATGGAGTCACTTGGCAGTGTAAGATGAGATAAACCCTTTCCTCCCCAAGTTGATTTTGATTAGAATGGGTTTTTTGGTTGTTGTTTTGTTTTGTTTTGTTTTGTTTTTTCAAGACAGGGTCTCCCTATAGCCTCCCAGCTGTCCTGGAACTCGCTCTGTAGACCAGGCTGGCCTTGAACTCACAAATATCTGCCTGCCTCTGTCTCCCAAGTGCTAGGATTAAAGGCATGCACCACCATGCCCAGCTTAGAATGTTTTATCACAGCAACAGAAAAGTAACTAGAACACCTGAGATTACAGGTCTGCGCCACCAAGCCTGTCTGGTTTTCTTTTTCATCTGAGATATCCAGTGGTCTCTGAGAAAAGCAACAACCTGGATGGGTGTTAGATATCTTACCTTAACTGCTGTGGACTGATGTATGACTTTCAGGGGTTGGCCCTGCACACTGGCACCTGGATCATGGGGCCATATTGCCAACAATCCATCACTGTATCCACTGGAAAGCAGCCTGCCATTAGGTGACCACTTCAGAGCACACACAGCTTGCTTATGTTGAAGTGTTCCTACATGATGCTGGGCCATCCGAACATCATGATGATGGACACGCCCCAGTCTTGACCCACTGAAGAGGAGGTGAAGAGACAGGTTCATGTGACAGAAGAATGAAGTCTCACTACTATGTAAGCATGAGAAACATGGAGCAAAGTACAGCTCAAAGAAAAACTATGGCAGGATCCATTAGGGCCACTTCCAAACACAGGTGGAAATTTGTTGGGTTATAAGGACAAGGTATTCTGCCTGGGTGACTCTTTTCGCATGTGAAATAGATTTGTCTGCCAGCATTTTAAATTTGGAATCAAAATAGATGCTTCTAATAGCTTTAGTATTATGTCAACAGCCATGGAAAAAAAAAATCAGATGATCAGATTTTCTCAGGTAGTTTGCATATAATATCTAGGAGATAGTCCTTTGGGGAATATTTCATATTAACTCCATGAAGTAGTTTTAGTATGTGTTTATTGTAAAATGTTAGACAGAAATTGATTTCCCTCTTCTAACAGGTATATTCTGGTTAAGGTAGAAGTCTACTTTTTTTTTTGAGACAGGGTCTCTCTATAGCCCCAGCTGTCCTAGAACTCACTCTGTAGACCAATCTGGCCTTGAACTCACAGAGATCCGCCTGCCTCTGCCTCCCGAGTGCTAGGATTAAAGGTGTGCACCACCATGCCCAACTTAAAGATGGTTGTTAGCCACCATGTGAGGGCTGGGAATCGAGCCTGAGTCCTCTGCAAGAGCAGTCAGTGCTCTTAATCACTGAGCCATCTCTCCAGCCCCAGAAGTATACTCTTAGTTTTATCAATATTAGAATATGTAAATGGAATTTCACACTAGCTAAAAGTCACAGAAAAGTACAATATGATTCAATATCAGGGAACACAGTATCTCTTCACTCTCAGTGGTTTACATAATCCATAATAAAGATCATATAATCTCCCAAAGACCATGAACTCTTTCAGGGCTGCTTTAGATGCTCAGTAATGAGCAAGTAAGTGATCTCCTACAATTATTTATGAATTTCTTAATATCTGATGTTTTATTTTTTAACTATCCAGGGGCAACCCTGAATAACATTTTGACTGACACTATGTATGGACACATTAGAAATGTGCCCAGAAAGCTTATGGATGCCAATAAACACTGACTTCCACAAAACATCCCTTTAGCAGATATTATTAATATGTACCTGAAAGGAATTTCTCGGTTTATCTGAATAATTTATTGAACCTTGTGCTGAAGACATGGTCACTACAGAGGAAGACCCCAGTACCTGGCAGGCAGATTGTAACTGATACAAAGCCTAAATTGATGTTTTCTTTCACTTTGTTTTTGTTTTGGCTTTAAATATTATGGTTTTGTTTACTCGGAATCCACAATTCATTGTTGATACAAACACACTCAGTTCAAATAACACCTCACCTGCTGAGGATACAGTGATTCCAGCTCAGGGCTCCAACTACTGACAAATGACCAAGCATACTTCTCAGCTGCTTTTTAGTTTCTATGTCCCATAACTGGAAAAAAATGAACAATCAGGGTTCCATGGCATCAACTCTTCCATAGCCCACCAAAGCCTCAGAGAAAAGTATTTGATGTAGTCAGTGTGAAACACTAAGTGAAAACCTTTAACGCTAGCCATCATCCTCAATTCTGGCTGCATCCTGGGATCCGCTTAGAGTGAACTGTTGTATGCTTGTGGCTTAATTAGTAAGGTTGAGCCTGGGTTATAGCATTTATCATAAAGCTCCCCAGATGAATTCAATTGTGCAGCCAAGGATAACAAATCATTGTTGAGCTTCTATCTCCTTAGAAACTCTGGATTTCAATAACCCACCTATAATTACTAACAATTATTTCTTATTCAAAATCCCAGGAACCAGAAGGTTTTGGATTTGGAAGTTTTACAAATTTTGGAATTATTCACATAGAATGAATCCATTATGCAGCCCTAATCCAAAATACAAGATACTCTGAGGTCCAAAACATTTTTACTAATTTGCATGAATAAAATCAGGGTACAAGAGCACTTCTTAGAGTCAGAATCCAATTTACTGCTGAGACGCCATTCCTGCTGACTATAGACAATACTGTGACTGAAACGAAGGAGGCACAGCTGTGGAAGAAGCTGACATCATGATCCATAACTTTATAGCCTTTCGTGGCATCCCAGAGGCCACAATATTGTTTACATTGCTAATAAACAATGATGATAATAGTACATGAGGAAAAGACTGCTCGCAACTTGACAAACCCTAGTTCAGTAGCTCATCAGAAACAAACGACAAAAAAAAAAAAGAAAAAAAGAAAACAAAAACATTTTTTTTGACCCAGACAGAGTCTCCCTGTAGCCAGAGCTGGCCTGGATCTCACTATGTAGACCAGGCTGCCTTCACCTCACCAAGATCTGCCTGCCTCTGCCTCCTGAGTGCTGGGATGAAAGGCATGCACCACCACACCCAGCAGAAATAATTGTTTTCTATAGCTCCACACCGATCTCTGCTTCAGGTGAGAAAAAAACTGGAAAGATGTCTTCCTCTCTCCAAAGTTCCCAAACCAGGAAAACTACAAATCCAACTTTAGTTTGACAGAGTTTTCAAAAAACAACAAATGAATTATGACAGAAAGATTGTGGGGAAAACAAAGGAGAATGTTCTTAAGTCTTAAAAACATGTCATTCTTGACAAGGGGTCCAAGAAGACACAATGGAGAAAGGACAGCATCTTCAGCAAGTGGTGTTGGCAAAACTGGATCACCACTTGTAGAAGAATGAAATTAAACCCCTACCTCTCACCCTGTAGTCAACTCCAGATGGATCAAAGACCTCAACGTGAAACCCCAAACTCTGAAGGCAATAGAAGAAAAAGTTGGCAGCAGCCCACAAGACATAGGCGTAGGAGAAGACTTCTTAAATCAGACAGCAGCTGTGCAAGAATTAAGGTCGACAATTGACAAATTTGACCTCATTAAACTCAAAAGAAACATCAAAAGAAACAATCAAGGAAGTGAAGAAAAATCCCACAGAGTGGGAGGAAACCTTCACCACAGAAACATCTGACAAAGCATTGATTTCCAGAATATATAAACTACTCAAAAAACAAAGAAAGAAAACAAATGCCCACTCAATAGATGGAGCAAAGAGATGAACAGAGACTTCACAAGTGAGGAATTAGAGATGGCTGAGAAACATCTTAAGAAGTGTTCAACATCATTAATCATTAAGGAAATGCAAATCAAAAGCACTTAGGATCAAGAAAACAAATGATACCAAGTGCTGGAGAGGTTGTGGGGAAAAAGGAACACTCATCCACTGCTGGTGGGAATGTAAACTCATACAACCACTATGGAAAGCAGTGTGGAGAACCCTTGGAAGACTTGGAATGAACTTGCCACCCAACCCAGCCATACCACTCCTGGGCATGTACCCACAAGACTCATCCTACCTCAGAGATATATGCACAACCATGTTTATTTCAGCTCTCTTCACAATAGCAAGGAGCTGGAACCAACCCAAATGCCCCTCAACTGATGAGTGGATAGAGAAAATGTGGTACATCTACACAATGGAGTTCTATGCAGCAGTAAAGAAAGATGACATCATGAGCTTTGCAGGAAAATGGCTGGAGCTAGAGATGCTGAGTGAAGTAAGACACATCCCCAGAAAAACAAATAATGAGGGCTGGAGAAGATGGCCTAGCCGGTTAAAAGAGCTCCGACCGCTCTTTCACAGAAGGACTCCGGGTTCTACCCCAGCACCCACATGGCGGCTGAGAACCGTCTGAAGCTCCAATTCCAGGAGAACTCCAGTTCCAGGGGAATCTGAGACCCTCTTCTGAACTCCGCGGCGTTGCACGACACGGGTGCACAGACTTGCATGCAGACAGTACATTCATACACATACAGAAATAAATAAAATTAATAAAAAAAATTTAAAAAAAAAAAAAAAGAAAGAAAAACAAATAATGAATGGTATCCCTCATCTGTGGATGCTAGTGCCAATTACCTAGTTGTAAGTATTTCTTGTTCACAGCCCCTTGAGCTTTTGTCCAAGTAATTGGGAGTGATGCATATTGGAAACAACAACAACAATAACGACAACAGAAAGGACTGCATCAAAGAACTGACTGAAACTGTGAACTTCTGCTTAAAACAGTCAACTTCCACGTGGAGAATTTTAAGAAAGACTGAGAAAGAGATGAAAAGCATGTTTGGCAGAATGCATGAGCTCTGGTGGGGTGGGGGGATAGGGTGGGGGACACAGGTCTAGATTTGATTAGTAACATAATCTTGTAATATATATATATATATATACATATATAATAAAAAAGTAAAAAAAAACATTTAAAAAAATGTCATTCAGGACTATACTTTCAGGGATCATTTCTATAGTATGTTACTAGAGAGTTTCTCTGACTGTGTAGAGTACCAGAAACCACGAAGAGGAGACCTAGCATTTTCTCCTGAG
Source organism: Rhizomys pruinosus (assembly GCA_009823505.1). Lineage (NCBI taxonomy): Eukaryota > Metazoa > Chordata > Mammalia > Rodentia > Spalacidae > Rhizomys > Rhizomys pruinosus. Next base: position 1,296,416 of record VZQC01006699.1, read on the forward strand.
CGTGAAGCCGGCTCTTGGTGTTGCTTCACTGCCACTGCCACTTGCCATTGATGATCGTTCTTTTCTCTTTCAGGAGAACAGAGGGAGAGAATGCAGTCTGAGTGGTTAGAAAAGAAAAAGAAAAAGAAAAAAACATCTCATTCAGGCCAGGTATCTTTAATCCCAGCACTCAGAAGGCAGAGGCAGAGGGCTCTCAGTGATAGTGAGGCCAGTCTGGTCTCCACACCAAGTTCCAGGCCAGCTGGTGCTACAGGGAGACCCTGTCTCAAAACAAACAAACTCCAAGAAATGCCATTCAGAAGAAAAAAAAAAAAACCTGTATCTATTCTTAATGCCCATGGCTCCAGGTGCCTCCCTTAATCCAGTTTCTTTGTATTAATCCGCTACTAAAAGCTAACACCAGTTATCTAGTAATTGCCCAGGGAGCATTATGAGAAAAGGAACTTTCCAGTACTTGCACATCTCCTTCGCTGGTGCCCACTGCCAGGCATGCTCCCTCGTTCATCCAGGACACAGAAGATATATAATGACAGTTGAGGCTTAAGTCTATCATCCCAGCCCCATTGTGGGTTCCCCCATTCCAGATGTGCACAGAAGATCCCAGGGCTATGGCAACAAGATTTTGAAAATTCCAGTCTAGGATATTGAGATCTATAAAGAAAAGTACCTCAAATTAGCATGATTATACAACCAAACCAAAACACCTTCAAATTAACAACATTAAAGGAAACAGAAAAATATTAGTATCTTTGCTGTGATCAGATTTAAAACAAGGTTCCTGTGATCAGATTTAAAACAAGGTTCCTGAACGAAAGCAAAGCATTAGAAGTTCAAAAATTAAAGCAGAAACAGAATCTGGGTTAAGAATAAACAATGCTTAGCATTTATATTCAAATATAAATGTTCAAATATGCCAACTTAAAGACTTTTTTTTAAAAGTTGGCAATTTGGGGGCTGAAGAGATGGGTCAGTGGTTAAGAGCACTGGCTGCTCTTTTAGAGAACCTGGGTTTGTATCCCAGCACACACATGCAACTAACAACTGTAACTCCAGTTCCAGGGAATCTGACATCCTCTTCTGATCTCTTCTACTTTGAGTTTCTAAACTCCACATCCCCTATTAAGAAGTCACCTGATTTAGTACAGGCTCAGTAAGGACAACAATCTTTGCTACTGTCTGAGTGTGAAATATCCCCTAAATTCTCATGGTTTTGAACACTTGTTTGGCAGCTAATGATGGCGTTTTGGCAGTCTCCAGACCCTTAGGAGGTAGGGCCTTAGCTGGAGGAAGGGGATCACCCAGGGAGGGTCCTAGTGGCTAAAGCCAAGCCCCACTTCTGTTTCAATCTCTATCTCTGTTTCTTGATATGAAAAAAAATCAGCAAGAAGCTTCATACCTATCTCCACAGATATGTACTGGTCCTTCAGTCACGTCTTCCTTACCGTAATGCCTATCTCCACAGAAATGTACTGGTCCTTCAATCATGTCTTCCTTACCATAATCAACTGTACTCTTTCAAATTGTGAGTCCAAATAAATAATTCCTTCCTTTGAAAAGTTTTGTGGCCAGACATGGTGGTGCATTCCTTTAATCCCAGCACTTGGGAAGCAGAGGCAGGCGGATCTCTGTGAGTTCAAGGCCAGCCTGCACTACAGAGCAAGTTTCAGGCCAGCTAGGGCTAGGGAGACCTTGTCTCAAAAACACACACACACACAAAAAAAGGTTTTTCAAGTTAACATTATCTTCCTAACTAGATTACAAGCTAGGCACTCAAACAAGTACACCCAGTGTGGCTGTTGAACTGATTAGATTTATCCATGTTTAAAGCACATCTATAACAAAGAGTAGCCCAATAGTATAGTACACTCTTAATATCATAAAAGTACATTAATGAGTGACAATATTTATGCCCCACAACACACATTTCTGAACATGAAAGTAACACAAAGAAAAGCCAGTTACATCAATCATCAATGCATGGTTTGTCATTTGGACAAGAGAGCCATCTGGTTCTTCCAGAATCAGACTTCAAGGTTATGCCAGAGCACTGGATGCCTCTTGTCATTTCAATTTCTGTGTTCACAATCTAAACAGCAACTTACAGTAGTCATTTCGAAGACCAGTAAGATGTATCTTCATCTCTGGTTGGTATATAGAATAGTTGATATCACTGGACTTTTCAAGATGGAAGGATTCATCCCTGGCTCCATCTCGACAACCTACAAGGAAAAACAGTTCTACACATCTCTAAGATGCAAAAAAGTTGGTATTTATCCTATGAGTATTAGGAGATTGCAGAATGAGAAAGAAAGAGGTCAGTAAGATAAAACTGTAAGGAGGAAAGGAACTGGAGAAGAGTTCAGTATTGCTTTAAATGAAGATATTAAAATTATTCAGGGGCTGGAGAGATGGCCTAGCGATTAAGAGCGGCAACCGCTCTTACAGAGGACCCGGGTTCGATCCCCATCACCCACATGGCGGCCGAGGGCCATCTGAAACTCCAATTCCAGGAGAACTCCAGTTCCAGGGGAATCCGACACCCTCTTCTGACCTCCGTGGCATTGCACGACACGGGTGCACAAACTTGCATGCAGACAGTACATTGATACACATACAGAAATAAAATTTAAAAAAAAATTATTCAATGGCACTTCTTAACAAAAACTACATGCCTATCAGACCTAAATGTTGATGAGGGTCTCCTAGGAAACACACGGAGTACTACATCATGCTTTCAATATTTACTTGTCCTTTGAGATTTCTAAAACAAAGTGAACTTTGCATGTCGGTACGTAAATCACAGCCAGGTTTACCTAGAAAACATGACCCCTGCTCTAAGGCTTTGTCCACAAATGTTTGTTGATTTTAACTTTTTCTCTCAAACTTACTGTACTAGAACACAGTACCTTGGGGCTGATGTGAGCCATGACAACCTGTGGTCTTGATTATACCTTCTATTCTGTTTTAAGTTTTTGTCAAAATATCCCACTAGCTCAAACCACTGGCCACTGTCTTCTTATCTATAACCCTCAGTTCCTGATAAAACCGATTATGACGTATCAACAGGAAACAAGATAGGAAGATAACTCAAATGACTGGTAGTTTCGGTGACTAAGTGGCTTCTGATAAAAGCATGAAAGTTTCATAGGGCTGCTGTGCAAAGAAACCAAATTGTTAGTCATAAATGCCTGCCTTGGTGTTAGCTATGAAGACCTACAACTTTCAGAATGGCAAGGTTACTGGAAATATTCAAGCCTACTAATAAAAGTTCATAAAATGTTTTCTAAAGAAATCAATCAAATACAAAGAATTAACAATAGATATAAAGATGTAACATCTCCATATAGAGTGCTTGCCTAGCATACATAAAGACCTGGGCTCGATTCCCAGGAAAACACACACACACACACACACACACACACACACACACACACACACACACACCACATGAGAATCAACATCAAGAACCAAAAAAGAAAGCTCTGAGAACTAATGAGTGATGAGTGGAGAATATAAAGTCAACATGTGAAAGTCAATTGTAGATGCCATAACGCGCCAGGGCAGTAGGATCGAAAGGTTATTCCTGGACAAACTGTCAGCCCATGAAAGGAAATAGTCAGAATTGACCAGACTCCAAGTCAACAGCTCCAGAGAGAGTGGACTGTTTTACCTCTCATCCACCTGTGCCCCTTTTCTAAGCCTAGGGAACAACCTGCGGAAGAGGGGGCATGCGATTGGGGTGAATGGTGAAACTACAGCAATGTAGTCTGGACACTCATTTGATCAACTTGATTGAACAAACAACCTGTCACCCCCCACTGGATGGTGGGGCCGTAGGGGTTTGGGCACAACAGCCTGCAGATAGGTTTTGCATGAAGGATGCTTGTACTCATGGATTATCACTTATAGCTAAAAATGAAAAAAAAAAAAAAAACAGAGAAAGATGCAGGACATTTATGGCAGAATGCATGATCTGGGATGGGGTGGGGGTGGGAGGGAGGGAAAGGGAAATAAGCCTGAACTGAATTGGAAAAAATGTATGAAATGCACAAAGCATCAATAAAAACTAAATTAATAAAAAAAAATAAAAATAAAAAATAAAAAAAAAGAAAGTCAACTGTATTCTTATATGCCAGGAATAAAGAATTAGAATTTGAAGCTCAGAACAAATAGTATTTATACTGGTAGCCAAAATTTGAAATTCTTAGGCATAAACCACAAAGAAATGCCTACATACAGGGTGTGGTGACACATGCTTTTAATCCCTGCAGAGGCAGGCAGATCTCTGTGAGTTCAAGGCCAGCCTGTTCTGCATAGTGAGTTCCAGGACAGCTGGGATTACAGGGAGACCTTGTCTCTAAAAGACAAGAGAGAGAGAGAGAGAGAGAGAGAGAGAGAGAGAGAGAGAGAATGTCTATATGAGAAAAACTAAAAACTTTTGATGAATGACATCAAAGAAAATCTAAACATCTTTTCCTTATGAAAGATGTTTGCACATACAAGAGTAAAAAGCAATCTGCTACATCAGCATATAGATTCCTCCAAATTTGATCTACAGATTCAATGCAATCATAATCAGACTCTCGGGAAGTTACTTTATGGGTATTGATAAACTAATTCTAAAGGTTATATAGAGACACAAAGATCCAGAGTAGTCAACACAAGAAGAACAACATGAAAACTGACACTATCCAACTTCAAGATTTACTAGAAAACTGTACAAATAAAAACAGATCTTGATGAAAGTTCAGTAGAAAAGACTGGAGATCCTAGAAATAGACTCACATTAGTATCAATATCTGGTGATTAATAATCAAGCAAAGGCAGTGCACTGGAGAAAAGGTAACTCTTCAAGGATGGTTCGGAAACAGTTGAATAGCCACATATTAAAAAAATGAGATCAATGATGAGCCCCAGTAAAGAAAAAAAAAAGAAAGAAAAATGAATCTAGACACAGAACTTACACTGTTCACAAAAATGAACTGAAAATGGATCATAGGCCTAAACTACAACTCTCCTAGAAAGTAGCATAAGAGAAAATCTGAATGAAATTGAGTTTTGTGATTACTTTTGAGATAGAACACCAAAAACACAACCTCCGAAATAAATAATGTGTAAGCTAGACTTCAATAAAATTTAAACTTCTGCTCAAAAAAAGATAGTATCAAGAAAATTAGAAGCAAACATATTTAATGAGCAATTGTTATCCAGAATATACTAGTAATGTTTAAGCTCTTAAAACCTAAACAAGGGCTAGCAAGATGGTTCAGTGGGTGAGAGTGCTTACCACCTGACAACCCGAGTTCGGGCCCCATGTGGTAGAAGGACAGAACCAACTCTCCCAAGTTGTCTCTGACCTACATACACACACACACACACACACACACACACACACACACAAGCACATACACACACAGAGTTCATATACACACATATACAAGAACAACTAAATAAAAGTAAAAAATTTTAGGGCTGGAGAGATGGCCTAGTGGTTAAGAGCACCGACTGCTCTTACAGAGGACCCGGGTTCGATCCCCAGCACCCACATGGCAGCCGAGAGCCGTCTGAAACTCCAATTCCAGGAGAACTCCAGCTCCAGGGGAATCCGAGACCCTCTTCTGACCCCCGCGGCATTGCACGACATGGGTGCACAGACCTGCATGCAGACAGTACATTCATACACATATAAAATTTTAAAAAAAAGTAAAAAAATTTTAAATTAAATAAAAATTGTAAACTATGTGGGTTGAAAGAGTAGTTTGGAGCTATAGCCCTTGCTTACCATGAAGGAGGCCCTGGGTTCAACTACTAGCACCACAAGTTTAAAAATAAAAGATATGTAGATGGTATATAAGACATAGAAACATGCTTGACACAATATGACATTAGAGAATTACAAGCTAAAACCATATGTGATAAAACTGTGCACCTGTCAGAATGGCCGAAATCCAAAACACTGTGAATGTGAGAAACAGGAACTCTCATTTTTTTGTTGATAGGAATATAAAATGGTACAGCTAGCTTAGAAGGTAGTTTGAGCCTTCTCTGAAAATGGGACAGATTTTTTTTTAATTTATTTCTGTATGTGTATGAATGTACTGTCTGCATGTAGGTTTGTGCACCCGTGTCGTGCAATGCCGCAGAGGTCAGAGGAGGGTGTCGGATTCCCCTGGAACTGGAGTTCTCCTGGAATTGGAGTTTCAGATGGTTCTTGGCTGCCACGTGGGTGCTGGGGATCGAACCTGGGTCCTCTGTAAGAGCGGTCGGTGCTCTTAACCGCTAGGCTATCTCTCCAGCCCCGTGAGACATATTCTTACCACACAATCCAACCATCATGATCTGTGTTAGGTATTCAAAGTAGCTGAAAATTTAAAAACAGGCACATGGATGTTTACAGTAGCTTTATTCAAAATTGGCAAAATCGGAACGAGTGAGGAATTAGAAATGGCTGAGAAACATCTTAAGAAGTGTTCAACGGCCAGGCATGGTGGCGCATGCCTTTAATCCTGGCGCTTGAGAGGCAGAGGCAGGTGGATCTTTGTGAGTTCAAGGCCAGCCTGGTCTACAGAGCAAGCTCCAGGCCAGCTGGAATTAAAAGGGAGACCCTGTCTCAAAAAAAAAAACAAAAAACAAAAAAAAAAAACCGGTTCAAAGTCGCTTATAATTAAGGAAATGCAAATCAAAACCACTTTAAGATACCATCTTATTCCAATAAGACTGGCTAGGATCAAGAAAACAAATGATACCAAGTGCTGGAGAGGTTGTGGGGAAAGGGGAATGCTCATCCACTGCTGGTGGGAATGTAAACTCGTACAGCCACTATGAAAATCAGTGTGGAGAACCCTTGGAAGACTTGAAATGAACTTGCCACATGACCCAGCCATACCACTCCTGGGCATGTACCCACAAGACTCATCTTACCGCAGAGAATCATGCACAGCCATGTTTATTTCAGCTCTCTTCACAATAGCAAGGAGCTAGAACCAACCCAAGTGCCCCTCAACTGACGAGTGGATAGAGAAAATGTGGTACATCTACACAATGGAGTTCTATGCAGTGGTAAAGAAAGATGATATCATGAGCTTTGCAGGTAAATGGCTGGAGCTAGAAGATATCATGCTGAGTGAAGTAACACAGTCCCAGAAAAACAAACAATGAATGGTATCCCTCATCTGTGGATGCTAGCACCAATTACCTAATTGTATGGCAAACTGAGAAATAATGTGATCCGAAAACAACTGTGCTCTTATATTGTGAATCCCTTAAACTATAATAAATAAAAACATAAAATAAAATAAAATAAAAAATAAAAACATAAAAAGAATTAAAATTTTTTTAAAGAAAATTTAAGAACACAGAAACAGAGGTACCCTTCAGAATTAAGGGGGCTCTCTCTCTCTCACACACACACGCACACACACACACATTTATATTTGAGATTCAAAATAGTCTATATTCATCAGACTTTATTCCAGAAGGAAATCTAACAAGCGTGCTTCCCTGACATTTACAAAATGCAACACTACTTCTTTCAACAAGTTTCTCACACAGAACTTGGTCTACAAGCCCATATTTCCAAACATGATAATAGTTCTACAAATGACACAAACACGTCCGACATGAAGAGAAATAGTAGGGAGGAGAATATAGGGGGTTCATGGGAAGACGCCTTGAGTGTTCTAGTAGGTGAAGAAGCTTCTGGAAACCACCACAAGTAATTATCTCCCTGATACAGAACTGTCTGGATCACTCCCCAAACCACCATCCACAATCACCTTTCAGCTTTGGGCGCAGGTGTGACTCGAATGAAAGCATGAGCTGCCTCCCAAGAGTTCAGAGTCTGATCGAATAAGGCACAGAAAATACTTCACACACAGCACCTGGAGAAGATGTGTCCCAGTGGTCCATTGAATTGAATTTCCTTGCTGTATGTGGGATCCACCTCAGACTTTCAATTCCTTCATGAGAAGCAGGAGCAGAGCCCAACATATCCCAAGGACCTCTCAACTGGCCTCTGCCTCCAATATCCTCCTCTGCACATATCCTCCTCTGCACATATCCTCCTGTGCACATAGCCTCCTCTGCACATATCCTCCTCCTCTGCACATATCCTCCTCTGCACATATCCTCCTCTTCCTTCCTCTTCAGTTCTGACACAAAGTAACTGTGGTGGTTTGAATGAGAAATGTCCCGCATAGGCTGATGTATCTGAATACTTAGCCCTGGAAGGTGGCACTGCTTTTGGAGGTTTAGGAGGTGTGATCTTGCTGAAGGGAGCATGTGGCTGAGAGTTCATAGCTGTGCCCCACTTCCTGGGGCTTTCTGCGAGTGTTCGAGGATTTGAGTGCTCAGGTTTCTGCTCCAGCTGTCTCTGCCTCCATGCCTCCCCACTATTGTGGGCTCTCTTCCCTCTGGAAGCATAAGCCCAGATAAACTCTTCCTTCTATAAGTTGCCTTGTTTTAGCACAGCAACAGAGGCTCTCTTCCCTCTGGAAGCATAAGCCCAGATAAACTCTTCCTTCTATAAGTTGCCTTGTTTTAGCACAGCAACAGAGAAATGACTCTCACAGTAACCTACATAAGGCAGATGTGATGGACTTGCAGAGCCAATCAGAAGAACAGCTCTGTAAGGGTTTTGCCTTTGCCTCCCAACCTTCTTAAAAGTGACAGCAAGTAACTGTGCAAGCTATGAAGACATCCCACAAGGACAATATGGGCATAAATATGGCAATAGGCAATAGACTACAATTTTCTGGAAGGTGGAGAAAAGTTAATGCCTGACCATGAAGAGCATAAGAAACAATGTTGAAGAGGTTAAGAGGTGGATTGGTTGAAAGACTATCAGATTGCCAAGTATACACACACTCTACATAACCATACAAATACACATGCACACCCGCCAGGAAAAAGCCAACAAATAACAAGTGATGAGCTCAACTCAATAGCATCAGTCTCCACGAAGTTGTAGGGGACTAAACACAGATTTGAGTAGCGATCTATTTTTAATGAATGTGTTGTTAGTAAGGAGAACTGAGGCCTTCGCTGTGGTGCTGTCTCCACACATTTTAGGAAAGCTTATATACTGAAAGGGAGAGGCCAAAGCTTATGTGGTAGGGAGGAGGCTAAACCCAAAGAAGGTGGTGTGAGGACAGACACACAGGGGCCCAGCTCGCCATGATTCACACATGTAGTGTGAGGACAGGAACACAGGCACCCAGCTCGCCGTGATTCACACGAGTAGTGTGAGAACAGGCACACAGGCACCCAGCTCGCCATGATTCACACGTGTAGTGTGAGGACAGGATCACAGGGGCCCAGCTCGCCATGATTCACACAAGTAGTGTGAGAACAGGCACACAGGCACCCAGCTCACCATGATTCACACATGTAGTGTGAGGACAGGAACACAGGGGCCCAGCTCACCATGATTCACACGAGTGTGAGGACAGGTACACAGGTGCCCAGCTCGCCATGATTCACACGAGTGTGAGGACAGGAACACAGGCACCCAGCTCGCCATGATTCACACGAGTAGTGTGAGGACAGGAACACAGGGACCCAGCTCACCATGATTCACACGTGTAGTGTGAGGACAGGCACACAGGCACCCAGCTCACCATGATTCACACGAGTAGTGTGAGGACAGGCACACAGGGGCCCAGCTCGCCATGATTCACACCAGTAGTGTGAGGACAGGCACACAGGCACCCAGCTCGCCATGATTCACATGAGTAGTGTCAGGACAGGAACACAGGGGCCCAGCTCACCATGATTCACACGAGTAGTGTGAGGACAGGAACACAGGGGCCCAGCTCGCCATGATTCACACGAGTAGTGTGAGGACAGGCACACAGGCACCCAGCTCGCCATGATTCACATGAGTAGTGTCAGGACAGGAACACAGGGGCCCAGCTCACCATGATTCACACGAGTAGTGTGAGGACAGGAACACAGGGGCCCAGCTCGCCATGATTCACACGAGTAGTGTGAGGACAGGCACACAGGCGCCCAGCTCGCCATGATTCACACGAGTAGTGTGAGGACAGGAACACAGGTGCCCAGCTCGCCATGATTCACATGAGTAGTGTGAGGACAGGAACACAGGGGCCCAGCTCACCATGATTCACACGAGTAGTGTGAGGACAGGAACACAGGGGCCCAGCTCGCCATGATTCACACGAGTAGTGTGAGGACAGGCACACAGGCGCCCAGCTCGCCATGATTCACACGAGTAGTGTGAGGACAGGAACACAGGTGCCCAGCTCGCCATGATTCACATGAGTAGTGTGAGGACAGGAACACAGGTGCCCAGCTCACCATGATTCACACGAGTAGTGTGAGGACAGGAACACAGGGGCCCAGCTCGCCATGATTCATAGGTATAAGTACGAGACTTTGTCATACAAAAGCATCCGCACATGGCTATAATGTAGTCGATATAATACATGAAATGCTGAGCATTTGTTATAAAACAGGCTTTGCATTAGGCAGTTTTGCCGGACTGTAGGCTATTGTGGGTGTTCTGAGCATGCCTAAAGTCGGGCCAGCTAAGGAAGCTGTGATGTTTGGCTGATTGAATGTATTAACTGCATTTTCAAATTATAATATTTTAAACTTACAAGAATGCTTTTGGGACACAGCCCTATAATAAACTGAGAAACACTTGTATGTCCAGAAAGCCACAAAAGAATATTTTCAGAGAAATTATGCTTTAAAAATTAAAACTAGTTTGGCATAGTGGCGCATGTCTTTAATCCCAGCAAGTAGAGGCAGGCAGATGTCTGTGAGATCGAGGCCAGCCCAGTCTATGCTGTGAGGTTCAGGCCAGTTGCGGTGACAAGAAGACCTTGTCTCAAAAAAAAAATTTTTTTTTAACTAGGGTACCAAGAGTGGGGGGCCTGGTTTGTAGCCATAGCACTCAGGAAGTACAGGCAGGAAGATCAAAAGTTGAAAGCCAGCCAAGCATAGTGGCGCACGCCTTTAATCCTAGCACTTGGGAGGCAGAGGCAGGCGGATCTTTGTGAGTTCAAAGCCAGCCTGGTCTACAGAGTGAGTTCCAGGACAGCTGGGGCTACAGGGAGACCCTGTCTCGAAAAGACAAAAAAAAAAAAAAAGTTGAAAGCCAACCTTGGGCTATATAGAGAATTTGACTCCAGCCTGGGCTACATAGTATGACCCTGTCTCAAAAAAAAAAAAAATCATCTGGGGACTAGGGAGACTGTGGTTCGATGGTCCTTGCTACTGTTACAGAGGATCAGAGCTTGGTTTCCAACACCCACACAGGGCAGCTCACAATTGCCTGTAACTTCAGCTACAGGGAATCTGACACCTGCTTCTGGCCCCTTGCGTGGGGGGGGGTAGATAAAGAAAAACATAAGTAGAATAGCCAAAATTAAAATTTAAGGTAGGGGGTGATCTGCCAGAGGGGAATGAATGGGGGGGGCATAACAATATGATGAAAAATGGAACAGAAAAAAAGCAGGGATTGAGAAAATCAATCTGCAGTATGAACATAATAGCTTTAAATAGAAAGAAAAGAGAAATGAATGCTTAAAAATTATTAAAGAACAAGTCCAGAAGCTTTTCAAGAACTGTAGTCATGGGTCTCTAATGTAGAAGCACCAAATGGTGCTTTTTGACTCACAATAAGGCAGAATTTTATTAATGCCAAAATTGATCATTTTGAAACTTTAGAACACTGGTGATAACAGGTTTTTCCTAACAGTGGCCTGAGGAGCAACACAGGTGGCATATAAAGACAGAAAGTCAGGGTAGCATAGGACCTCTGCCGGTGACAAGGACCTCCCACAGTAACTAGAAGATAGCAAAGACAGTCAATAGCTTCATGATTCTGAGTGAAACTGGCCTCTATAGTCAAACTTGGAATCAGATATGAGTATGATCGACATTTCCAGAACCCACAGATATAGTATCAGAGTAGGAGAAGACCCAGGATTACAGCTCTGTGACTGGCCAGGACAGCAGCCTGTTCCACAGAGGGAGGGGCCAACAGAGAGAGGAAGCTGGAGTGAGTGAGTGCACGGAAACAGTACGGATAGCGAGGAGCAAAGCAGAACGACTGGGAAACACTAGCTTCATAGACATGGTTAAATGACAAAAAAACAAGCCAGTAAAACAGAGTCCCACTAGAAAAGAAGACAACTGACGAGTGGATAGAGAAAATGTAGTACATCTACACAATGGAGTTCTATGCAGCAGTAAAGAAAGACGACATCACGAGCTTTGCAGGAAAATGGCTGGAGCTAGAAGATATCATGCTGAGTGAAGTAACACAGTCCCAGAAAAACAAAAGACGAATGGTATCCCTCATCTGTGGATGCTAGTGCCAATTACCCAGTTGTAAGTATTTCTTGTGTAGGGCCCCCTGAGCCTTTGTCCAAAGCACTTGGGCGTAATGCATATTGGAAACAACAATAACAACAACATAAAGGACTGCATCAAAGAACTGGCTGAAACAGTGAACTTCTGCTCAAAACAGTCAACTTCCTCATGGAGAAGATTGAGAAAGACTAAGGAGATGAAAAGCATGTTTGGCAGAATGCATGAGCTCTGGTGGGGTGGGGGAATGGGGGGGAACACGGGTCTAGATTTGTTAAAAAAATAAAAATAAATTTATGTGGAAAAAAAAATAAGAGCTCAAAATAAAAAATAAAAAAAAAGAAAGAAAAGAAGACAACTTAGAGTAAACTCTAGTAGAGTTATGTTAACGTATGTTTACTATAAGTTGTATGTTTACTATAACTCTACTAAAAAGTACTAATTTTGTTTTTGCAAAGTATAATATAAGCATATCCAGAAACTGAAGAAAAAGGCAAAAGAAGAACTAAGTTGTTGTTTTTTTATGTGTATGAATGTACTATTTTGCATGTAGGTCTGTGCACCCATGTCATGCAATGCCGCGGAGGTCAGAAGAGGGTCTCAGAATCCCCTGGAACTGGAGTTCTCCTGAAATTGGAGTTACAGACGGTTCTCAGCCGCCATGTGGGTGCTGGGGATCAAACCTGGGTCCTCTGCAAGGGCAGTCGGCGCTCTTAACCACTAAGCCATCTCTCCAGCCCCAAGAACTAAGTTCTTACCACTATGCTAGAGTCCTGGTAAAGTGTAAAATTATAAGAAATACCAGTTTACCAAAAAATAGAAGAAATTTTTACAAATACTTCACAAATACAATGAATGCAAGAACTAAAGGCTGTATACTCTAGAAAATAGAACTTTGAGGTGAGAGTGACTAGGGCAGAGGATTATGGGAATTATACAAATTTTATAATTATGTTAATTTAGTCTGGTGAATATAAAATGACTTTTTTTGTTCTTTTTGAGACAGGGTTTCCCTGTAGCCCCAGCTAGCCTAGAACTCACTATGTAGACCAGACTGGCCGTGAATCACAGAGATCTTCCTGCCTCTGCTTCTTGAGTGCTGGGATTAAAGGTATATGCCACCATGCCCAGCAAAAATGACAAGTTTTAAGGTAAGGAAGAAATGAAGGAGGCATGAGAGAGGAGGGCAGGAAAGGACAAACACCAAGTCTCCGCTCCATACCTTTCCAGACACACTGGGACTCCTCACAGAGCTGCATTTCCCCATTAATTTGTCGAACCACTTTCTGGGTTAAAAACAGCTGGTTTAGGCATTTCTGGAAACAAATGCACATAAATCAAATACTTCTTTAGAAGCCATATAAACATCTCAGATGTGATGGATAAAGACAGTTACAGCTGAGAATTTACTAGAAAGTTCAAAGTTTCCATGTGGTCAGAGGCAACAATAAAAAATTGTGTGGTGAACAGTGCTGAGCCCTTTATATACATTTTTTTGAGACAGGGTCTCCCTGTAGCCCCAGCTGGCCTGGAACTCACTATGTAGACCAGGCTGGCCTTGAACTCACAAGAGATCTGCTTGCTTCTGCCTCTCAAGTGCTGGGATAAAAGGTGTATGTCACCATGCCTGGCTGAGTTCTTCCACTTTCATTTAAGTTTGTCTCATGTCTCTACAGCTATTCAGGCCTCACTGTGGCAACGCACTCAAGAAGATCAATGAGGATGGCGTGACGACCACATACGCTTCCTGCAAAGCTGTCTTCAGCACGCTGCGAGTCCACAGACAGAGACACCACCATTGTTGTCACTAGCTACTAGACAGGATAAGGTACAGAAAAGGGAAGTTCTGAAGGGTGGTAAAACTCTAATCCCCAGTAAAGGGCAGTGTTTTGCTGTACATGCAAAGTTTGCAGCTCTAGAAACATAATGGTTTCATTATTGAAAACTGACTTTTAGTATTTTCCTACCATGTAAGTATATCTTTTGATTATATAATGTTAGAATGTTTGATTTTTAAAATTGTTTGCATTGCTGGGTTGAGTTTCATTTAAAAAAATCATTAAATAAATTTTGTTTGAGGATTAGGACAAAATTCCTTTTTTTCTTTTTATGTGTATACTCATACTGCTGTCTGCGTGTAGGATGGTGCACCCGTGTCGTGCAATGCTGCGGAGGTCAGAAGAGGGCGTCGGATTCCCCTGGAACTGGAATTAAAGATGGTTCTTAGCTGCCATGTGGGTGCTGGGAATCGAACCCGGGTCCTGTGCAAGACCAGTCGGTGCTCTTAACTGCTCTCCAGCCCCAGGACAAAATTTCTTACAATCTCTAAAAGTGGCCCTAACTATGCTTCTGCCATTTTATACAATGTATCTACTCTAGACAAAGCTGCATTCTCAGCACTGACAATTATAAAATCAAAATATCAGTCAACTCTGAAAAATGTTGATCTTCTATATCCTGCAATATCAACTATTCAGCTAAGAGTTCATTCTTTCTATGAAGATAAACGAGTACATTCATTTCATTAGTACGAAAACTTGCATTCAGGTTTAACAAATGGTAAATTTTGTATGTATGCCAAAGAATTATTTTAAGATAAATTTCTGGCCAGGCGTGGTGGCACACGCCTTTAATACCAGCACTTGAGAGGCAGAAGCAGGCAGATCTCTGTGAGTGCAAGGCCAGCCTGGTCTACAGACTGACCTCCAGGCTAGCTGGGACTAAAGGGAGACCCTGTCTCAAAAATACCAAAAAAATTAAAAATAAATAAATAAAACAAATTTCTTTATTTTTTATTATCAGTATATGTTTTATTTGCATATCTATTTTATATATTTATATTTATGTAATTTATATATATGTAATATATATATTACAAGACCCAGGGTCATGTAAAATTTTCAGATGAAAAGCAGTCATGAGTGGAAAATTTTAAGAAGCCCTCATGAAGAAGAAGAAGAAGAAGAAGAAGAAGAAGAAGAAGAAGAAGAAGAAGAAAATTCATGCTGAGAGGCCTTTTAGGCTGCCACTTTACAGCAAATCAAGTCACTTGATAGCCAGAAACCACAACAGAAAGAGTTCTTTTGGCTAAAAGGATACAGAGCATGGTCCGCATAATCTTACTCTATTTTCGTCTTTCCTCCTCTGCTGGTTGTCCCTATGTCCCCTTTCTGAGTGGTCCTCACACACCTTTCTTTCATCTATGAAATGCCTCTATTATGTCCTTCACTTCTCCCGTCATTTTCTTACTGATTCATAAGGACAACTAAGCAGCTCTTTCCTCATAGTCAGGACTCAGTTGTCTGAGCTTCTCTGGCTGTGGGCCTACCTTCACTTTGTCCCTCCACCTACCTGCCCTTGGGCAGCAGCATCTTCCTTCCCACCTCTGTCTGAAGGAGGTGTCTTGCAAAAATGGAGAGTGGAATGGCTTGCTTCAGAACCTCCTTTCACTGGGGTCTTCAGTGAGTCTTTGTTGAAGGATCCTATAAGAAAGACATTTAGCTTCACGTTTTTTTCGGTCTTTTTTGGGGGGGAGTCTTTTTGAGACAGGGTCTCCCTGTAGCCCCAGCTGTCCTGGAACTTGCTCTGTAGACCAGGCTGGCCTTGAACTCACAGAGATCTGCCTGCCTCTGCCTCCTGAGTGCTGGGATTAAAGGTATGCGCCACCACGCCCGGCCCCCATTTGGTTTTTAAAACAACATAGTCACTTTGATTAGAGGTCTGGCCATGGAATCTTTCACAGAATAGAATGTGAAAGCCTGAGCTCTCTCAGCAAAATCTAGGCAGGAGGAAAGGGAAAGGACAGAGCCTTATTCAGAGCACTGGGCACATACATGAGCAGTCATAAGAGACTGCCCCGTGGCCACTAGAGTCAAAAGGAAATGACGTGATTAAAGGTTCGACTCCAGCTGCTACTGCAGCAATGAAAATGTTTTTATTTCTCCATGAAAAAACAGATTCACATATTTGTAGACTATAAACAGTTTAGTATTTTAAATGAGCATCTGCCCCAATCTATGAACATCTGCCAGGACATCCCTGTAGGATGCTCACATTGCCAGTCACTGGTCTTAACGACAAAGTCCTGCCTCCTTGCTGCTGCAGAAAGATGCTGTGAGGTACTCTAAGATCGCATCAGTGAAATCTTTTCAAAGTAGAAACAACAGAATTTAAGTTATTTCCATCGGCATTTTTCATATGTATCCTGCGATTGTTAGCTTTGTCTACCTGGCACAACCTATAATTACCCAGAAAGAAAGTTTCAATGGGGAACTCTCTACATTTGGTTGACTGCGGACATATCTATAGGAGACTATGTTAATTAATGTGGAAAGACCTAGTCTGCTGTGGACAGCACCATTCCCTAGGCAGGGAGTCATGAACTGTATATAAAATAGCAAGTGATTGAGTAGGCAGGCATGCATTTATTCTCTCTCTGCTCTTGGATGTGATATGACTAGATGCCTCCCACCTTTTCTTCCTGAAATGGTGGGCTATAGCCTGCAGTTGAAAGCCTGAGCTGATTTTTCAGGGTATTTTATCACAGCAACAGAAATTAAACTAGAACGTATTCTTTTCTCAAGATTGATAAAGCCCTCTACCAGACTTTTAAATTCAGGTCATCCTCAAAAAATAAGTATCTACTGTATCACTGTTCAGCAGAGGAGCTGAGGGTCCACTAGAAACCCGGCTCTCTGCCATGTGACAGTTCCTTCTGCATTCAGACAATTATGAGCTTGACTTGTCACGTCCTTAAAGTCTGGAACCCCAGTCCCAAGGATTCTAAGTCTGAAGCAGGCATTACTTTAATGGAGGAGAAGATGTAAACATTAAATATTCCTCAGTCTGGTTCTGTGCCATGAAACACATAATTTTGGTGCTATTTTTAGAAGAACCTCAAGTGAGAAAGGCTTAAGATCAGCAAGATGGCTTTAGGAGCCCACTCCCCAGCCGGCCCCGCCCCAGGGCAAGCAGCGCACGGTCTCTTCTCTCTCCCTCTCTCTTGCTTTCTTCCTCTTTCATTCTCTTCCTCTCTTCTCTTCTGTTTTTATTTCATACTTGACACACCATTACTAATACATATTTTTTTAAGATTGCCATCTACCAAGAGCCTTACCAAAGTCATTAAAATTCTGGGTTCTATACAACAAAAGCACACACATACAGTGCATACACATGTATGCACAGATATATTTGTACATCCAGTCTTTACAAAAGTAGCCCCTACCATACAAGTCTCTGAAATATATTTAAAATGCAATGAATGTGTGAGGCAACTGTGACAGCCACAATGCTACCAAAACATGACACGCCTTACAGTAAATGTGGCCTGTGGGAGCCTCTGCCCTTGGAATACCCACCCACATAAGGAACTGGGGCCTAACCTGGTGTACAAACTAACTCAAAGCCTAATTTAGGAACGTGCTTGTGTAACAGGTGCCCAACGCCAGCAGCTGAGTTCCATTCATTCTCAGGCAGCCAATAAATCAGGCCATGTTCAAACGTTGCAAGAGCAGAGCTCTAACTGATCAGTTTCCTGGCCCTCGCTCCCGTTTTCTGTCGGTAAAAGTTACCTGTACACTTGCTGGGTGGTGCTTTCTGAACCTGACAGTTCTCAGGGCTGCCTGGTTTCAGAGCCAATCTTGTATAAGAAAACATAAATTTAATATGTAAAGTTTTTCCTTTAGTACAGTTTTTCTTTCATTAACCCGATCTTGGACATTGTCAAAGGAGAAAAGGGAAAAGCAGTTGACTAAATATTATACTAGAGCTACAAGATAAGGGATATGCATCTAACACTTCAAAAATGAATACATCTAACACTTCAAAAATGGACTCACGTAGCGTTAGAGTGTCTGCCTCTGGTGTTATATTTAGTTCTGAGCCTGCAGATTCAGGGAGACCAGAGGTAGAATCGCCATCCAGATCCCCGGCTGGGCTTGACTGCCATCTTGTGGTGATTGGACTGCTGGCCAGTGGAACTTGAGCAGACAGCCTCTTCACTAAATTGCTCTTAAAGCCTGAGTAGGTAGTGTTCACCAAGTCAAATGCCTGTTTAACAACAAGGGGAGCTGTAAGTTATAGCAGCCTCAAAGACGCAAAAGTAAAAATTCCTTAAACAGAATTACATATTATTTATCTAGAACAACCACATATATGTATGTGACCTTTAATGTCTCATGACCCTGAAGAATTACATTTCTTTAAACACCAAACATTATTGCATACTTAAAGCTTCTGCTCAAGGGTTTATAGATATGCCCAAGTAGTGAAGGGAGCAATTTATATCTAAGTTTTGTCGTCATTACATATCAGCACACGGCACATGAAATAACAGTGGGTAGTAGACACTGTATCTGTTTCCTTGCTCTTCAAAGTTTCTGGCTGATTCCAATTTCCTGTCTCGGACCATGTCCATCCAACTTTTGCACTCACAAGCATACCACCCCTAAGCCTGGTGAACACTGGGGAAGGGAGGAGTCACCATGGTGCAAGAGGGCCACGACTGCTCAAAATTACCTTAGTGTCGTAGAATGTAAATATCCACTTCAAAACAAATTGTATTTTTGAGTTTAAAGAAGTGAGAAAAGAACAATAGGTCAGCTGAGGAAAATTATCATGGAGCTTCACACTAGTTGTCTTGCAGTGCCTTGGCAGGTCCGTGTTCCTCCGACTTGATAACTATCACTCCGTCTGTCTTGAATGATTCGCACTTGGGATCTTGTCTGCAATTCTCTGCCAACGTAATTCCTCCTCCACATTCACTGAAGTTGGGGTCCCCCACTCCTTCCCTCACAGAAATGTGAAGAACACTCCCTTTCTTTCTGTTCCACACTAGGTTGGCAGCCAGAGTCTGACCCCTGACACTTATTAATACCACCTTCCATGATCAAGGGGTTTTGATGTGAGTCTAAGATACAGATTAACTTGCACTGAGTTGGCAAGACTGCCTTGAATCATCCTAAAAACACCATGTGTCCTGATAAGAAGGTGGAGGGAGATCGAGCTATGCCAAGAGGAGACAGCACTGTGTCGTCCACAGAGCAGAGAGTGCAGTGTTAATATCCGGAAGCCAGAAAATGCTAACAGTCACCAGAAACCAGAAGGGCAAGACACAGGATTTCCCAAGGAGCCTGTGGAGGAAGCAAAGCCTGCTCACACATTGGCCTCCACCCTGTGAAACCTGCCTTGGGCTTGCGGCCTCCATAACTGCAAGACAAGAAGGGTATAAGCATGGAGTTTGAGGTCACTCATTTCAGCAGCCATAAGAAGCTACTGCACAGCTCTCCATGGCCTTCCACAGCTCCAACAGAGCATCACCACATCCATGTTGGGTTAGTTAGATATATACTGTGCCCAGCACTCAGATATACATTAGGTAGTATAACTTTCATTGCTAGCCTATCCATGTTGGGTTAGTTAGATATATACTGTGCCCAGCACTCAGATATACATTAGGTAGTATAACTTTTATTGCTAGCCTATCAAGTAGGTACTAATATCTACTCCACTCCACAGAGTTGAAACATAAAGCTTAATGGAGTTAAGTCATTTAAGCAAAGATGCAGAGCTAAGTAGTGGACCCAGGATTCAAGCCACTACATACAATTGTGTGGGCATTAGGTCTGTAAGTACAGCATCTGGAATATGCAGTTCATGGGGATATACAAGCAGCCGGAGCTACCCTGCCCAGCTTTGAGCTCTGAGGACTTGATCTAGCCCCAGTGTTTTAATCGCCTGCATTCATCTTGCACATTTTTTACACAGCTTTATCATCTCCAACTCCATCCGACATTCCTGAAGACCAGAGGCTTTGCCATCGCTGTTCTGTTCTCAGAGATTGCCATTTAGGAACCCTACAGTGAATGAAGTAGATGAGCTCCTTCCTCTAAACGCCCTGCACTAAGAAGGGATTTAAGAAAGAATTCAGAGGCTAGGAACTGCTTATTTTCTTTCATCTCCATTAAGAACAATTTTCAAGTTGGATAAGATAAACTTTTTCTTTTTTTAATTTTATTTATTTTTGTATGTGTATGAATGTACTGTCTGCGTATAGGTTTGTGCACCCGTGTCGTGCAATGCTGCGGAGGTCAGAAGAGGATCTCAGATTCCCCTGGAACTGGAGTTCTCCTGGAATTGGAGTTACAGATGGTTCTTAGCCACCATGTGGGTGCTGGGGATTGAACCCAGGTCCTCTGCAAGAGCAGTCGGTGCTCTTAACCACTAGGCTATCTCTCCAGCCCCAAGATAAACTTTTTCACAGAAAGTGGAGAGCAATATAAATGACACAGTAAGAGTGCTGGCATGGGAAACAGACAGACGCAAGTACCTACAGCTAAGGGACAGCCAGCACACCAACAACACTGCCAGAACTGATACTTGTCAGTGGTCTGAGAAAAACACAAGACAAACACCCCTCCTCCAGAAAATTGGGTATTCATGGTTTGCCAATAACAGGAACAGGTGCCTCAGGGTAACACATAAGACAAAGTGCCCCATCTCCAGGGATGAGAGTGATGAAGAAAAGCCAAAGATGACTGTGGGCACTTGGAGCACAGGGACTGGACGGGTTTGTCAAAGGTCAAACCTTGGCAGGGTTGCTCCCATCAATAGTGGAGATTGTACTGCATATTCTAACAGGCTGCCACTTATACAATGAAAGACAAGATAGCAGTTAATAATGTGATGAAATTATTTTTTAATTGGTACAATGTAAGGTCCTATTAGGGAGAAAATTAGGGTCTAAAGAGATGGCTCAGCATTTAAGAATGCATACTGCTCTTGCAGAAGATACAGGTTTGGCTCCTAGCACCCATTTCTCAGGGCTCACAACCACCTGTAACTCCAGCTTCAAGGGATCTGATGCCCTTTTCTGGCCTCTGTGGGACCCTGCACACATGTGGCACAGAGACAGGGACACACACAAACATGCCATGCAAATAAATAAAAATAAGTCTTTTTTAATTGTTTATTCATTTTTATTTTATGTGTCTGAGTGTTTTACAAGCATTATGGAAGCACATCCATGTCATGCAGTGACTGTAGAGGTCAGAAGTAGCTATTAGATCCCCTGGAACTAGAGTTACAGATGTTCGTTAGCTGCCATGTGGGTGCTGGGAAGCAAACCTTGGTCCTCTGCAAGGGCAGCCAGTACTCTTAACTGCACACAGCATCTGTGTGACTATATGAAGAAAGGCAGGAAAGCAACACAAAATCCAGAGATGGGTAGAAGCCATATTAATATAGTCTATTTCTTGATTTGGCAGATGTGTCCAACCTTTTGACACAACATTATCATCTACAAAGTTCATACTCAAGAACTGCTCAATCGAATTAAGAGGAAATGGCAAAAAAAAAAAATCTCCTAGTGTTTTTAATTAATTTACAGTTTTGTGTTGGGTCACATGCATAGTCATCTTAGGGCTACTGGTTGACCTTGCCTGGGAGAGTGCTTGCTTTGGGAGGAATGTGGAAAAGGTTCTCCCTATGGGGTCCAGGCCAGCCCTGAATTCCAGATCCAAATCTTCCTGCCTCTGCCTTGGTTTGCAAGAGAGCTTCACAGAACTCAACCATGATATTTTCTTCTAATTATTTTTATTAAACTATAGACTATTTTATATAATTTCCAAAATGTTTTAAAATAAAAATTATGGAAGGAAGAAAAGAAGGGAGAAAGAAAGAAAGAAAGAAAGAAAGAAAGAAAGAAAGAAAGAAAGAAAGAAAGAAAGAAAGGGAAAGAAAGAAAAAGAAAGAAAAAGAAAGAAAGAAAGAAAGAAAGAAAGAAAGAAAGAAAGAAAGAAAGAAAGAGAGACAGGATTCAAAACCTAAGTTCACTAGGAAGCCAGGGACTGCAGCAGGAGACATCAATATGATCAGAGTACCAGCGTACTTAAGGGTAGATGTGAAGGCCTTGCTATGTGGAGTAAGGGAAGGTAGGTGTTGACTCAGAAGAAAGAAGACTCAAAAAGAACTGTCTTCAAGTACTTAAAGACAGTCAGTCTAAGAAAAGAAGGAAAGCTTACTTTTTATTGCTCCTTATGAAAAACCTGGACACCCCCCCCCCAAAAAAAAATAGCAAGAGGCAATTTTTTTTTTGTCTTTTCAAGACAGGGTCTCCCTGTAGCTCCAGCTGACCTAGAACTCACTCTGTAGACCAGGCTGGCCTTGAACTCACAAAGATCCACCTGCCTCTGCCTCCCAAGTGCCAGGATTAAAGGCGTGTGCCACCATGCCTGGCTAAGGGCAAATTTTTATTAACTACAAAGAACTTTCCAAGAATTGGGATAAAATTTTTCTTTTTTGGGGGGGATAAAATTTTTCTTAACATGTTGGATATGAAGTACAATTCACAGTCAGTCCTTCCATTAGGAATATACTTAATATTTAATGTCATTTTAAAATGTTTTTAGCTTTTCAGTATTAATATAAAACTTAACCAAATAAAATTACTTCAAGAAAACTTAACCAAATAAAATTACTTAAATTAATAATATAAAGTCATTGGGAGGCAGAAGCAGGCGGATCTTTGTGAGTTCAAGGCCAGCCTGGTCTACAGAGCGAATTTCAGGACAGCTGGGGCTACAGGGAGACCATGTCTCCAAAAGACCAATATATATTGACTATATATATATATATATATACATATATATATATGTATATATATATAGTCAATAACAAATGAAACGCAGATCTGGGTCAAACATAGAGGTGACACGTAGATAACCTCGACTTGGGAAACATGACTGCAGACCTTGCTATTTCATCTTCAGTGTTTTTAAGCTTTTGTTTCAGGGTCTATCTCCTGCTGAGGAAATGCCTGTCGCATAGTTTTAAATGACTCAAGTATTTATTAATAGAGAGGAAGAGGAAGATAAGAAAAGTAAGACAAAGGAGGGAAGGGATGAAACCCATCAGCTCAGCTTGTCCACCTTGAGCGATCACATCATGGTGACACAAAACAGAGAGGGATTCAGAGCCAAAGATAAATAGAAAGGAACCTGAAAAGGTTAAAAATAAGGTCAGGAAGTCACAGAATGAAGCAATCAAGAAAACAGAAACAAATAGATCCAGTGACAAACGGTCTGACACACAAATACTCAGTGGGAGGAGAAAGACTGGAGGGTCCAGAAAGTCCCGCTGGTGACGGAGCTCTGGGAGAATCTCAGAACGGAGCCAGCAAAACGGCTCATCGGGTCAAGATGCTTGCCACCAAGCCTGACGACCTGAGTTCCATCCCCAAGACACACACAGTGAAAAGACAGAAGAGGCTCCAGCAAGCTGTCCTCTGGTCACCAAAGTGCTGTGGCACAGGTGCGCCCACACATATACACACAAAAACTAATAAATGTAATTTGAAACAAAGAGGCTTAAGGCAAGTAACAGATGGTCCAGTAGCTCTGAGTAAGCACCCCCCCCCCCGCCCTTCCACAGTCCTGCCACCCACCCAGCCCCACCTTCAAAATGAGGGTCTCAACATGGATAAGTCCCACATAACCTCAAGCCAGACAAAATCCCAACATAAACTTTGGGAAGTGAAGTGGGTAAGAAACCCCAATCAGATCAGGAACTACTCACACCTCTGATGGTTCCTGGGAAGGAGAGATTTAGTCTCATTTAATCTTATCTTTTTTTTTTTTTTTTTTTTTTTTTGAGACAGTGTCTCCCTATAGACTAGGCTGGCCTTGAACTCACAGAGATCTGCCTGCCTCTGCTTCCCAAGTGCTAGGATTAAAGGCGTGCACCACCATGCCCGGCTTAAAAATGGTTCTTAGCCACCATGTGGATGCCGTGGATGCCAGGGAATCAAACCTAGTTCCTCTGGAACAGCAGTCAGAGATCTTAACCTCTGAGCCATCTCTCTAGCCCCTGTCTCATTTAAGAGTAAGACTTCTAGTAGGCTGGCCAGCCTCCACTGGATGAACACAAACCAAAGGGCACTTGGGGACACAAGCCTGACTCTACAGTCATATACATATATATGATATATACATGTATATGATATATATATATATCATATATATGTATATATATAATATATATATTAGACTACAGAAATTTTGTGGGAAGTTACAAAAGACAGTGGATGTAAATATGGGAGGTTATCTAAATATGAGCAAAATATATTGTATGAAGTTCACAAAAATAAAAAAATTAAAGGGCATTTATTTTTTTAAATTAGGCTCTCAATATTCTTTCCAATTTGACATGTAGACCAAAATTTGGACCAGTGAGATGGCTCAGGAGGCAAAGGCCCCAGCCATTCAAGCCTGGCAATCTGAGTTCAATCCCTCATATAAAAGTGAAGAGAACCGGGCTGGAGAGATGGCCCAGCAGTTAAGAGTGCCAACCACTCTTACAGAGGACCCGGGTTCGATCCCCAACACCCACATGGCAGCCGAGAACCGTCTGAAACTTCAATTCCAGGAGAACTCCAGCTCCAGGGGAACTGACCTCCACCTCTTCTGACCTCCACGGCATTGCACAGCACGGGTGCACAGACCTGCATGCAGACAGTACATTAATACACATACAGAAATAAATAAAATTTTAAAAAAATTGTTTAAAAAGTGAAGAGAACCAATTTCACACAGTGGTCCTCTGACTTCCACATATGTGTCCTGTGTAACATGTGCAACCCAGGAACATACATCATGCACACACACATATATACACAATGATTTTTAAAAGATAAAAAGTTCAGGGCCTGGACAGATGGCTCAGTGGTTAAGAGCACTGGCTACTCTCGCAGAGGATGTGGGTTTGATTCCCAGCACCCACATGGCAGCTAACAACTGTCCATAACTCCAGTTCTAGGGGAATCCAACACCTTTTTCTGACTCTGTGGGCATTGCTCAACATGAGTGTACCCACACATGTTTAAGCAATACATTCATACACATAAAATATAAAATATTTAAGGATAATAATTTTTTTTTTTTTTTTGGTCTTGTGGAGACAGGGCCTCCCTATAGCTCCAGCTGACCTGGAACTCACTCTGTAGACCAAACTGGCCTTGAACTCACAAAGATCTGCCTGCCTCTGCCTCCCAAGTGCTAGGATTAAAGGCGCGCACCACCACACCCGGCCAAGAATAACAAAATATTTTTTAAAAGATAAAAAGTTCAAAATCCCAATGCCTTCACATTGGGCAATATGACTCAAATCAAAACTATCAAAATTCTATTGATAAAGATGCTGTTCTAGTCTCGATAAAAAAGGAATTTTGAATTTTTCATCATAAATGATGCTTGAGGAGCCAAGCATGTTTAATATTAATTAAACATCATACAATGTATATACATACAAAGATATCACATACCTCATGAATATAGACAGTTTTATGTTTTTTTCAATTTTTTATTTATTTTTGTATGTGTATGAATGTACTGTCTGTATGTAGGTTTGTGCACCCATGTTGTGCAATGCCGCGGAGGTCAGAAGAGGGTATCGGATTCCCCTGGAACTGGAGCCAAAGACGGTTCTCAGCCACCATGTGGGTGCTGGGGATCGAACCCGGGTCCTCTGCAAGAGCAGTCGGCGCTCTTAACCACTAGGCCATCTCTCCAGCCCCGGTTTTTGTGTTTTATGTATAGGAATTTTTAAATTAAAATTAAAATCGTCACACTCGTTTTCCCATAGGAATTATCTGTTATTCTCCTTTGCCCACACCTACCACTTGGGGGCGCTAAGCATCCTTAGGGTCTTTCCTTTTCCTCCAATCTCGTTTGGCAAGAGTTGCCTTTACTAAGACTGCCTTGTTATTTTTGTTGTTGTTGTTCCGTTTTGTTTCGTTTTTTGTTTTACTGAAACAGAGTCTCACTATGTAGCTCCTGCTGCCTAGAACTCACTGTGTGTAGACCAGGCTGGCCTCCATCTCACAGAGATCCCCATCTCTGCCTTCCCCACCACCACCACCAACTCTACCTACCCTCCACTCCCACCCCCCTCCCACCCCATCCCCCAGTGCTGGGATTAAAGAGCTTCGAAGCCTCACCTGCTTATCTTTGCTTTTTTGCTCTGAAGACTTCCTGTGACACACTCCAGATAACGTTTTGTTTTTCTCCACTCCAACCATCTTTCAGCCCTTACAGTGTCTTCTTATGAAAGTCTCCAGATTGAACAGAACTCTCTTCACAAGAACACTGGAGCAATCTCACCTGCCTCTATGTTGTCTTCTAAATAAACATATTCAACCATTACAAAGAAATGGTATGATGTATATGAAAGAATTTTTTATTTATATATTTTTTATCAAATCTAGACCTGTGTTCCCCCCCCCATCCCCCAACCCCACCAGAGCTATGAAAGAATTTTTATTAGGAAGCTGAAAGTTCTGTCCTCTGTTCTTGGTAACTACATTCACTACTACGGTGCTCTTAACTAAATTAACTCATTCATATTGAGAATTGCATATAGAGAAAAAATAATATATAACCTAAAGGAGACTGCATATAGAATAAGGCTCATAAGCAAAAGTCATTTTCTTTATGTAAAATGCAACACAGTACTAAAAACATAGGCAATTTATTTAGTGCCAAGCTACCTAGTACTTTATAATTCCATTTCGTGTGTGTACCTATACCTCCACAATTGGTTTTCATTTCATTGGAGGCTGGATCCTTTCCTTGAACTTTATTCTCACCTTCAGCAACATTTCAAAAAACAAAACTACAGCCAGAGTTAAAGCTCAGAGAGTAAAGGCACTTGCCAGCAAGCCTGTCAACCTGAGCTCTGTCCCCAGTACCTACATGGTTTAAGAACTGCCTCCCACAAGTTGTCTCCTGTTGGGCCGGCCACACACATGCTGTGGGACTCAGGAATCTGCACACAATCCATCGATGTAAAAAAAAAAAAAGCCTTTTAATTAAAACACCTTAAGTGTTCATCTATAGTGAGTGAATTTTGAGATCAGACCAAGCTGAACTCCAGGCCTGCCTGCCTGCCTGCCTATTTATCTAGCCTGCTGAACAGCAAGTGCTTACAGCGTTATGCAGCATACTGTTTACTTTTTCAAACTCATTCAGCTCCCTAGAAGAAACTAGCATCATAATTTTCTCAAAATAGTATCACCCTGTATAGGAAGACCCTATGTGAGGAATGGTCCATCAATACCCCTCCCATAGGCAACCACTCTGTCTCCTCTCAAGCAGTTATATTGGGACAGGTTCATGTGGTTCAAATTGTAACTAACAGCTGTTCTGTGGGTTAACTTTCGAAAATTCAAGGTCTGAGCCATTTTCTTGGATTGCCTGAGGAACTGGCCAAAGTATCTTACGTATTCGCAGAGACATGAAACACATCCTTTCTGGAACCAGAAAAAGATTCCAGTCTAAAGTGTGCATGAAGTCATGGGTGGGGGCACTATAAAACTGGACATTCTAATTCAGGAGGTCTGGGATGGGGCCTAGGTGAACCCAGGTTACAGGTCCAAGGATCCTATCTGGACAGCAAGGCCAGAGAGGTTGAGTAACCAAGGAACGCCAGTGCACACCAGAAGTGCAGGGACTTGAACAGCTATGCCAGACTACACCAAAATAAAACTATCACACATAGGAAATGGCACACTCTGGGTACCATTTTGTTCTATACTAGATATATGTTTAAAAAATACCTTCTGCATAATCGTTTTTTCTATTGTATTTGTTCTTATTTGGTTGTAGTTTTCTGGTTTTTATTTTGCTTGTATTTACTTGTGAGACAGGGTCTCTTTGTGTAGTCCAGGCTGGCCCAAGGCCACGATCTTCCTGCCTCAGCATCCAGAGTGCTGAGATGACTAGCATCCCAACATGCACTACCAAACAGATCTATTGTATCCATTCTTATCAAGCAATGGAGGGAGGAAGTGGTTTCTCCTGGTTTTACCTAGATAAATCCTACAGACTTTGTTCAACTACCCACCCCCCAGACACATACACCACAGCAGTTGGAGAACAGGTCTTCTAAAGCTGCAACCCACGAGGGATGGGAAGGCCACACCCACAACTTCTTGCCTTACTCTAGATTCTCCGGTAACACATTGTGACACCAATCAATGGTCAGGCTCAAGTGGACAGCACCTTAGTTCAGAACTTACTATGTGGCAAACAGGCAGATTCTAAGTTGACTGAGAGAACCGTGGACGTTAAGCTATTCAGCCTGAAATAGCCTCCCAGTTCCCAGCTCTAAAATCTAATCTATGATCATCAAGCAAAGTTAGGCCTCATGGAACAAAGCAACAGCCAAAGAAAAAAAAATATTTTAAAATACAGCAATTACTGTATCCATGGAGAGTAGGTGGATTTGCAGTTTTTGTCTGGGGTTTGTGACTGAATTCATTTACCTGTTAAAATTTGCTTTATTAGCCGAGTGTAGTGGCACATGCCTTTAATCATAGTACCTGGGAGGCAGAAGCCAGCGGATCTTTGTGAGTTCAAGGGCAGCTTAATCTACAGAGTGAGTTCCAGGACATCTAGGGCTACAGGGAGACCCTGTCTCTAAAAGACCCAAAATTTTTTTTTTGCTTTATTATACAGTCCACTATTTTCCCATCTATAGGTTGGAACCCACTGGCGAGTCATGAAATCACTTTCCTAGATCAGGACCATGCTGTCTCAAAGGTGTCATGGACATGGTTACATCACAGCTCAAAGATTTCATAAAACTTCAGTGTTGTGTCCATTTGTATCTGTCTGTGAATGTAGGTGTGTGTGTGTGTGTGTGTGTGTGCATGCGTGCACGTGTGCACTGTGTTTTTTGTTTGTTTGTTTTCTATGTGTATGAATGTACTGTCTGCATGTAGGCTTGTGTACCCCTGTCGTGCAATGCCTCGGAGATCAAAAGAGGTTGTCGGATTCCCCTGGAACTGGAGTTAAAGATGGTTCTCAGCCGCCATCTGGGTGCTGGGGATAGAACTCAGTTCCTCTGCAAGAGCGGTTGGTGCTCTTAACCGCTAGGCCATCTCTCCAGCCTCCATGTGATGTGTTTTTAATAATGTTGTATATACCTTGCCAGGATTCATGAAAAACATGAAGAAAAAGCTATCCCGGGCTATACATTCTGATAGGCAGGAGTGTTATGCTTCATTAAAACTATCCCAGGCTATACATTCTGATAGGCAGGAGTGTTATGCTTCATTAAAACTATCCCAGGCTATACATTCTGATAGGCAGGAGTATTCTGCTTCATTAAAACTATCCCAGGCTATACATTCTGATAGGCAGGAGTATTCTGCTTCATTAAAACTATCCCGGGCTATACATTCTGATAGGCAGGAGTGTTATGCTTCATTACTTTAAAAAATTTTTTTTCATTACTTTCTATTTTCTCTGTGTTCACCTGACATCTGATTCCATTCACTGGGTAAAGTCAGAATAGCCCTTTCAGATTTTCATTACTCTATTTTAGATTCCTTGTGTTCATATAGTATGCTCACACTATACATAAACCATCAAGTTCCTGCAGGTCACGTGTCACATTAATCTACCTCTAAACTATTCCGGGGTGCTCTGCAGTCCTCCACAGCCAATCCATTTCTTTCTAAATACAGCCTTTGTTTCCAAACTACAAGAGCACCATCTTCTGGTGAAATACTTTCTTGGTAGGAAGGGTGGTAAATGGTTACTAAAACCTGATTTTTCTGGCAAAAGAAAATGTGCAGGCCCATCACACAGAGATGTTAAAATTTTGTCACGTTTCTGGCTTTGTTGGATTCTTCTGACAGGGTCCTTCTATTATTTCAAGGAGCTCATCTGTCCTTCCGGTTTGCCGTTAAACTCGGCGGGTTTCAAGTTTCAGCTCCTCCTTGAATTCCAGCCTGCTGAGACTCTCCAGAATCATCCAAGATGGAGCCTTTTGCTGCCTACCCATTAAAATGTTCCGGACCCAAAGTAAAGGTATTTGCAGTTCTGTTGTCTATGGTCCTGTGCACTGTGATGCTCTTCCTGCTACAATTAAAATTCCTAAAACCCAAAATCAACAACTTCTATGCCTTTGAAGTGAAGGATGCAAAAGGAAGAACCGTTTCTCTGGAAAAGTTCAAAGGCAAAGTAAGTTCTGATTTTCATTTTTATTGTTCAGCCTCTCTGCTTAATCTTTTAATAGAATACAGTTTTTACGTTACAGTCGTAAGAATATGGTCTGCAAAGGAATGTTTAGATGTCACTTATCAGAGTTCTAAGAGCTTTTAACTTCTAACGGATAAGCTGATTCTTTTTCTCAATAGATGTTCTGTTTATGCTGAATTAATGCTTTGTTATCTTGAAAATGCTTATAGTTAGTAATGTGACTGGTGACATCCATTAATAAAAATATTAGTTCTATAATCAAACATTAAACAAGAACTCTGTCAGAGTTTAACCCATACACCTGGGTTATGATTGCCAATAAAATTGGATGTCTACAATTATGAAATATTTCAGAGGTTATAGTCTCCCAAAATGGTTTAGGATTTTAACTGATTGCAGGATTTTTTTTAATCTTTTGCTTCTCTTTCCGGTTGGGTTTTTTTCTTTTTCCGGGAGGTTTCCCTAGTTGTAAACGTGGCTAGTGACTGCCGGCTCACAGACAAAAATTACTTAACCCTGAAGGAGCTTCACAAGGAGTTCGGGCCCTATCACTTCAGCGTCCTGGCTTTCCCATGCAATCAGTTTGGAGAATCGGAGCCCCGGTCCAGCAAGGAAGTAGAATCTTTTGCAAGAAAAAACTACGGAGTCACGTTCCCCATCTTCCACAAGATTAAGATTTTAGGGCCTGAAGCAGAACCTGCATTTAGATATCTTGTTGGTAAATATCCTCAACTGTACAATACTGACGATTACTTTTCAGTTAATATGCTAAATATAGACCACATTTCCTATTTCATTTAAAATAATTTATTGGAAAATCTTCATAAAACTATCAAAGGAGCTAAAACCTCATCTTTTGTAGCTTTCTAGAAATTATGCATTTTTAAGAAGGACCTTTATTATTATTATTATTATTATTGTTGTTGTTTTATGTGTATGAATGTACTGTCTACATGTAGGTAGGTGCACCCGTGTGGTGCAATGCTTTGGTGGTCAGAAGAAGGTGTCGGATTCCCCTGGAACTGGATTTAAAGATGTTCTTAGCCGCCATTCGGGTGCTGGGAATCGAACTCCGGTCCTCTGCAAGAGCAGTTAGTGCCCTTAACTGCTGAGCGATCTCTCCATCCCCAAAATTATGCATTCTTAAAGTCAATGTTTGACTTCTTAGTTGGCACAAGAACTTTATGATGTGTTTTATTCCTTATGACCATCTTCTTGGTTTTCAGAAGTGTAGCCATGGGTGTTTTCACTATTCAGTTCTCCTATCATTTAGCTGGTATTTGGGACAATTTCCCTCTTACTAAAAACTGCACATCTCATGAATCTTTAGGATGGAGCATTAGTAACAGAACATAGCTTTGTGTTTAGTTTTTTATGGCCAGTTTGACCTGAGACATTATCCCTAAGGTTGATCGTGTCAGTTTACTAGTGTTGTGTTCAAAATCAAAACAAAAATAATCTTAGGCTTGCTCTACAAGCTAGCTTCAGACATCTGTTTAAAGTATGCCTAACACAGCCTGGCGTGGTGGAGCACGCCTTTAATCCCAGCACTCGGGAGGCAGAGGCAGGCGGATCTCTGTGAGTTCAAGGCCATCCTGGTCTACAAAGTGAGCTCCAGGATAGCTGGGACTAAAGGGAGACCCTGTCTCAAAAAAAATAAAATAAAATAAAATAAAAATAAAAAGTATGCCTAATACAATGAACAGCAACCCATGCGAAGACTTGGAGCAACGCATGGGCAAATGCTGGAGTCATAGCTCTTCTTTATCATATCTAACTCATAGCTCTTCTTTATCACTAAAATAGCTTGTGGAATGATACTCACCTCACAGAACCCAAAAGATCATTTGTTTCACTGCCAAGGAGGGCAAGAGAACCCAGAAGTCAAGAATTCTGAAAAAAGAAGGTCCAGGTGTCAGTCCTGGCTCTGCCACTCACTGCTCAAGTGGTCTTGAGTTCAGGCCTCCATTTTTCTCATCTGAAAAATGGTGATAATACCCAGCTCCGAGGGTTGCTAGGAAGATTAAACCCACTGCATGCATTTGAAGCACTGAGTATACTTCATAGGCTCATAGTAAAGACTTGATTTTAGTTTTAGTTACTATATTTGTTTCTTATATTCATCAATAATAGGGACCTAAACCCTGAATGATATCAATGAAAAAAAATCCACATTTCTTACCTAAGATTTATCAAATTCATACATAAAGATTTATAAAAAAAAAAGTCATAATTTCTCAAAGTGACCATTTAAAGTCCTTTGCCATTTTCAGCTCTATAATATATAACAATATTAAGAACATGAAAAGTAACTCATACTTTCCTATTACCTTAGAACTTCAGGACATTTTATATTTTAAAGTATTAAGAACTAGCTGGACGTGGTGGCATGTTCAGTACCTATAATCCCAGTACTAGGGAGCTGGAGGTTTGGAGAATCAAGAGTTCAAGATGAGCTTTGGTTATATAGTGAGTTTAAGCCTAGCCTGGGCTATACCACACCCTGTCTCAACAATAACAACAAAAAAGTTAAGAACTGAACATTAAACTTGTTAGGTTTCATGGCCCTGGTGGTACTCGCCTGTTAACCGCAGCACCCAAGAGGCTGAGTCAGGAGGATCACAGGTTCAAGTCTAGCTTGGGCTATATAGCGAACAAAAAAATTATTTTTTACATCAACAAATCTGAAATCTGTTAAGTTTATTTCATTCCCTGACTCTAGACCAGTACAGCTAACATGAGCTCATTGAGTGCATTGAAACCTGCTTACTCAAACCTTGGACTCTTCTGTGTAGGAGTGCTTATTTTGTTTTTTAATATTAGAAAACCCCAGGATCTAATTCTAATAGTTATTTATCAGATAAGAAAAATGAAAATCTTGACAAAGAATAAAATTATGCTCATGAAAATATATTCTGGACATTTTAGATTCTTCAAAGAAGGAACCAAGGTGGAATTTTTGGAAGTATCTGGTCAACCCTGAGGGACAAGTTGTGAAGTTCTGGAGACCAGAAGAGCCCATTGAAGCCATCAGACCTCACATATCCCATATGATTGGGCAAATCATCCTAAAAAAGAAGGAAGATCTATGAAGACACCATGGAGCAAGTTGAGTGCAATAGAACAGAAATGCCTATAGGGGATTTCTCTCTTTTTAAATCCTTTGACAAATGTAACACTAAAATATTATTTTTTATGGCTGTCTTCCTATGTCCCCTGGATGACAATGCTACCAAAGGGGAAGAAAAAGAGCAGCCAGAGAATCAAAACGGACTGCCGGCGCCCGTCAGCCCCGTTGGGTCCCCTGTCGGTCAACTTGACAGTCTCTAAAACCGAACTTATTGGGGAAACTATTCCCAAGGTCACTGTGGAATAAAGAAGACTGGGTGACTGGAATTTTGGGAATGACTATAAGTGGCTATATTGAAGTAATAAAACAAATGCTAGAAAATATAAAATACGTATGCTCAAATTGTCATATATGTTTCATGTACACAATTTTAGTTTTTTTTAAAAAATAGGTTTCGGGTGTTCCACTGAATGTAGCCAAATAGCTGCTTTTAAATATTTGAAGAAGCCATCATCGTTTTCAGCCTCTCTCCATTAGTTTTCTAGAAGCAATTTAAATTACATAAATAGAATAAAATGTTGACTGAAAAGTGCCAGCTATAGGGGAAAGGATGTATGTGGTCATTGAGCGTCATTGATTTGGGCTGCTAATGTACTCAGACTAAATTAGCCATTTGGAGAGAATTAAATGCTGTCTCCTGAGAGCTGAAACAGTGAAAATCACCTTCAGACAGTCAAAACACCAAGGCAAAAAGGGCGATTGCACGCATACAAGTCCTAAAATTCTAAAAGGTGGACCTTTTCATATAGACACTTGAACTTTTCCTCTTTATGTTTTGTCAGCCCTATAACTGATTAACAATGCAACCTGGGGCTGGAGAGATGGCTCAGCGGTTAAGCGCACCAACTGTTCTTGCAGAGGACCCTGTTTGATTCCCAGCACCTACATGGTGGCTAAGAACCATCTTTAGGCTGGGTGTGGTGGCTCACACCTTTAATCCTAGCTTGGAAAGCAACACTCAGTGCACATGTGTACGAGTGCAGGGGTAAAAGTTTTGCTTAGAGGCCCAGGATCCAGATTGATAATAAATAGGCCTTTTGGGGAGGGGGGACAGGAGTGTAAAATTGAAAAAGACAAAGCCCAGCGTGGTGGCTCTTGCCTTT
The DNA here is from genome assembly GCA_009823505.1 of Rhizomys pruinosus. NCBI lineage: Eukaryota > Metazoa > Chordata > Mammalia > Rodentia > Spalacidae > Rhizomys > Rhizomys pruinosus. Next base: position 1,331,029 of record VZQC01006699.1, read on the forward strand.
AATCCTAGCACTTGGGAGGCAGAGGCAGGCTGACCTCTGTGAGTTCAAAGCCAGCCTGGTCTACAGAGTGAGTTCCAGTCCAGCTGGGGCTATAGGGAGACCCTCTCTCAAAAAAAAGACAAAAAAAAAAAATGCAACCTGCTGAGTTGGTGAAGGTAAATTATTACCCCATGAAAATACATTTTCATTGCATAGCAACCAAATTTGAAAGGACAAATACTTGTATGTGAAAATACAGTCTTCTAAAAGTTGACTAAAAAGGAGGATCCAATATAAATAACTGAGACCCAGTTTGGGCCTGGGAAGTGCAAGTGGAGGTATTAATTCTCTGTATTTGAACTAAAGTTCTTAGAGAAACAAAAAAATTTCCTGTGGTGACTTCTGCTTCAGAGTCTATCTCTAACTATGCAGCTGCCAACGTGTTTAGTGAGCTCTTTGAAGTTGATGGAAATATAGTTTCCACTATTGGTGGCAAGCTCTTACACAAACAGCTTCAGGAATGCCATATTTATGTGCCTGAAAATCTGTGGCGACCTCTCACCAGCAGCAGGACTTCTGGTGAGTTACTATAACCTCCGTTCCCTCACCACTGAGGTAGGCATCGGATGGAACAAAAAGGCTCTCCCAACTCTAGATGTCAAACAGCGCATCACCAGTGAAAGAAATCACAGCTAACCTGGATTGTTGGCAGGGAAACAGATGCCACTTAAGTTTGCCTGTCTTTTGCAATTTTTTTTTTTTTGTCTTTTTGAGACAGGGTCTCCCTGTAGCCCCATCTGCCTAGAACTTGCTTTATAGACCAGGCTGGCCTTGAACTCAGAGATCAGCCCACCTCTGCCTCCCGGGTGCTAGGATTAAAGGCAAGAGCCACCACGTTGGGCTTTGTCTTTTTCAATTTTACACTCCTGCCCCCCCCTCCCCAAAAGGCCTATTTATTATCAATCTTGATTCTGGGCCTCTAAGCAAAACTTTGACCCCCCCTCCCCCGCACCCATACACACATGCACTGAGTGTTGCTTTCCAAGCACTCTTGTCCTATGCCCTCACCCATGACTTCCCTAAGCACTTAAAAGCACTGCCCTGGCATCTCCATATGCCCATAATAGGAGTGTGAGTGAAGCTGAATGAGTCTGCCCCACATAGTGGGTGCAGACCCCATACTACCAGATGGATGGCCAAGAGGGGTGATGACTTAACTGTCCCCGTGAATGGCGATTCCAAAACCTTCCTTAAATCGCTCTCTCCCAGGCGACAGTCTCTTCCTTGAGTATCTCCAAGCCAAGTTGCCTTATCGCACCCACAATATGTATAACAGCCAGTCTTCCCTTGCCCTCTGGAAGACAGGCTAGGCAGGCAGGGCTCTGAAAGTATACAACAAATGGTCTTGACAGAAAAGCAGCTCAGGGATCCGTTCCGGGTTCTGCAATATTCAGTTGCCCTCTGCTGAATGTGCCACCACTCAGCTCCAGAGGAGGCATACGGAGGAAAAGAGTTGCACCCTTGAACTGAGCAGTTCTTGAACCATCCTGTCAAAAACTTCCCCAAACAGACTGATGTCTGAATTATGTAAAGCAGTGCTTAGCGGCCATCTTCAATGCAAAACAAAAGGGCAGGCTAGCAAGTGTGTAGCTGAGGTAAATAATTCACTTGTTCGAAGCTTGTTTGGGTTTGGTTTGGAGGGTAGAAAGGAATCGTCCATACTAACTGCTGGTCAGATACTTATGGAAGCACGACAGCACCAAGGGCTGGAGACAAACTTGCACTTCATTGTTAATGTGTAATTATAGTAGACCTATAATTCATAGATATGTACATATATGCATAACTCTGATTTTAGAATATATAGCGTATCTCTTGTGGTAGCTGGTAAATGCTTATAGACAGGCTCTGTAGGGAAGGAATACTGACTTGCAAGTGCACCAGTGGCCAACTTCAATCTACTGATGATTTAATACCTAACTCATATTTTCTGAAAATTCACTTCTCACAGACACTAAGGAGCCACCAGTTCCAGCACACCCAAAATTCCTTAAAATGTACTTGATAAAGGTGTCATAATGGTCTCCAAAGAGAAGGGTCTACATCAAAAATGTATTGAATATACTCCTTGATCTTATCGTAAACACATTTTGACTACATAAAATAAGCGGTTTCTGAATTATGAAAAGCTACTAACAGAGCACTGCCTAATCACAGTAAAAATCTATTGACCTAACTGCACTGTGTACAGATCATCTCAAGTAGGAAAGTACTCTAGTACAAAGAAATGAGGAGAGGGGGTAAAGCTGGAGACAGGAAAGGGGGGATGGGGAAACAAAGGGAAGATCAAAAAAGCAAGGTTCCCAAGAAGAAACCCAAAACTATATTCTCTGTATTTGTTTTAAGATTAACAGTGCTGGACGCCATAACGCGCCAGGCCAGTAGGATCGAAAGGTTATTCCTGGACAAACTGTCAGCCCATGAAAGGAAACAGCCAGAATTGACCAGAGTCCAAGTCAACAGCTCCAGAGAGAGTGGACTGTTTTACCTCTCATCCACCTGTGCCCCTTTTCTAAGCCTAGGGAACAACCTGCGGAAGAGGGGGCATGGTAGAATGTAAGGGCTGCGATTGGGGTGAATGGTGAAACTACAGCAATGTAGTCTGGACACTCATTTGATCAACTTGATTGAACAAACAACCTGTCACCCCCCACTGGATGGTGGGGCTGTAGGTGTTTGGGCACAACAGCCTGCAGATAGGTTTTGCATGAAGGATGCTTGTACTCATGGATTATCACATATAGCTAAAAATGAAAAAAAAAAACTGAGAGAAAGATGCAGGACAGTTATGGCAGAATGCATGATCTGGGATGGGGTGGGGGTGGGCGGGGAGGGAAAGGGAAATAAGCCTGAACTGAATTGGAAAAATGTATGAAATGCACAAAGCATCAATAAAAACTAATTAAAAAAAAAAAAAGATTAACAGTGCTTCAAAGACTGCTCTGGGCTGGGCATGGTGGCACAGGTCTTTAATCCCAGCACTCGGTGAGGCACTCGGATCTCTGAGAGTGCAAGTCCAGCTTGGTCTACATAGCAAGTTCCAGGCCAGCTGGGGCTACAGAGGGTCAAGAAGACTGCTCTGTGTGAGCTGAAGTACTGAGTGGCCCTGGTACAAAATATGTTAAAAGTGTTCCTTTGAGAAAAATATGCTGGCAAGCAGACCCTCTGTCCATATTTAGTCCTCTGATTGGTCTTTATTCATGGGACAAAATTCTTTTACACCTGGAATCTAATCCAGCCCATTTCTCCTCTTGTGCCCAGACCCTGTTAGGCTCCTGGCTGGCACAGAGACACATTATCTTTGGGAGAAGGGAGGGGATGAAAATCAAGAATTAGGAAGCTACATGTGGACCCTCCTTTTCCCTCACGTGCCCACAAAACTTTGTTTTATTGGCTTTATTACTTTACCTTTTTTTCCCACTTTTCTTCTGTTTTATTGTTTGGGTTGGGAGGGTGGTTAAGATGATGGTCTCATGAACCCCAGCCTGGTCTTGAACTTTTTATGTAGCCCAGGTTGTCCTTGAACTCCCAAAGCTCCTGCTTCCACCTCCTGAGTGTCGAGATTACAGGTATGTACTAACATGCCTGGCCTTTTCTAACTTAAATCTTGATTTTTCTCCTTTTCCACTAATCACTTCATCTTACTCTGCATTCTTTTCCTTGTTTATCATTGTCTCAATAAAGAATTAAAGAGCAGCTGTGTATATAAATCAGTAGGAGAGTGTGCTTGCCTAGCATACACGAGGCCCTATCCTCCACCTGTCATCCCAAAATACATCCATCTAACATACTTAATAGAAATATTGGTGTTGCTCTTCAATTAAAAGAAAACACAAAGAAATCAATTAATTGATTTTATTTTTATGTCAGGTCAGTAACTATGAAAATAAACACATGTAACCTTTAAAAAAGATGAAAGCATAATTGTCAAACTGCTGAGAATAAGTGACTGTTAGTGCTTGGCCCTAAATGGGACATTTCTATCAATCCCACACCCACAAAGCTGAGGGGGAACACCACAGATGATGGTACAGAAAGCATGTGAGGGCTGGAGGAAGGGGAGGGTGCTGGGAATGCTGTCTTCTGGACAGGACACAGGCACTGGCCTCAGGAACTCACAGCAGTTATGGTTACCTGCACAAGATCAAGCCAGTCAACACTCCAGCATGGATGGGGGGGGGGCTTATTAGCTGAGGAGCTTTTGTCAATTAATGGCTCCTGGTAGAAAGGGAGTCATTTTTCTTCAGGGAAGGGGAGGCTGCTGGTATGTTGCCCAAGTTCAGGTGAATGATCCCACACTCATGCACATGCAAGCAACACTAACTGGATTCAATGTGTAATTTAAAAGGGGGGGAGGGGCTGGAGATACCAGCTCAGTGGTTAAGAGCACTTGCTGCTCTGGAAGAGGACCCAGTTCCATTCCCAGCACCCACAAGGTGGCTAATGATCATCTGTAACTCCAGTTCCAGGGGAATCCAATGCCCTCTTCTGACCTTCGAAGGCATTGCACAACTTGGCTGCACTTATATACCCATAGGCAATACACTCATACACATAAAATAAAATATTTTTAAAAAGAAAGAACAAGAGAGGACATAGAAATGAAAGGGAAAATATTAGAGGAGAATCCAGGGGAAGTAGCAGGAGGGGGATTTGGGGTGGAAATGTTCATGGTACATTGTGTGCATGTATGAAAAATTGTCAATAAAAATATTTTAAAACAATATTTATATAGGTGGTAGTCTCAAACACAAAGACCTTAAATATAGAATAACACTGGTCAACAACAAAAAGAGGATGAGATAGAAGAATACTTTAAAAGTATAAATTAATAGTGTTTATGTTCTAAGAATGTTTAAACAAAATAAGCAGAATTATTTTACCAGTAACGTGTAGCCCAATAAGGTAGAGAGTATAGTATATTTCTCTTATCTTCTATAGGGTGTACTAATAGGCCAGTCCACCAAAGTAAGTTCTAGTGACTTGCTGTGAATGTCTATATGAAGACACTAGATGACCAACATATCTGTTTCTTTTTTTTTAATTTTTTTAAATTTATTTTGGTATGTGTATGAATGTACTGTCTGCATGCAGGTCTGTGCACCCATGTCGTGCAACGCCGCGGAGGTCAGAAGAGGGTGTCAGATTCCCCTGGAACTAGAGTTCTCCTGGAACTGGAGTTTCAGACGGCTCTCGGCCGCCATGTGGGTGCTGGGGATCGAACCCGGGTCCTCTGCAAGAGTGGTCGGCGCTCTTAACCGCTAGGCTATCTCTCCAGCCCCCATATCTGTTTCATAAGTCAAATTGCCTCCAACAGATGAGGAAATGTTTTAAATAATATTTATGGTCAGTTATTTCCTTTCATAAGCTATATCTCATGCTTTTACCCCAATATTATATAATCAATATGCAATATTTTACACCAAGGGGAGAATTGAGTCAAATCTTCCAAATAATTCACCCATTTCCTCCCAAAGCCAAAATATTACTGATTTTCTTGATATTTCAAGTGAAAATGTTTTAGTCTGGTGACTCATCTGGAAAGTTACTTCAATTCTCCTTTCACTGGGTATATAAGCATATAAGTCTATAGACAAACTACAGCCATATGACAAAACTAATGGTCCACCAAAGATTTAGTTGAAAACTTGGGAAAACATTTGAGCTTCTCCATTGTATTCTAAATTTTATCTTTAAAAAAAAATAGCCACATAAGCTGGGCGTGGTGGCGCATGCCTTTAATTCCAGCACTTGGGAGGCAGAGGCAGATGGATCTCTGTGAGTTCAAAGCCAGCATGGTCCACATAGTGAGTTCCAGGCCAGCTGGGAGTACAGGGAGACCCTGTCTAAAAAAGACCAATAATAATAATAATAATAATAACCACATAACTTCATCATTGCTTTAATAATGACAAGCCACGATTCCCAAAATATAACTGGAAAATTTTAAGTTACTTGCAATACTTTCACTAATTTCTGGTTATTGTACTATAGAATAAGCCAATAACCAATGTTATCCTAAATAATTGCCCTTCTTCCTGACAAAACAATCCACATTAATTATAAGTCTAATTTCACTGTGATGTTCATTGTATATGCAACAGGAGAGCAGCTGCATGTTAGCTGGTGCTGTTTACATATTCAACCAGCTAACAATACACTGCCAACCCATCACACACAGGTAATCAATGTGCTCCATTAACCAGAAGCAAGTGGCAGGGTAGATGTGGCTATCGACTTGACCTAAGGCGGCCAGCTAAAACAACACACTACCTGACTTAAGTCATTGTTGCTTTTTCATAGCCCACCCAGTCACAGCTAAGTTTGGAATATGAAACACTGTGCAACAACTGTCCGTGCTTGTAGGACTGCCACAGCATGTGTGTAGTCCTTAGAGGACAAATTAAGCAGTTACCTTTCACCATGTGGGCTCCAGGGATCAAACTGAAGTCTACAAGCTTAATGGCTATAGCAAGTACTGGTATTCACTGCTGAGCCATCTCGCCAACCCCAGAACATTCATCTTAACAGTTACATTGAAAATTTATAGGCAAAAGTTGTTTCTCAAAAACAACAACAACAACAAAAAAAAACTACAAGAGCTAACAGGGCTTGGTGGTGCATGCCTTCAATCCCAGCTCTCAGGAGGCAGGGATAGGCAGATCTCTGAGTTCAAGGCCAGCCTGGTCTACATAGTGAGTTCCTGGCCAGCTGAGGCTACAGGGAGACCCTATCTCAAAAAAAATACAAGAAATAAAATCAATATCCACATGTCATAAACATTTTAAAAACACTGAAGAACTCGGAAATTTTATACTTAGGTTTTCCAAATTATAAGCTTGAATAAAGAAGATACGTTTTGCAGTAAAAATGAATTAACAAAAGTTTGTTTGGGGCAACAAAATATCTAGAAGTTGTGGTAATAAACTGGGCAGGAGAAGTAACTTCAGCAACAGGATGTTAGATCAACATTAAAAGTGTTTAATGACTGTAAAGGCTTAAATGTCATTAGTTTTTTTCCATTACAGCTGATATTAAGTCAGTTCATTTTGTTTGGGGACAGAGGAAAGAGTTGTTTGGGGTTATATTTTGTGTTTTTGACACAGGGTCTCCCTGTAAACCCTAGCTGGCCTGGAACTTGCTATGCAGACCAGGCTGGTCTTGATCTCACAGAGATTCACCTGCCTCTGGCTCCCAAGTGCTGCAAGTCACTGCATTCTGAAAATTCAGCTATGGCTCAATTTTTAGTGTCATCACTTGAGTATAAAAAAAATCTATACATTTTCTAGGAAAAATATTTAAAACATATTGTTTGAACTAAGAATCTGTAAACTTAAAAGGTGAGCTTAAAGAAAAGTGTGGTAAATGCTGATGGTGATACGCAAATCATGAGGCTTGTTTATGTGCAGAGAAATGCTAAATTTGTTTTGTCTTTATTCTGGTTAAAAACGAAACTACAAACCTTTGAGTCAGTCAGGTCTTTCCAGGTGGACATTTCACTGGATCCACCGTTGGTGAGGTAAGAGCTTTGGGGACACCTCTTCTCATTGTCCAGGAGATGGCGCCATTTCCATTTCTTTGCATGCTTCTGAATGCGGCAGAGTGGCGTGCAACCAGCCACTGTCTGGATGAAATTCTAACAGCCAGCTAGCAATGCACTGCCTACCTGACACACCCAAGCTTCATTCTCCGCTGTTGACCCGGAAACTAGAAGTCGCCATCCAGGTATGACTACAGTTTTTCAGAATCCGTTTCTTGAATTTCTTTAGTATGAAATGAGATTCTGTACTTAAATAGATATATTTTTTTTCTCATGTCTCAGACCCCCCAGAAAAATGCCTTCTTTCTTTAGCAACAATTACGTTTGCTCAAGATCAGACAGAAGATAGTGAAAGCAAGCCCGGACACTCACCCCAGGGGAACCTCGACTTCTCTGCTGCCTCAAGTCTTTGGCGAGCACTCGCATGACGTTCTCCTTTGAAAACAGATAACACACGGAGAGAGAAATGATAATCATTAGGAATCATTAGAAAAATCGTGACGGACGATGTGGAATTTTTCTAGATCCTGAGCTTTGTCAAACCACAGTCACTTTTTCTAAAGCAATCAGGCACCCCCAGAATACAAACATCATTCAACTCAAAATTAAGACCAGGTTGTAGAATCTTGCAACAATTCTTGGTCCTAAACGGCTTTCTGCAAGCAGCCCCTTGAGACAACTCACCCACAGCACCTCTTCCTCCGTCCGGATCCTGCGCGCCGCAGTGCGCTCCAGTTTCCACTCCATCTCCAGGCGACTTTGCAGTCCCTGGAATTTGACCTCTCCGGCTTCTGGTTTTCTCCCCAGAGTCTAAGCCCGACTTCAAGCCCACTGGTCAAAGCCCTACGGTCCCATCCTCTGAGACCCGCATATTCACCGCCTCTCTGTGTACCCCGCTCCCACCGCTCCTGGAGCGGATTCCCTAGGGTACCCTTTAAAAAGCCCGCTGGGCGGCAATTGACGCGGGAATCCCCCCTCCGGCTTGTCATTGGTCAGCGCTTCTGTGACGTCAAGGCCGGGAGGGCTTCCCCGGGGCGGGCTGCAGGGATGCCCCCTCCCGGGTCCGCACTCCGCGCTCCGTCCCTCCTCCCAGCCGCGGCGGAGGCGCGCAAAGCAGCGCCAAGCTTCGCCGGGAACTGTGGCGGGCCTGGGCCCGGGCCCGCAGCCCAGTCTGCCACCACTGCGGGAGACAGAGGACTGGCGGGCCAAGAAGCGGGTTTGGGGAGTTCACGGTCTTTCCGTTTTCAAGAACAAAACGTTTCAACGGACTCTAATCCCTTCTCCTCCGCCAACCCACCCCACCTGTCAGGGATGGAGGGATACACGTATTCTCAGCCTTCTGCCGTTCGGTCCAGAGTGTGACATACGTTGGGGGGGGGGGGGGGGGACGTTCTCCAACGAACTCACCGTCTCTACTCAACTAAAAAAAAAAAAAAAAAAAAAGTGGAGGAATTTCTAGGCTGTGGAGAAGTGAAAGCATTCAATCCAATAAACTGCTCTAATCCATTTCGGGAAGTAGACAGGAACTTGGGAGCTAAAGGGGGCGAGGGAGGAGGGGTAGGGGTTGTGAGAGGGGCAAGAGCCAAGGACCTCATTAGGAATGAAGATCCTGCAAGACAGCTGAGCAGACAGGGGATGAAGGAGGTGATGGAGGCGCCTGGTGGGAAGCGACAAGAACCAGATGGGCTGCGCAACCTTGGCTGCCAAAGGAGGCGGGCTGTGCCATATGGCAGTAGGCTAAGCGGTGTGGGGGAAACCTCCTTTTGGTCTGGAAGCTGGCTTCTCCTTCCTCTGATACCCCACCCCAAGCTGACATCTGAGTTTGATACAATTTTCTGGGGAAAGGATTCTTAGATATCAGATACTCAAAATGGGTCAGTGATTTAAACAAAACCCCACTAAAATCACTCAAATACTTTTAAAATTTCACTGTTTTTGAAACAAGAAATACTGGCACCCCAGAGTCCAATCTCGGGCCAGTTCCCCCGGATTCAATGAAATGTTGCACAAGGTAACTTAACCTTTAAGTGAGCTTTGCTGAAATGCTTGTATTAAAAAATCTGTCTTACCCACAAGAATTCTACTTCAGCCGCAGTGCTTTCAAAGGCACACTCATTCCAAGTTCCAGTAAATCCTTTCCGCAAACACTGAGACTAAAATAAAGTGGCCTGTCATTGTATGCGTCAGATGTATTGTTAATTTAAATGATAGGTTTTGCAAGTGTCAACTAAAATTAGCAATATATTGAAACACGAAATTATTTTTATCTTCGATTTTAATATACTTTACATTTTTACCCATTTTGTAGGAACAAAGAAATTTGAAACAATGAGCCCATAGATGCATGTAAATTGGCACTTTTTTTCAGAATCTAAGGTCTTATAAGTACTAATGATGAATTTCCTTACAGTGCATCTATCTAATACATTTACAAATTAATTTTAGTCATTCATTCCACAGATCTATACACAGCCTCAAAATGCCTTTTTCTTTCTTGTATGTAGCAGGTAAATACTAGCCAAATATCTTGTATGTAGCAGGTAAATACTAGCCAAATTTCTTCCTTTAAAATGCTATTATGGCTGGGCATGGTGGTGCATGCCTTTAATCCTAGCACTTGGGAGGCAGAGGCAGGCGAGGCGGATCTTTGTGAGTTCAAGGCCAGCCTGGTCCATAATAGTGAGTTCCAGGACAGCTGGAGCTACAGGGAGACCCTGTCTCAAAAAGACCAATAAATAAATAAATAAATAAATAAATAAATAAATAAATAAATAAATAAATAAATAAAATGCTATTATGCATTTAAGGACCGAGAATATAGCTTCATGATATAATGCTTGCCTACCGTTCAGGAGTCCTAAGGTTCAACCCATAGTGTTACTTTTTTTTTTTTTTTAATTGTAGAGCCTGCAGAAATGGCTCAGAGACTAAGAGCACTCAGGGGCTCTGGCAGAGGACTCAGGTTCACAGTTCCATCCCCAGCACCCACATGGTGGCTCACAAACATCTGTAACTCCAGTTCCAGGAGATCAAATGACCTACTTCTGACCTCAAGTGCCAGGCATGCATGTGGTGCACTTACATACATGCAGATAAATACTTATAAAACAGAGAAGTCTTTTAAAAAAATTATTGTACATTTAAATATTCACATTAAAACGTGACATCAAAATGATGACAAATGATACTTATTGAAATGAGACAACATTTCGCAGATACCACAGATACAACTATTGCACTCAGGTAGGGTGCCTGAATTACTGTGCGTATCTCGTGAAGATATTTGCCCTCTACAATTAAACCCAAAAAAGAAAAAGTCTTTCACTGAATAAACCTGGAAGATGCCACTTGATTCAAGTAATCTAAACATATTGGTACCCTATAGGGGACCTGCTCATATGGTGTAACTCCAAACAGGACAACCTCAATTCTGAACTATTCTTGCTCAAAAGGCATATTCTAAATTTAATAATAGAAAGCCTATGTTGATCGTCTACAAAAATAGCCAGGTAAATATTAAAAGAAAATAGACTAATGCATAAATCATGAAGTTCTGTATTGGATCCTCCCCTGAAGGGGGAGTATTTTGGTCTTGGAAAATTGTAGAAACTTGAATGTTATCTAACTTGTCACTAGAGTACTGGTAATGCTAATTTCCCTAGTTATGATCATTGGACCGTGGTTATAAAAGGTTGGTATTTGGGGAAGTTGGGAGGGGTGTATAATGGATATTTTTGTACTATTTTCTTTCCACTAAGTCTGAAATTATTTTTAAAAAATTTAGTTTATAACATGTAATTATTCTGATTTTTTAAAACGCTTTACAGGGGAAATGGAAATCTTTGAACGGTTTACGTTAATTTGTATCAAGTATGGTTTGAGACGATGTCTGATTCCAGTTCTCGTGTGCCTGTATTTTCGAAGTGTAGGATTTTTAAAAGGTTGAGCGATTAGAAGCCTGGAAGGAAGACTGCAGGCAGTGGCCAATTCAAAGGATTTAGAGTAAAAAAAGAAAGACGGGAGACGCAGAAGGAAGTTTGGGGTTTGTTGACAAAGGGTCTCTGAGTCTCGGCCATCCTCCTGCTTCAGCCTCCCAACTGCTGGAACCTACAGCCTAGAGCCTCCACGCCCAACACTGAGTTTTTCTAGGGGGTCAAATCCGCCTAGTTTGCTACCAAAAGTTATCCCAGCTTCCCAAACGCAGTCTTTTTTCTCAACCACATATCATACTTTCATTCTACATAATGTAAATGTCTGTCTGACTTGCAAGGTAACCTCCTCTCCTCGGCTTTCCAGACCCCCCTCCCCCAAATCACACACACACACACACACACACACACACAAGGTAACCTCCTCTCCTCGGCTTTCCAGACCCCCCTCCCCCAAATCACACACACACACACACACACACACACACACACACACACACACACACCCGGTCCCCAGAGCCTGGTCAGACTTTTCCGCAAAGCATTTCCGCGCCCGCGGGTGCGCTCCGTACTTTGGTCCTATGCATCATCTCCCTACATCAAATGGGATCTCGTTATTTCCTCGGCTTGGTCTTTTCTGCTCTATTCAACTGCTTTTTCAGAAATCCAAGCTGAAGAGTTTCCCAAACCCCAACTGCAACGGTTCTCCAAGCCCAACGGCGGTTCTCCAACCCTGGCTGCAGCTCCTCCCGCGATCGCCGGCAAGCCTCCCGCTCCCACCACCGCCCGCGCCGCGCCGAGGCTCGCGCCAGCACGGCCCGCGCCTACTGGACAAAATGGACCGTTGGCGCTTTAACGGTCTCTTGGCACGTGCGGTTTCTGGCGGGTCTACAGAGCCTAGCTGAGGGGATTGGGGAAGAGCCAGGGGCTGGCCAGGTGGGGCGGAGAAGGCTGGAGGAAGAGCTAAGGATAGTCAAGCTCAGACACAGGGAGACTCCAGACAGGTGAAGGGGAAATCTTCCCATCCCTTTAATAAAGTGAGTGCTCCTCAGCATACCAGCTCAGAATGCTCCAGGAAATGAATGAATGAATGAATGAATGAATGAATGAATGAATGAGTGAATGAGTGAGTGAGTGAATGAATGAACTACATTGAGGACTAAATGTTTAAAACAAGCAAAGGCTGTAGCAATGAATAGGCCTAGACTAGTCTATAAAGCAGCCTATTATCTCAAATTATGTGGGTTTTTTTCCTAGATGTTAAGTAGCTCAGCCGCATATATTTTTTCCCTTACTGCTCTAAGAACACGACCTGTCTTTAAATTTTATCTCCCCCTTTATATGCCACGACTCTCAAAAGCATTGAGAGTCAAATTGGCCTCGATTTTACCAGTAATTTTTTCATGTATTTAGTGGGTGTTCTTGTGGAGGGCATGCACATACGTGTGGAGGCCAGATGTGGCTTTTTTAGGAACTACCCTAAAAAAGGGGGATGGGGGAGGGGTCCAGAGTTTTGAGGCTGGACTGGCCAGCGAGTCTCGAGGAGGCTTCTGACTCACTGTCCTCCAATTACAGAACAGCCAGCCTCTGCTTTTTGAGTGTGTGCTGGGGATGGAACCCCCAAATCCCTCTTCCCCAGTCCTCAGGTTAGCCTAGTTTTTAAAGCCTCAAAATCAGAGCCCTTCTCCTCTAGCCACTTATTTCTTGACTTTGGGGGAGGGGCAGGGAGGGTCTTTCTCTTCATGGTGGGTCATGCATATTATCCAAATAAGATCGGTCCCCACAGTTTTAAGGTGAGGCAAGGAAAACATTAAAATCAGTATAGTACTGTGTTAATAGGATAAAATCAGGCACATGATGTTCACACTCTCCCCCAGGAAACCTGGATCCAGAATACTCTAGGCTTGAAAATCTGTTTCAGTACATTTTTCTTCTACTTCAAATGCAGCATAAGCTAAACAGAAGAGACAACCTTGTTCTTATTGTGCCCTCTCTGGGAGCCCTGTTCCAATATTACTGTGGCAGACCAGAGTCGCAGCCTTTGACTCCCCTTTTGTGTATAACCAAACCAAATCCAGATATCTAAGATCTCTCTCTCTCTCTCTCTCTCTCTCTCTCTCTCTCTCTCTCTCTCTCTCTCGTACCCTCTTGTAGAGAAGAAACAACAAAACTACAAAAATCAACCTGCGGTCCACATCCCTCCAGCTACTTAGTACAATTAGTGGAAGCTCCTCACTCTGTACAAAGTAGTGATGATTTGCTGATATTAAGAAGAAATGATTACTTTCTTGAGCTGATCACTCCAAGACATGCAAAGAATTAACTTCTAAACTGCCTAGCTCTCACAGTTCCTCTATATATTGTTTCTGCTTTTCTCAGATTACCTCTCATAACACCACCAATGCTTTGCCCACCCTGTGGATGGAGGTGATGTTCAGTATCCTCCTGGCTTTGGGCCTTTGTGGAGCCTCATTGGGGGGGGGGGGGGCTATCTTTTTTTTCCTATATTCTCCAGGCAAAATCTTACTCTTTAGATTTCAGCTAACCTTAAACACCTCTAAAACATCCCTCTCAGCCTTCTCAAGTTGTGCTAGCTAGAATTTGTCTATGCTCCTAGACATAGTGTCTTGTTGTCTGCTTGCTTCTGAGGTGGGTGGGGTTATTCCCCATTGAACAGTAAAGTAATGCTCCAAAAATACAAGGATCTTGCCTTCTTCATCGTGTCCTCTCAGACTGGCTCCTTACTTTGTACATAGTAACATTTAGCACTTTATCATTTGTTCCCTGTTTTGTGGAGATTAGGACATTTCCCAATTCTTAAAACTAGAATAGTCAAGTTACAAAATATAGATCTTCCTATGGTTATGCTTAGAATATGACAAATTTGCTTTTCAGCAATTTGTAAGTTAAAAGTACAGTGGTAACAAAGATTCGTGGAATAAGGGGAGACTGGTGCATGCCATTTGCTTGAAACATTTCTCCTCCCTCCACCACCTCCCCCTTTAAGTCTCAGGTTCCTCAACTGTAAAATGAGAATACTTAACTATTCTACATATATTTATGATGAGAACCAAAAAACTATCTGAAAGGGGGTGGAGGGTCAGGCAAGCCTGGTGACCTGAGTTTCATTCCTGGAACCCACATAAAGGTGCAAGGATAGAACCAAGTGTTGAAAGTTGTTTTCTGACCTACAAACGCAGCATGCCCCACATGTGCCCTTCCCTTCAATAATAGTAGAGGAACTATAAAACTTCAAAAAGAACAAATTTATTTGCTCAGGATAATGTCAGTATTTAGATGTATTTTTTAATGTTTTATAAAGTACTTGTAAACAAAATGGTCATCCTTATATTCAGAATCCAAGCAGAGCAGATGCCTGACATGTAGTAAGTAGTCAATAAATAAGAGTGAATTTGTAACATTCCAGCCCAGTTCTTAAGTAGAAGCTAAGACAGGGGAATCTTCCTGGTTGTGCTAGTCACACAATGATGTCAGTAGAGCGTCTACATTTACATTTAAACGTCTTCCAAGTCTGTGCCCGCAGAGCAGGTCAGAGAAGATTTACCAGGAAAAGGGCCCCTACTGTGGATGGCAACATATCTCCAATTTCAAATGGGTTCTGGTCGGTAAACCCGATTTGAGCTTAGTCAAAATGAGTAGCCCAAAGCTTCTATGAGTGGAAAATAGTTCTGGAGAAACAGAATGGAGGAAAGTGGTGTAACAGCAGTGGGATTCTGCGCCAGGCCACTCGCTTGCTCGGTCATCACCATTCCAGGTCTAGCGGCTCCTCTCCACAAGTCTGGTTACTTAAAAAAATGAGTCGATAGAGGGAGCTCTAACACGCTCTCCTTCTCTGGAATGACCAACTAAAGTGACTGGGAAGCTCTGTCTGGGCTCAAAGCAGCCAGCCTCCAGATAACTAATTATGATTATCATAATCATAATTATGATCAAGACAACATTAAGTCCCCTGGAATACCAACCAGGAACATGTGAGAAGTTAGTTTTGAGAGCCTGACATGCACAGAAGGAGGGTACTATTTTGTGGGCGATTTGGAACCTGATGCCCTAAAGCTAGGGCTTATTTTTAAAAAGTCAGGTAGTAAAAAGCTGGAGAGGCAGTTTATTTAAAACCCAAGCAAAAAAGTTAATTTAAAAATTCATAAATGTCTTTTCCTATCTTATGACTGATTGATTGTTCTTGGACCTTCTTTTGCCAGGCTGTCTATGGACCACTGACACTCTAAATACAAACTGGGGTCTGGGAATTGATATCCTGATAAATCCTAATAAATCCTAATAATATCCTAATAAATTAGACTATTACTATTTCGTGTGTGCTACCAAAAGACTCAAGACTCATGAATTGGAGACAAAGGACTTTATTACAAAACCACAACCACCATAAGGATCATATGTCCATCAATTCACCTTGCCCCCAAATCACACGGGGGTGAACAGAAGGCCCAACTGCACCACTGTAGATTGGATTAGGAGAGAGGGACACTCATGTGGAGAAGCCACTGTTTTTGTAGAAGGCAGAAGCAAAGTCCTTCTTTGTCCCAGGTTACCTCAACCTTCAAGATGGCTTGTTAGAGCTGAGCATTATGGTACAAATTTATAATCCTAGAGCCGGGAGTTAGCAGCAGAGGGGCTCATTCAAGGTCATCCTCAATCACATATCAAGTTCAAGGACAGCCTGGTCTACCTGAGATCCTATCTAAAATAAGTAAATACATAAAGAAAGCAATGACAAATGGCCCCCAACCTAGTCATCCTTAGCTTAACCCTCCTGCAAGGCATGTAGGAAAAGAAGGAGAGGACCTGTCAGAATACTATAAAGCAAATGTCTATAACAGTGAATATTCTGCATACATGTTGCTTTTATATTTTTATTTCAACATTATCAATAAGGTATTCATGTCAAAATAGGAAAAGGAAAAAAAAAACTCTATCTGAATTGCCAAAAGAATGCCTGCTAAATACTAAATATATCACTTGCTTATTTAGGCTTGCGCTTTCTTCCATAACTGTGCCTAGATATAGTCAGTGCCCCCTTACATAACTAAAAGAGAAAAAATAGCATTAGCTATTATATAGAAACAATCCCAAAGTCTCATTTTTAATCAGTGGTGTCAACCATGTCATTCTACCAAGATTGGTTGGAATTCCAAACACTGTTGATGTGCTTTGTTTCATGTTGTCCTTACCTACTCTCTGGCTAATCAATTTTGGTGCATCAAGGAGCTATAAAATGCCAAAATAGAAGCATCTGAGCTGAACCAGAGTCTTAAGATAGCCCTGAATATATAAACCCACTTATAAAGCCACAGTTTACATACTCTAGTGAATAGTCAGTTTTCATCACATCATTTCAAGTTACAAATGTGTCAATGCAGGACGTCCTTCCAGTTGCGTTTAAATGGAGCACTTTTCAGAGATTCTCACTTTTTTTTTTCATTTATCAGCTTTCATTTCTGTTGCTGTGATAATAAAATATCCTGACCGCCCCAACACCACCCAAAAAATACCTTAAGGGAGAAAGGAGTTTGTTTGTGCTTACAATTCCAGGTTACAGACCATCGGTGAGGGGAAGTTAAGGCAGGAAGTTCAAACAGCCAGTCACATCTCATCTACAGTCAAGAGCAGAGAGGCGTGAATGTATGCATCCTCAGTCATTTGCTTGCTTGTGCTCTACCCATATAGATCAGGACACTCCTGCCTAGGGAACAGTGCTCCCACATTAGGCCAGACCTTCCCACATGGATTAACTTATTTAAGTGCCCACAAGCATGCACACAGGCCAGCACAAAGCAGACAGTCCCTCATTGAAACTCTTCTTCCGAGGAGATTCTGGGTTGTATCAAGTTCACATTTAAAGCTAAACATCACAGTAGCTAATGATGGACTTTCCTCCTCTGAACTCCTTAGATGTCTTCATATCCTATTATAGGAAATTCACTAAATTTTCATACTCCATAAGTCATTTACCAAATTTAAAGTTTTACCATCCCTCTTCTTCTTCTGACCTGGTAGCTCAGTGCCCGATGATGGAGATTAAGACAGTCAAGCCCTGGGGCTGGAGAGATAGCCTAGCAGTTAAGAGCGCTGACTGCTCTTACAGAGGACCCGGGTTCGATCCCCAGCACCCACATGGTGGCTGAGAACCGTCTGTAACTCCAATTCCAGGAGAACTCCAGTTCCAGGGGAATCTGAGACCCTCTTCTGACCTCCGCGGCATTGCACGACACAGGTGCACAAACCTACATGCAGAAAGTACAATCATACACATACAAAATAAATAAAAATTAAAAAACAGTCAAGCCCTAACTTTTCCTTTAGGACTTCAAGCATTATCCAGAGGGATTAAGTGCCCAACCTATACCTCATAAGGAATATATGGAAAGAGGGATATCCAAAGAGTCTAGCATGAATCTGAAGAGTTAAAATACGTCAGAGTTGAATAATGTTCTTTTATATTTTCCAAGATACAAAAGAGGCTGCTACTGTCTTCTTACAGTTTACTCTTTTTCAATTCATTCACCCCTTTTTCAATCTTCTACAAATTGAATCTTTTTAAAAAGTATGTAAGACTATTAAGAATGTCAGTGGACCAGGCTACAATGGTGGCATCCTCTATGGATGAACAGAATTGTGTCATTTCTTGTAATAGCAAGGAGGTTTTGTGTCGCTTGTGCTCTGCTGAACCTCTTCTGGGAAATACAAGGGGAAAGATTTTGTAAGGATAGATTTTGTAGTCCTGCCTGGCCTGGAACTCACTGTGTAGATCCAGCTGGCTTCAAACTTGAATACTCCTGCCTCTGCCTCACCAGTGCTGTGATTACAAGTGTACATCCCACATTTGGCTGCAAATGTGGAAGTAAAGAAAATGTTTCATTTGTTGTACTCACACAGTTGGCTTATTTGATCTATCCTTTTAATTTTTTTTATTAATTTTATTTAGTTCTGTATGTGTATGAATGTACTGCCTGCATGCAAGTCTGTGCACCCGTGTCATGCAACGCCACGGAGGTCAGAAGAGGGTCTCGGATTCCCCTGGAACTGGAGTTCTCCTGGAATTGGAGTTTCAGACGGCTCTCGGCCGCCATGTGGGTGCTGGGGATCAAACCCAGGTCCTCTGTAAGAGCAGTCGTTGCTCTTAACCACTAGGCCATCTCTCCAGCCCCTGATCTATCCTTCTAAGGAAGTCATTACTCATATAAGTTGGTTCATGGCTTCTGATTGGCTAGCTATAAGTTTGTTTAATGCAGCCATTTATAAGAAATAGCTCAAGTTTCACTTGCCACTGAAAATCAAGCAAAATTAGATTAAATTTTAAAAAGTATTTGGTTGCATTCATTAAAAATAGGTTAATTTAGACCAAAAAAAAAAAAAAAAAAGCCGGGCATGGTGGCGCACGCCTTTAATCCTAGCACTTGGGAGGCAGAGGCAGGCGGATCTTTGTGAGTTCAAGGCCAGCCCTGGTCTACAATGTGAGTTCCAGGACAGCGTGGGGCTACAGGGAGACCCTAAAAAAAAAAAAAAAATAGGTTAATTTGCCTGGTGTGGTGGCACATGTCTCAAAAAGACCAAAAAATACATATATATGTTAATTCAAATGTGACAGATCATTAAAATTGAATTCTTTTTTTTTTTTGGTCTTTTCGAGACAGGGTCTCCCTGTAGCCCCAGCTGTCCTGGAACTCACATTGTAGACCAGGCTGGCCTTGAACTCACAAAGATCCGCCTGCCTCTGCCTCCCAAGTGCTAGGATTAAAGGCGTGCGCCACCACGCCCGGCTTAAAATTGAATTCTAAAGAGATGAAATTGGGCAAAGGCTGAGGTTTTTGTACAGTTTCTGTTAACTCACTGCATCTCTTACCATCCTAGTCGATATAGTCAGAGAATAAAATTGAGCTGGTTAGAGATGGCTTAGTAGGTAAAGCACTTGCCTGAAGCATGAGTCTCCAAATGGGAGCTCAATTCCTCGAACCTACAGAGGATCCAGCTCCTGAAATTTGTCTTCTGACCTTCACCTGCTCATGTCAGCACTTACATTATACACAGAGAGTCACACACACACACACACACACACACTAGTAGCAGAAATAAAATATCTTTTAAAAAAGAATAAAATTGACCGGGCATGGTAGCACATACCTTTTAATCTCACCATTCAGGAAGCAGATTCAGCAGATCTACAGAGTGAGTTCCAGACCAGCTGGGGCTACAGGGAGACCCTGTCTAAAAAAAAGTAGGAAGTGGAGAAATGAATCAGTGGTTAAGAGCACGGACTGCAGGTTTGGTTCCCAGTACCCACAGTGGGCGCTAACAAACTTCTGTAGCTACAGTTCCAGGGGATCAGACTCCCTCTTCTGCATACATGTGCACTTACACACATGCACACAAAACTGTCATGCACATAAAAATAAAACCATTTAAATCTTAACAACAAAGAACAAAACTGGCCCATAATGCACTATGATTTCTGCTGCAAAAACATTCTCACTTGTTTTCCTTGTTATTATTATTATTATTGAATGTAATATTCCAGAAAATCATTTCTTCCCAATTTTTGTTTTAAATTCTGTTGTACCTTACTTGGAAAATTAAGGCATTTTCAAAGACTACAACCTGACATTTTTATCCTCTTAATTTATAGAATGTGATGGTTCAGAGACAAAAAGGAAACAGTCTTTCATGGGGTAAGAGAGGACAAGCTCTAAAACCCAGCAGTCTTTCCCGTGACATGTGAGAGCCTCGAGATGCTGCCTGCTCGAGTTTGTCTTAATGGATCTTGATCTTTACT
The DNA here is from genome assembly GCA_009823505.1 of Rhizomys pruinosus. NCBI lineage: Eukaryota > Metazoa > Chordata > Mammalia > Rodentia > Spalacidae > Rhizomys > Rhizomys pruinosus. The sequence continues at coordinate 1,351,346 of VZQC01006699.1, forward strand.
CTCACCTTTAAGAGCCAGAAATATCAGCACATATCTTTTTTATTTTTATTACTTTTTAAATATTCTAATTTTTATTAAATGAGAGTATTTTTCCCCCTGTGAGGAAACTATCTTAATTTGTTTTAGCTGTTACTACACTTTTAGGAAACAAACTGGGCCAATTAGATGGCTCAGAGGGTAAAGATGCTTGCTAGGCAAACCTGAGGGTCTTCGTTGTTGGGTCCCCATGGTAGAAGGAGAAAACTGACAGCCCAAAGCCATGGCATTTGTGTGCCCACCCTCACACATACATCTTATAGGCACCCACACAACAATAATAAAGTAAATAAATAAAAATTGAACCTCTTTTATTTAAAGAAACCATAATGTTTAAATATTTCACTGGAACATGAAAATATCTCAGATCAATTTAAAAATTTTATATAGTGATTTAAGGTTCATTTAAATATATAAGGCTGTAAGAAATATAACTTGTGCTTGATTTTGTTCAATGCAGAAATTAGGGAGTAGAGAGCAGACTTAAGAGTGTAAAAACGCTTGCTGTGCAAGTATGAGGACCCAAGTTTGGATCACCCACATAAAAAAGCAAATGTAGCCAAGGCTGGGGCAGAGATAGGAGGGCTGCTGGCTAGGTTTCAGTGCCTAGCTGAAAAACAGTGAGCTCAGGATTAAGTAAGAGACCCTGGCTCAGGGAATTCAGAGGAGATGGAGGACACCTAACAGCCTTCTCTGGCATCCATGCACACCAAATGGTAGATGTGCAGCCCCCACACATGTGCACATGCATAATTGCTTACGATATTAAAGTACTAAATATCTTTATACAAAAAGCCTTGTTATTTGGGATTAGGTGAGTAACTGAGTAACTAGTATACCAAATTTTACCTTTGCATCAGACAGAATTCTACAGAACCTCTTTAACACCTCATTCCCTGTGTTTGATCTTTCATGAGGTTGAGGCAATTCATCTCCTAAATTTCACTCAAACCTGTTCATCTTCCCAGCCATCATGTTAATCCAAGATACCTGAAATTTTTTCTAGATGCAAAAACAAATGGTAAAATATTCACAAGAGTGAAATAATTGGGAAAGAATCTTTAAAAGTCACTGGAGTCTGATGTTCTTTCTGTAGCTGACTACATTTATATGTACATAGAAAGTTTGGACTTTTCTGGGCTGGGAGAGATGGCTCAGTGGTTAAGAGCCCCAACTGCTTTTGAGGGGACCCGGGTTTGATTCCCATCACCAACATGGCAGCTAAGAACCGTCTTTAACTCCAGTTCCAGGGGAATCTGATGCCCTCTTCTGACTTCCGCAGCATTGCATGACACAGGTGCACCAACTTACCTGTAGACAGTACACTAATACACAGAAAAAAAAAATGTTTGGACTTTTGATCCATACACAGTCTCTTTCAGTTGTTCATTAAAGAAAGCACACATGGGGCTAGAGAGATGGCTCAGAGGTTAAGAGCACCAGGTTTGATTCCCAGCACCCACATGGTGGCTAAAAATGTAATGCCATTTCCAGGGGATCTGACACCCTCTTCTGACTTCCGTGGTCATTGCACAATACAGGTGCACTTACATGCATACAGGCAATACACTCATATACATAAAATTCAAATAAAGTTTTTAAAAAGTCTTGCTCTTCAAAAAAAAAAAGTCTTACTCTTCAATAGCAATAAATGAGCAGAGCAGTTCCATTGCTTATGCGTTATATATGCCCTAAGAGGTGAGAACTGGGACACAGATGATGAAAAATCAAGGTTGAAAATCTCCAAAGGAATAAGACACATGAGATCCTCAGAAATTGAGAGCCCAAGGCTATGGAGGTCAGGAAACTATCTGAGACACTGTATCCAAGTATGTGAGCATCTTCCATTGGACAAGTCTGTACAAAACTAAAGAGATGCTGCTGGAAGTGAAAATCACCTTGTCCTAGACACAGCCACCTGACTGATGGGATCTGCTCTTATTCTTCCCTAATCAGTGTTTGGTTTCTGTCTGTCTGTCTGGTTTTCATTGGGTTTTGTTGTTGTTTTACAGTAAAGCCACACTGACCTCTTTTAAGAATAAACAGGTCTTGTCATTATTCTGCTTAATTGCATTCTGTGGCCCTAGTCCTAAAGACCAGAATCTCGACCAGACCTAAAAGACCTTGTGTGATCTGCCCCCTTCTACCTCTCCAGCCTTACCTGGGCCAACCTGACCCCCCACTTTCTATTAGCAATGACCTTTCTCCTAGTTGCCTGGAGTCTCTGAAGATTGCATTGTCCCAGTTATCCTCCCTTCTCCTTAGTTGATTTCTTACCCCAATCCCAGACCTCACTTCAAATTTTGCCTCCTTTCCTGGCCTTTCAGAATTCATTTTACCACTCAGTCATTTGCTGTATTTTCAGTTGCTCACTTCAGATTTATCATGATCTACCCCATGCCAAATGAAGTTGTGAGCCACCTGAGACTCAACTACAAGTGCTTACCTTCTCTTGGCCTCATTTCCCCCAACTATAGAATTGCAGCCTTGAATTAAAAGTTGTCCTCCTCTATAGTTCTCTGTTCTCTAAGATTACAAGCCAAGGTTATTGGAGGTATACTCTAGGAGGTAGTGTATGAATCCTGTATACCATATACCATTAGGTAGTATAGAGTCAAATTAGTTCAGATGCCCTCTTCTTACCAGCTCCATTTCTCAGTTTCAATATCCAGGAAAAAAACAAGTGTGTTCAGAGCTTCACTGAAAAGCTTTCTTAGTAGCACCGGGTACAGTGCCAGACCACAGCACACATTCAATGCCTCTCATGGCTGAATGCTATACCCACCATCACTCATATGCCCTGGTGCAGAGTATAAATGTCTGGCAGAAAAAATTGAGTGAAATGGACACCAGCTTGGTATACTTAGTGATTTCCAGGCAACTGAGGCTACAGGGAGACCCTGACTCAAAAAAAAAAAATTCAGGGGCTGGACAGATGATGGCTCAGAAGTTAAGAGCACAGGCTTGTTTTGCAGAGGGCCCAGGTTCACTTTTCAGAATCTACATGGCAGAACAACCATCTGTAACTCCTCCAGTTCCAGAGACTCTGACACCCTCTTCTGACCTCTCTGGGCATTATACAACATGGGTGCACTTCTGTACATGCAGGCAAAACACTCATACACAGTCAATTTTTATTAAACTGAGGCACATATATAATTTAAATTTTGTAGTAACAAAAGTAAAAATAAGTAAAATTAAATGACATATTTTAAAACCTAACATTTTTAGAAATAATATAAAACTATAAATGAGAGATTTTACAACTTTTTGTATTAGGTACCATTCCTTCTATATGAACAACACACCTTAATTCATGCCACATACATTTCTAGTTCTAGTTTCATTCTCCCTTCTCTTCTCCCAGATTACTTATCTGGCCCATCCTGGTTCCTCAGTTGTTCATCCTTGGATACTGTTGTAAGGTGTCAGGTCCACAGTGGAGCAGGCCATGGAGAAAGCATGCTCACAGAAGCACAGCCCAAGGTCACATGGCAGGGTGCAATTCCAAGTACATAATGGTGCTTTATTCAAATGCAACATGTCATTATATATAGGCAGTGTGACATCACCTCCTAGCAGCCAATTCCAGACCTTTGTATCATCACATCATCCCAACTCATGGGCACAGAGAGGTTCTATGACCCTCATCAGTGCCTGTGGAACATGCTGGCTGAATGTTAGCTCACACACACCTAAACTCAGATCAGATACACCCACATCTCCCCTTTTTGTATTTGCTTCCACAAGCTCAGAGAGCATCATAGATGTGGTGATCAATTACCTTTGTCAGGCCCAAATGGCTATGACTATTTTGTAAAAAATACTAAGACTAATCAGTGCCCAAATAAAATAATAAATAATAATAGAAAACCAACCAGTAGATACAACCAACATTCACACAAACCCAATTAGTAAACATTGTATCTTAATTTTACACAGATAAGGAATTTGGTTTTACCCCAAAGTCTTAAGTCTAGCTGGAAAGGTCCACACATACAATCATACTGACCAAACAAAAGCCCAGTTTGTATTTGCTGTGACTCACAATTTACGCCCCCTCCCCCACTTCAGCCGTTACAATATGGTGTGCCCCCTCTTCTGGGAGTGGTCCATGGCCCTTGGAGAAGAGGGAAAGAGAGGGTGAGAAATAAAACGATCCATTTTTCTTTGAAGTGACATATCAGACCCTCTCAGGTCTGCCCAAGCTTTGCTTTCAACAGGTGGTGGCTCCTCTAGGGGCCCCTTTCTTAATTCTACTACTAAAACAATTAGCAAGAAGTACAGGCACTTAAACATTAACTACCATGACAAGTCACATTATGGAAACAAATACAAATGTTTAGATGGTATTTTAATCTACGGACTGTGGCTTTTTGTGCAAAGAGATGCCAATAGCTTTTTATTGTAGCCTAAAAGGTCTTTTAGCCATACAGTGTGCAAACTTATGGTATCATTTGTGTGCTACCTGCCCAAGGAATGGGTTATGTAGCTAATTAGATTTTGGAGGGTGCACAAATATTAGGCTGCCACTAACTGCAGTATTTCCGGGCAAGTGAGGTGTAGCTGATGAGTCTTGCATGACTCTGGAGACCATTTCCTTCCAGTGATCTGTATAATGTTCTCTGGCATTATGAAGATCAACTGTCAATTTGCAGTGCAAGGTCTCAACATAATTTTTCCTTTTAATCCCAACACCACGTCTTTAGCAATACGGTCTTACTGTCCTTTTTTGCTTGGATCCCAATGTCACATGTAACTAGCCTTTCTTTTGGGGATCCTTTAAAGCCCCATATCTCACAGCTTGTTAAAGTAGCCCATAACTGGTACCGAAGTCCCCCTCCACTAATATGTTCTATCTAACCACAAAACTTTTTAAAGATTTTATGATTATAGTTTGCTTTGGTAACTTTTTAAATTAATTTTACTGTTCTTGTTTTGGGGGGATAAAGAATATCCCTCCAACAGAATTCGCACCTATTAGTTGTTTAAAAGAAGCCATCAAGCATGTCCCATAAGGAGTCATTATTATAATAATTAACTCATCACACAGCTGGGAGGAGAGGCAAGAAAGTCTCTCACACCAGAGTTACATGAAACCTGGAAATAATTTTCATTAGGACAGATTGTGAGTGGTTGTTTTAATTAAAAATACAAACCAGAGAGATGCCAGCAGAGAGATGCTAGCTGGGCAATTTCTGTGCCTGTGACTCAAGTAGCCTGAGGTGCCTTCATGTGTCACCCTGTGTATTGGTTGGTTCCTTGTGAAGTTTTCTTTTCATGGGATTTCTCCCATTTCTGCTTGATATTCAGATGAGTCAATCTCTCTGCTGGTAGCTCCTGGTCCATCTTTTATAGTCCAAGGATGGACACTTCTCACAAGCACCCAGATTGGTAGTGGCTCTGTCTGTGGGAATACACAAGCAAATTTTCTTCCCATAGGTAGTACTGGATTGGGGTCTTTTCATTGTCCCAATGTTGTACCCTGTCATAGCACCAATGGTGCCTATCATGGCCTGTTAGAGGGCTACAATGTTTATGGATTGGAGTTGTCATTTCTGATTTCAAAATTGAAAAATTGACAAAAAGAGTAGAGAGCGTTCTGTAAACTGCATCTCAAAGGAGGGCATATTCCCCTCCCCCTTTCTGTATTTGTACCATGAGCAGAACAGTCTCTCTTGTTTTTTAGACTTGTATGTCTTGATCTATAACTTTCTTTTTTTTCTTTTTGAGACAGGGTCTCCCTGTAGCCTCAGCTGTCCTGGTACTCACTCTGTAGACCACACTGGCCTTGAACTCACAAAGATCCGCCTGCCTCTGCCTCTCAAGTGCTAGGATTAAAGGTGTGCACCACCATGCCCAGCTTGTTACCTAAAATTTTTGTCTTAGTAATTGAAGGAGCATAACCTGTATGTGGCAGTTTATACTCGGTAAAACATTTAATAGGTACTATACATTTGTAATACATTTGTAGTTACCTTTAATGAAGACAAATAAAACAGAGATAAACAACATGACCTTTGTTGAAATTAGTTTATCCATTAGCTGTTTAATTATATTAACAGACCTGAGTGGGGGAAGGGCCAAGTTTCATCCCAGAGTTAATCTTTTAGTGAGTCCAAACAGTATGCAAACACACATTAATAATTTATATAAGACCAATTAAAAATGGATAATACCAAAAGTATGAAGCAAATAGCTTTTATGAGTTGGATTTATCTATAGTTGTTTTTACTTGACTCTTTTTTTTTTTTTTAACTTTTTTTTTTTTAATTTATTTCGGTATGTGCATGAATGTACTGTCTGCATGCAGGTGTGTGCACCCGTGTCGTGCAATGCCGCGGAGGTCAGAAGAGGGTCTCGGATTCCCCTGGAACTGGAGTCTCAGACGGCTCTCGGCCGCCATGTGGGTGCTGGGGATCGAACCCGGGTCCTCTGCAAGAGCGGTCGGCGCTCCCAACCGCTAGGCCATCTCTCCAGCCCCTACTTGACTCTTTAATAGACAGAAACCTATAACCTGAACTGAATTGGAAAATGATGTATGAAATACACAAAGCATCAATAAAAAAATAAATAAATAAAAATTAAAAAAGAAAAAAAAGAACTGTATGAAATGTACAAAAGTCAATAAAATATTTTTAATTCACACAAAATATGTAGAGGAAAAAAAGTATTTTTTTTATTAAAATGCTGTGAATATGGTAAGCTACAGTGACAACCATCCTGGTAAGATGTGTTACTGGTGCAGTAGTGGAACAACTGTTATGGAAGTAACCAACCGCTTTCTAATTAGAATTAAATCTCACTCCATAAGATAGAACTCATGCCTGGCACCATTAGCAAATCCAAGAAGACTATTCTAGATAGATCAGAAGTGCTTTTAATTATCCTGGACCCCTTGTTATTATGCTGTTAAATGAACACAGTAGTAAATCAATTTCTAGATTTCATTATAGTCCTAGCTAAGTGCACCTTTGAACCCTCATCAAAAAGCTACCCTGAAGAAAATAAGGGACTGAAAAGTGCTCTGCCCTGAATGGTACATCCGTTTTGTTTAAATTAGAAAGTGTTAGCAGTTGCTGAAGGCATCTCAGTGAGTATCTGCTCACTCTAAGCAAAAATCCCTGTCTTGTTTGTAGTATTTTCTTATTGCTCCATAAAGAAATTACTGTCAGCCCATGAAAGGAAACAGCCAGAATTGACCAGAGTCCAAGACAACAGCTCCAGAGAAAGTAGACTGTTTTGCTTCTCATCCACCTGTGCCCCTTTCCTAAGCCTATGGAATAATCTGCGGAAGAGGGGGCATGGTAGAATGTAAGGGCTGCAATTGGGGTGAATGGTGAAACTACAGCAATATGGTCTGACACTCATTTGATCAACTTATAAGCCCCCCCTTTGCTGGATGGTAGGGCTGTGGGGGTTTGGGCACAACAGCCTGCAAATTGGTTTTACATGAGGGATGCTTGTACACATAAATTATCACTTATTGCTAAAAAAATGAAAAAAAAAACTGAGAGAAAGATGCAGGACAGTTATGGCAAAATGCATGATCTGGGATGGAGTGGGGTGGGATGGGGGGAAGGGAAAGGGAAATATGCCTAAACTGAATTGGAAAATGATGTATGAAATACACAAAGCAACAAAAAAAAAAAAAAAAAAAAAAAAAAAGCAATTACCAAATGAAAAAAAAAGAAAAGTAATAGACAGAAACCTATAAAGTCATAAGAGATTAAAATATAAACATGTATCCACACACAGATGAACAACATAGTTTTTAGGCTGGCCTGTAGGGAGGAAATTATATTACTGCTTGACACTCAAGGAGAAACACAAAACCGTTTCCAAAAATTTGTATTTAAATTAGACCAAGATTTTTGGTTTATATTGTTGAGAATTTTCACTAGTAACTAACAAGAGGCAGTTTATTTGAGCCAGGGTTTTTTGCAGCAGTTGTCTGGAAATGCCATAGGCTGGCCTCAGACTCCCATAGAAGTCTGTCCCTCTCTACCTCTAGAGCACTGAAATTAAAAGTCTGCATTACCAAGTGAATTTTAAAAGGCAGTTCAAAGTAGATGAATTGTTACTGGATGGCAATTGTGCTGAAAGCCGTTGGGTGTGTAGCTTGATGGCCAGTGTGCACACGGCAGGCACATAGAGGTCACTGGATCACAGGCCAGTGTGTACATGGCAGGTTCATAGAGGTCTCTGGATCACGGGCCACATGAGGTTGAGAAGCATGCAAATTAAAAAAAAAAACTTTTCCTTTTCCCAGGGGGTTCCACGCCCCCACCCACCCAACAGATTTAGGAACACATTATTAACTCTTGAGTAAAGTCCTGGAGGTGAAACAAATTTAAAACACCAGAATAGATTTTGATTCCCAGGACATTTTAATGAAGCAAGAATAAATATGTATTTTTTTTAAAAGATCAGTGGAACATGCTCAGTACTTTATTGAGAGAAAGCAACAAATAATACTGTAATAAAAACAGTTCCAAAGTTGACTGTACAGTATACACTTCGTTACATAATCAAGAAGGCCATAAAGATTAACAATGCTCCACTCAGCTCCCTGGGCCATGCTAGCCCATGCACAGCTTTGCTCCCAGCTCATGGCTCTGCTCAGTCTCTGAAGAGAAGCAGCCCCTGGGGTAGTGCAGCCAGGCCAGGGAGGCTTGAGAGTTCTGACAGTCAGTCCCAAGCCTGGCTGAAGCCGAGATTTCAGACTCAAAAAAGTACAGCAAACATCAGTTGTCAGAATCCAGAAATGAAGTCTCCTGGTCTCAAAGTGATTGTTGGAAAAGGAACAGTTAAGGTCAGCTGTTAGGATACAGAAATGAAATCTCCTGGTCTCAAAGTGATCGCTGCACAGCTGGGTAGAAATATACATGGCTTGTCATGATGACATTATAAACACAGTAAAATCCTTTCTTCCATAAGGGTTCATCATTTAAAAATTAAACCAATTACAGTAAGTACAGAATTTACAAAAGCCCTACATTTGCTCTTAAGGTTTATATATATAAGCATAACACTACATTTTTTTAAAAGACTAAAATCATATAGAAGAACATGAATTAATTCAAAAGGATATTTATAGCCTGGCTATACATGAAAAAGTAACTATCTAAATGAAGAGGAAGAAGTTTACATAAACCGAAGAAACCTTACTTGGAGTCTAAAATAAATTCTCTATGCTATTTGTGATTTTTTTTTACTAATTAAAAAAACTCTATAATAAACTATATCGGGGTCCATGGAGCAAGTATTAAAGACTGGACGGCGCAGTTCTGGCTGTGGTGTCCTTGCAGCTTCGCATCCTCATCTGTACAAGCAGTGCGGGGAAACAGCAGGTGGTGCTAGCAGGAGCAAGTCCTGACCACAGCAGAGTCCAGCCTCTGTACTCCAGACACACTGCCTGAGTCCACAGCCATGCTTCTTAAGCTTGCAGGTTTTCGCAGCTTGTCCTCCCAGCTTCCTGAGTCCCAAGGCACCTTGAGATGAACTCTCTGTCTCTGAAATACCAGCTTGCCCTGGAGATTCCTTGTCTGGAGGCCCAGAACAGCTTCTCTCCTTCTTGCCAAACAAGCGTCTGATGGAGGACTTGATGCCCTTCTTCTTTGGGGCCTTGTGGAGGAGTCCTGGCTGATGTTGCTACTGCTAGCGTTGCTCACCAGCCCATCCTGGGAGCCTGTGGAGTTCCTCGGGTCCCTGATGTCCTCACGGCTGACTGTGAGCAGCTCACTCTCCTGCAGCCTGTCTACCTCAGATGGCTCTTCAGGCAGTGTTGCCAGCCGGCCCTTCTGTGGGCACCTCAACTCCGAGCAGCTGTAGGCATCTGTGTGTCCATCCGCCGCAGGGAAACTGAAGTCTGGGTCACTGCTCAGGTGGGGTTGGCTGTGACGAAGTGAGGGGTCTTTCAGTTTCGTCTGGTCCAACTCAGCCCTCAGGGAGTCGAGAGTCAAGATGAGCTGCTCCTTCTCCTGCTGTGTCTCTTCCAACTGCTTCTTTGTTTTTTTGATTTCCAGCAGCAGAGAATTCTTGTACTCCAGTGCAGCCACCCTCTCCTTCAGGTGGAGCTGCAGTCTCTCACTGGACTCAGAGAAGAGCTTGGCCACATTGTCCAAGAGGTGCTTGTTGCGTTCTTCATTGATTTTTTCTCTCTGCCTGGCTTCTTGGATGTCTCCTTGCAACTTCGAGAGTTCCTTCCTAGCTGTATCTAGATTCTCCTCCAGCTCTGCCACACAACTGGACAGGGTGGCCAGATGCTTCTCTGCCTCATTTTAATTTTAATTTTTTTAAAAGTTTTATTTTTTTTAAATTTTTTTAAAGTTTTAATTTTAAACTCGTCCTGGGTGAGGGTCAGCTCCTCCTCTAACAAGCTGCACCTCTCCACTGCAAATCTTAACTTCTCTCGAACCTTCTCATCCAAGGTCTCGTGGTGTTCAAAGAAGGACGTCAGGGCTTTCAGCACCATTGCCTCGATGGACAGGCCTGCAGGAAGCTGGGCCTGTCTCTTCACTACCATCATCCGCAGGGATGTTGTTCCTTTCTGCTTTCAGCTGGACAATCTCCCCTTCTCTCTCCAGAAGCTGCTACCTGCACTTGTTGAATTCTTTCCTGAGGGCGGCAAACTCCTTGCCGCGACTCTTGTTTATCTGTCTTGTCCTGGGAGTCAAAGCCTAAAGCACTCTTCTCCGCTTGGTCATGGTCGGCCTGCAAGCTGAATTTACCACTGAAAACACTGGAATAGTCCGCCTCGGCAGGCTGCGGCGGCCTGGAAGTGCGCAGGTCCTGGAAGTGGTCCTGCTCCTTGGCCAGCAGCAGCTCCCCCTTGGCGCCTCCCGCCTCCTCGGCCAGCTGCCGCCACTCGCCTGGACTGAGCGCGCCCACAGCCTCCACCTCCATAAATATATATTTTAAAAAAATGTTTAGGGTACCTGCATTTATAAACAAAATATATATTTTTTTTGATTAGCCATGCCAAGATAGAATTTGAAAAAGTTGTGGGTACTGTTGTTGAGGAGGGCTGCTGGCCCATGGCTTTTTCCTGGAAATTGATAATTTCGACAGCCATCACACAGCTGAAATTGATTAGTTGGTTGTCAATTTGCTATGGAAATTATTATCCCATAACTACTGTCCTCACTACTAGGTAGCCAAACTGCCAATCACCAGTTGTGAGATTGTCTTATAGCTATATACCCAGCCCAAGAGTTCATCACTCCTCAGGGCCAACAGCTAGCTGAAAATCCAACTGCAGACCTGATGAGCCTGCAGTCATGCTGGCAACAGGAATGCACACAAATTAATGAGCAAATAATGAGGATCGGGTTAGATGGTACAAATGTTAGAAATCCAAAGACAGTTACCTATGAGATCCACAAGAAATGTAACATGATTCTATCTAGAAACAATGATAAAACTTTCTAAAACGAAAACCAAGACAAATTGTAAAAAGGTTAGAACATAGCCGGGCATGGTGGCACACGCCCTTAATCCTATCACTTAGAAGACAGAGGCAGGCGGATCTTTGTGAGTTCAAGGCCAGCCTGGTCTACAGAGTCAGTTCCAGGACAGCTGGGGCTACAGGGAGACCCTGTCTCGAAAAGACCAAAAAAAAAAAAAAAAAAAAAACTGTGGCTGAGGAGATGATAGCTCCTCAGCCACACCAGGCCAGGAAACTGCTGGTTCTCACAACACCCCACACACAAACTGATGGTTTTGTGAACAAACCTGTAGCTAGCTAGGCCAGGAAACTGCTAGCTTCCATGGCCACCATGCAAGCTGATGGCTTCGTGAACAAACCTGTGGCTACTAGGCCAGGAAACTGCTAGCTTCCATGACCACCATGCAAGCTGATGGCTTCGTGAACAAACCTGTGGCTACTAGGCCAGGAAACTGCTAGCTTCCATGGCCACCATGCAAGCTGATGGCTTCGTGAACAAACCTGTAGCTAGCTAGGCCAGGAAACTGCTAGCTTCCATGGCCACCATGCAAGCTGATGGCTTCGTGAACAAACCTGTGGCTACTAGGCCAGGAAACTGCTAGCTTCCATGGCCACCATGCAAGCTGATGGCTTCATGAACAAACCTGTGGCTACTAGGCCAGGAAATTGATAGCTTCCATGGCCACCATGCAAGCTGATGGTTTTGTGGTAAAACTCCCGGCTAGGGAGGTGATAATTCCTGAGCTTCACCAGGCTAGGAAACTGTTAGTTCCATGGCCTCCATGCATGGGAAACCATGTGGCCCCAGGTTGTTTTCCTTGTAGCTGCCCAGCCAATCATGGGAACCAGCCTCATGTTTGCACAAAGTAGAAATTAAGAAGAAGAGAGAAATGTTAATAGCAAAGAATGGAGATTGTAGGGTTTTGCAAACCCAAATTTCTCCAGGATTCCTTCAAGCTCCACATTTAGAGATGCCAGTTGTTGTAAGGTGTTAGTTCTACAGTGAAACAGGCCATGGAGAAAGGACATGCATGGAAGCACTGCCTGAGGACACATGGCAGGGCTCAATTCCAAGTACGAAATGGTGCTTTATTCAAATGCAACATGTCAGTATATGGGCACAGTGACATCACCTCCAAGCAGCCAATCCCAGACCTTTGTATCTTCACATCATCCCAACTTGTGGGTACAAACAGAGAGGTCATGTGACTCTCATTCATGCCTTTGGAACATGCTGGCTAGAATGTTAGCTCACACACACACATACACCTAAGCTTAGATTAGGCATGCCCACAGGAACTATTTCAACACTAGAGTTAACTGCTTGATTCCATTATTGTTCTATTATAGTAGAAAACATCTTTATGGAAATTGGTTAAAGAAAAATTATCAAGGAAGACTGTTACACTCTGTTGGTAATATATAGATTAGCTGAGTTTGATATTCCAAAACAAAAGAGATCATATGCTTTTCATTTGTAGTTTTTATCAATTGGTATTGACTTTAAAACCTAAGGACTTGGATTGGTCTTCTGCAGTGAACACAGCAGGCTCAAAGTATCAGAATAGATGGCATAGGGAGCTAGAGAGATTGGCTTAGTGGTTAAGAGCACTGGCTGCTCTTGCAGAGGACTCACGTTTGGTTCCCAGCACACATGTGATGGTTAACAACCATCTGCAATTCCACTCCTAGGGGATTTGACACCCTCTTCTGACTTCTTCGGGTATTGCATGGCATGGGAGCACTTTACATACGTGTGAACAATACCCTCATACCACATAACTTTTTTTTTTTTTGGTCTTTTTGAGACAGGGTCTCCCTTTAGTCCTAGCTGGCCTGGAGCTCACTCTGTAGAACAGGCTGGCTTTGAACTCACAGAGATCCACCTGCCTCTGCCTCCCTAGAGCTGGGATAAAAGGCGTGTGCCACCATGCCTGGCACACATAACATTTTTTAAAAAGTTTTAAGTTATTAAACAGAGTAGGTGGCAGACTGAGAGTTGAAGCATACCCTGCCATTACACCATCTGCTCTTCAGGCAGTTAGCCCAGCCACCTTTGATAAGGATGCTTTTATGGTAAATTAAGATGAGCACTACTCTTTCCTGAAGGTGGTGCTGTGTGCTTGGAAAGTGATTAGCTCAGTCTATTGACTTCCTCAGGAATCAATCGGACACTTTCTTTTAAGCGCAACACATGCATCTCGGTTATTTTGATGCTTTGTTCATTTTAGTTGCTATTTTCTTTTCATTTTTCATTTTTTTCCCCTTCCTTTTGGAACCCAAATGTGCTGTCTATGATGACTGTACCTATTAGCTTACTGTTATTGTTTAGTAATGAAGATTGAACCCAGAACCTCACACACTCAGCACATTTCCTACAACTGAGCTATGGACCCAGCCCAACACTAGCTCCTGAGAAAGTTTTTATATTATTATATCACTTTCATTAAGCAATCTAATAGTTAATGTTTATTGAAATGTTCAGACACTGTTCTAAACACTTTAAAGTAGTTTATGGCATCAAACTAGGATCAGATCTTGTCTATGTCAGTGACAGAAAAAAATTTAAAGTTATTTTAATAGAGTAGTACCATGACAACCTTTTTTTTTTTTTTTTTTTTTTGGCTGGAAAAATTAACTTTATAAAATTTTTTTTCTGGGAGAACATAAGAAGACAAGCTTTTAGTTATTAATTGGAGATTTCATTAAATAAGAGACTTTGTTAGCTGCTAGAGGAAGGAAGGGAAGCAGAGGGTGGAAGGAAGGAGGGAGAAAGGGAGGGACAGAGGTGGGGAAGGGCAAACAAAGTGAGGGAGGAAATCCTGGAGGAGGGAGGCAGAGAGACAAAAAGGAAAAGAAGCAGAAAAGGAAAGAAAAAGATCTAATCAAACATATTTTTGTTTTCTCTTAGCCACCACCAATCCTAAATGCATTCAAACTCAGTTTATCAAGGTATAAACCAACTTAGGTATTTTGTCATCAACCATGGGAAGCGATGATCAAGCATCTGAAATGTTTGCAATTACCTTACTGTTCAAGAGGCTAAAATTAATCCTGACTCTCACCTGTAATCCCAGCACTTGGGAGACAGAGGTAAGAGGATGGCATATTTGACACCGGCCTGAGCTACCTAGCAAGTTCCATGCCAGCTTAGGTTACATAGAAAGATTCTGCCTCTAAGAAAGGTACAGGGTTTTTCTTAACTTTAAATGTTAAATTTTGCAACTGTCCTCAAAGGTTGAGACAAAGTCATTTGAATACATATATTGAGTATGTGATGGATACAGTTGTTCATAGTCTTTCTATAGAGATTTTTACAGCTTTATCTCCTAGACATGTTAGTCCAGAAAACTTGAATTCTATCTGTATTGTAGAACTGAACATTTGTCCCTCAGCTGCCCTACAAGGTTATCTGACAATCACATTCAAATGAAACACTTCCAAATGCTTATCCAGTAAGCACACATACCTGTGTAAATACAGAAGCCCTGCATTAACTTTTTTCACGAAGTTCAAGTTAGCAAGTGGGACAAAATTTCAACACAATCATGTTTACATTTCAGTAACATTATCCACAAGGACCTGATTTACTAGAGTAAGACAGTAAGGAAAAAGCCCTTAAATTCTTCATGGGAATAAGAAGCAAACAGTGGCATATTAGAGAAGTCTTTAGTCACGCGCCTGGCGATTCCTTCAGATGTTTATAAAGATAAAACGGTGACCCTATATAGACACAACAAAATGACCCTTGTTCTCTCTTCTTTTCAGATTTATACTCAGATCAAAACATCTGTTTTTCACACAGCACATACTATAGAGGAAATAACTTGAGAGAAGAATTTCCTGGACTGGGGATGTATGTAGCTCAATGGTAGATTGCTTGGAAGGTCCTGAGTTTGATTCCCAGCACTGGGAAATGTACATTTTCCTTAGGGCGGGGTGGGGGGTTGGCGATTTTAGACTGAGGGAAAAGAGATAAGCACCTCTAATAGTGACAGAGATATGAGTGACAGAATGAAAACTTAAGGTGCTGAGATAGTCTCTGTCTCTCTCTGTCTCTCTCTTAGTAGCCTTTTTTTTTTTTAATCTTTTTGAGACAGGGTCTCCCTGTAGCCCCAGCTGTCCTGGAACTCACTCTGTAGACCAGGCTGGCCTTGAACTCACAGAGATCCACCTGCCTCTGCCTCTTGAGTGCTAAGATTAAAGGCGTGCATCACCAAGCCCAGCTCTCTCTGGCTTTTTACAACACCTAAGCTTCACTTATCTCTCCTCTCTCCCCTCCAAACCTTCTCTTCTGTCCCTGTCTCCCCCACTTTCCCTTGATAATGCCTGTCCCCTTTTACCCCCTTTCTTGATTTCCTTCCATTTAAAGGATCTTTGGTTTTTTAAAAAGAAAATAACAGGCCAAATATTCAGGAGCTATGTGAAGAGAACAGTTTGAATACAGAGAAAAATAAATACTTTTAGAGAAATCAGGGGGCTGGAGAGATGGCCTAGCGGTTAAGAGCGCGGACCACTCTTGCAGAGGACCCGGGTTCGATCCCCAGCGTCCACATGGCGGCTGAGAACCGTCTGAAGCTCCAGTTCCAGGAGAACTCCAGTTCCAGGGGAATCCGAGACCCTCTTCTGACCTCCGCGGCATTGCACGACACGGGTGCACAAACTTGCATGCAGACAGTACATTCATACACATACAGAAATAAAATAAATAAATAAATAAAAATGTCTGAGGTACCCAAACATGATGTTTTGATAAACGTATACATTGTGTAATGTTCAAATCAGTGAGTCGGCTATTCACCAATATATTGATCAGAAGAAAGAATTTGAATTTTTTGTTCACACTTTTACATGCTTTTTTTTTTACTTTTTTTGTCAGCAGGAAAATAAGTGAAAGAAAATTACCTGAGGATGAATAGTGAGGACGAGGAACGGTGAGAGATCATCATCTGAGCAAGGGGTAAGTTCACAACACATGATCTCTCAAAACAGTACAGAGACAGAAAGAATGAAAATTCCCCCGAGTAGTTGTATAACCAGAAGACAAGATACATGTCAGAGTACTTTAAAAGTGTTAAAGCTCCCATTCACGGAGCTTGCCTGTGAGTGTGAACCTGGCTCATTATCACACACAGATATGTGTAAGGCCTTCTGTGCCTCTGCTTCTGAGCAGGGCCACTCAGAAAATGGAGGCACAGAGAAATAACATGTTCAAAACCTACAGCTAACGGACGGCTACCTAGGATTGATACCCAACTGGAGAATATTAAAAATTAACCTGATAGTTTTTATTGAATGTTAATGTTCATTTTCTTATACTCTCTTCAAATATACTTGTGGTTTGGGGAGAGAGGAGGAGAGAGTTCTTGATTTTGCCTTGATTTAAAGGAAGTGTCTATTTTAGGTCAGGCTTTGAAAGGGATACAATCCATTACTGTGGGAACTGCATGGCGGTAGGTAACTGTATGACAGTACAAACATACCATAGCTTTTACACCACATCAGTCAGGGAACAGATATATCAGAATGGAAGTTTGCCAAGTTAGGACCATCAAGACCCAGTCTACTTCCTTCAGCTAAGGCCCTTTTAACAATGTCACAGTCTTAAAATATGCAACACCATATAGGAACCAAGTGTTTAGATGCATGAGCTGGCAGAAGGGGTTTTGCATCTGAACCATAACAATCTATCCCAGGCACCATCGAACTGCATCAAAATGCATCTCCCCCCCCCCCCCCGCCCCCCCCTTAATGCAAAATACATTCAGTCAAACTTCAGAAGTACCCACCTCCCTTTTTTTTTCTTTACAAAGAAAAAAAATAAAAATGACAATTACAAACAAAGCAATAAAAAATTTTCTGGTGAAATAATCAACCTGCAGGGCTTAATATATAATTCTTCTCATTTTTATGTTTTCCTTTCCTTTTTTTCTTTTGCTGTTTCTTACTCCTTTTTATGGGGCTGACCAGAAAATACGTATTCGTCTGGTGTTTAGTGCTAGCCCCCCAGGAAGCCTGAGTTCTCAGATGAGAAAGAGTCTAATTAATTGGGGGGGGGGGGGGGTCCTCATCCTAGAACGGCTAGTAAATTTCTAGCTTCTGTTTAGTTATGTTACCCTTCTGAAAAGGGTCACCCCAATCACCAAGGGAATTGAGATGCTGACCACTCTGACTTCTTCCTTCCATGCTGAAAAGGACGTTGGTGTGGCAACTGGGGTATCCTCCATTCAGAGAGTCAATCTAAAAGACCCCAAAAGGCATACATGGTTGGGGAAAAAGAAGTCCTTGACTGGTGCCCAGGAAAGTGAAGTGAGAAGGCAGGAGTAGTTAGGTACATAATCTAGGCAGGGGACCAGGAAAAGTGAGAACAGGGTGAATTCCAATGTCCAAATTAAAAGTCCATTAGAATTTCTTGACCAGGTGTTTCAAAGCATCCATTATTAGGTTTCTCCTTCTGTTCATTTTGCCATGATGTATGGACTCAGGATCTGCTTTACAGACACTTTAATAGTCAGGATGGATGAGTTTTCACTTATTTACTAAAAAGGAAAGAAGGAATTTTTAATTACTGAGCATTAATTGAAAATAATAGTGGACTTATCCTTTGGCTAAAGATGATCCTACACTGTTAATCAAGGCCAAGATCTAAGGTTCTCATTCCTGTTTAATACTATTTTCATGATACTTTAAGCCCTAAATATGCTGGATGCAAAACAATTTTCAGTTTTAAAAAAATTAGTTGCTAGAGAGATATATATATATATATTATATATATAGAATCTTTGGTTATACTTTCCTGGGTGCGTAAGAAGAGTCCACACAATTAGCCCATATTAAACCAAATTTGTTTTCTCAAGGTCAATGAGCGCTGTCTGCAGGGAGTACTCGGTTTTTCAAGGGGGTTGCACCTGCTCCTTCCGGCCATTAGTACCCAGTTCCTCTACTGAGGACAAGTCAGGTCTTGCTAGATCAGGGTTCCCTTTTTGAAGCACAGGCAGACTTGACCTTCCTGTTAATAGACTGGACACTGGGTGGGTTTCTGTTAGTGGATCTCCAAGAACTCGCTCCCTGCACAGGAATGCCTTGTGACTCACATCACAGAACAGGGTAAGAGATGGCCCCATGGACAAAATTCCACCAGGTGTAATTGACCTCAAGGGCAAGGAACAAATTGTCCCTAAATCCCTTGCCAAATAAATATGGCCATTAAGTATGGGGGTTAAACATCCAAAAAACTTAAGTTACAGAAATATGATACTATTAATACTGATCACAAGCTGCTTGAAGAAACCCTAAGAAGCCTTGCATAAACATTGGAAGAGATTTAACACCATGGGATAAGCAGGGAAAGCTGATGAGAGAAACTTAAACATTTTTAGGCATAAGCTTAAATGTAAACTATTACTACAAACAAAGTAGTCTTTTTACTTTCCCAACCCCCATATCCTGGTTGGTAGTTTTCCAATAACAGGGAACATACTTGTTGAACATAATTAAGCTGAAACAATTTACCAATTACTGTCTAAATTGTGTCCTTCTGGGCTGCATGCCATTTCAGGGAAGTAAACCTAGCTTTTTCTTGAGTCAAATTAATCTTGAAATGGTCAGAACAGATATCAGACTGGACACTCATTTGATCAACTTGATTGAACATACAAGCCCCCCCTGCTGGATGGTGGGACCCATGAGCTGTGTGTGTTTGGGCACAACTGCTTGCAAATTGGTTTTACATGAAGGATGCTTGTACTCACAAATTATCACTTATTGTTAAAAAAAATGAAAACAAAACAAAACAACAGAAAAAAAAAATTTCCATTCCTATTTCTCAAGTCTTTGTTCACTATCCTCTAAATCCTCAGGTTTCAGTAGTTATCCTGGATTACAGAACTCAAAATTGTGCCACTATTCTAAAGGTCCAAAAGGCTGAATTTTAGGCCTCATTTATTGTCCTAACTTTTTACTCATTATTTGGAAGAAAAAGACCTATAGAAAATGTTAATGATTCACTGCACATTTGTTAGGCAACCACAGAGTATTGGCTAAATAAGTTATTCTAGGGCTGGGGAGATGGGTCAGCAAGTGAAGTGCTGCTGGACAAGCATGATGACCACAGTCCAGAAGCCATGGAAAGGCCAACCGGGCATGGCAGCCCACTGGGAATCCAGCACTCGGATCCCTGAAGTAACCAGGTTAGTTAGACTTAGCTAAAGTAAGTTTTGTGATTTGATTTTTTTTTTTTTTTGGTCTTTTTGAGACAGGGTCTTCCTGTAGCCCCACCTGTCCTGGAACTCACTATGTAGACCAGGCTGGCCTTGAACTCAGAGATCCATCTACCTCTGCCTCCAGAGTACTGTTAAAGGCATGTGCCACCATGCCAGGCTAGCTAGACTAACTTTATCATTGACAACATCTGGGTTCAATTAAGAGACTCCAACTCAATAAGATGGGAAAACATCTAGAAAAACTTTCTGACATCAGTCTCAGGCCCACGCACGCACGCACGCACGCACAGGCTTTCATACATACACATGCACCATAACCACACATGCACATAAAAATAAGTTAGTCCATCTGCATGTAATGAAGTCATTTATAGATTTCAGAGAGCTAGGGAAGTAGATCAGTGGCAGAGTTTAGCATGTGCAAGGCCCTGGGTTCAGCCTCCCCTGCTCCAAAAAATTTCAGAAATAAAACTAAGAGAATTAAAAACTTATTAATGAGAAGAATGAGGTATGCATGAATCATTATTCCAATCATTTAAATATACTGTCTAAATATATATATACATATGCATACACAGAGTGTACAAATCCCTTCATAGTGGGAGAAATACAGTGTTTGGGGTAATAATTTTGTTTATAGTTATTCATTTTAAAACTATGCTTCATCATAAACTTTCAAAGCAAATTTTAGAGTTTGGGTTTATGGGCATAAGAGGCTCAATAAATCTTTTAAAATATTCATTTTGTGGGCAGGGAGGGGGGCACAGGTCTAGATTTGATTTGAAAATTTTTACAAAGTGTACAAAGCGTCAATAAAAAAATTGGCTTTGAAAAAAATATTCATTTTGTATATATGAGTTCTGAATTCATGTTTTAGTTTTTAGGTTAATTTTAAAATTGGTGATTTGGGGCTGGTGAAATCACTCAGAGGGTTAAAGTGTTTGCTGTCAGACCTGAAGATCTGAGTTGAATTCCCTGGACCCACATTTTGGAAGGAGAGAATGTGATTTCTGTAAGTTGTCCTCTAAACTCTGCATGACGCCATGGCTCATGAATATACCCCTCCCCCCCAACAAATACATACATGAGGGGAGAGAGAAAGAGAGAGAGAGAGAAAGAGAGAGAGAGAATAAATTAAAATGGATTTTAATTGAAAAATGAAATAAACATTTTACATTATGCAAGAGTAATCACCACATCCATCTTGCAGAACAGGTATGGCCCACTCCTCATCATGAAATGAGGGAGTTGACTATCTATGATTGCTGAAGGCTCTTTTGGATTTTAAGATACTGCTTTTAAAGTGAAAATTTCCTTACCTGGCTCACATACATGTGTGTGTACACGTGTGTAAGTTTGTAGGCTTATATATTATATATTTTTATGGATTTGTGGGTATGTGTATAAACAGTATAAACACAAGTGGAGATTTGTACAGCCATGGTGTGTGTGTGGAGGCCAGAAATTGACATCGACTATCTTAAGCTATGATTCTCCATCACATTTAGGCTGGCTGGCTGCCAAGCCCCGGGGAGGATCCCCTTGTCTTCACCCACTGAGCACTGGGTTCCCTTTCCCGTTTTTTTGTTTTTGTTTTTGTTTTTTTCTGGTCTTTTCGAGACAGGGTCTCCCTATAGTCCCAGCTGTCCTGGAACTCACTCTGTAGACCAGGCTGGCCTTGAACTTACAAAGATCCACCTGCCTCTGCCTCCCAAGTGCTAGGATTAAAGGCGTGCACCACCACGCCCGGCTCTTTCCTGGCTTTTATGTGGGAGCAGGGAACCCAAACTCAGGTCCTCATCCCTGTACAGCAAACATTTTACCCACTGACCCATCTCCAGCCCCCCACACATATTTTATATTTTAATTGATTCTTTAAAAAATACATATGTCTGAGGTACCACATGATGTTTTGATAAACGTATACATTGTGTAATGTTCAAATCAGTGAGTCTAGCTATTCACACATTTATCAGAAGAAAAGAATTTGAATTTTGTTCACACTTTTACATGCTTTTTTTTTTACATTTCAGCAGAAAATAGGTGAAAGCAAAAATTACATGATGATGAGGATAGTGAGGAAGAGGAACGGTGAGAGAGCATCATCTGAGCAGAGGGTTAAGTGCCCAAAATGATCTCTCAAAACAGTACAGAGACAGAAAGAATGAAAATTCCCCCGAGTAGTTGTATAACCAGAAGACAAGATACATGTCAGAGTACTTTAAAAGTGTTAAAGCTCCCATTCACGGAGCTTGCCTGTGAGTGTGAACCTGGCTCATTATCACACACAGATATGTGTAAGGCCTTCTGTGCCTCTGCTTCTGAGCAGGGCCACTCAGAAAATGGAGGCACAGAGAAATAACATGTTCAAAACCTACAGCTAACGGACGGCTACCTAGGATTGATACCCAACTGGAGAATATTAAAAATTAACCTGATAGTTTTTATTGAATGTTAATGTTCATTTTCTTATACTCTCTTCAAATATACTTGTGGTTTGGGGAGAGAGGAGGAGAGAGTTCTTGATTTTGCCTTGATTTAAAGGAAGTGTCTATTTTAGGTCAGGCTTTGAAAGGGATACAATCCATTACTGTGGGAACTGCATGGCGGTAGGTAACTGTATGACAGTACAAACATACCATAGCTTTTACACCACATCAGTCAGGGAACAGATATATCAGAATGGAAGTTTGCCAAGTTAGGACCATCAAGACCCAGTCTACTTCCTTCAGCTAAGGCCCTTTTAACAATGTCACAGTCTTAAAATATGCAACACCATATAGGAACCAAGTGTTTAGATGCATGAGCTGGCAGAAGGGGTTTTGCATCTGAACCATAACAATCTATCCCAGGCACCATCGAACTGCATCAAAATGCAATCTCTTAATGCAAAATACATTCAGTTCAAACTCAGAAGTACCCACTCTCTTTTTTTTTCTTTTTACAAGAAAAAAAAATACAAAATGACAATGACAAAACAAAGCAATAAAAAATTTTCTGGTGAAATAATCAACCTGCAGGGCTTAATATATAATTCTTCTCATTTTTCTTTTTTCCTTTTTTTCTTTTTTCTTTTCTTACTCTTTTTGGGGCTACCAGAAGAATACTTATTCTTCTGGTGTTTATTGGCTAGCCCAGGAAGCCTTGAGTTCTCAGCTGAGAAAGAGTCTAATTAATTGGGGGGGGGGTCCTCATCCCTAAACTGCCTAGTAAATTTCTAGCTCCTGTTTAGTTATGTTACCCTCTGAAAAGGGTCACCCCAATCACCAGAAGGGAATCAGGACACCGACCCTTCTGACTTTCTTCCATGCTGAAAAGGGACGTTGGGTGTGGCAACTGGGGTATCCCCCATTCAGAGAGTCAATCTAAAAGACCCCCAAAAGCATAACTATAGTGGGAAAAAAGTTCTTGACTGGTGCCCATGAAAGTGAAGTGAAGGCAGGAGTAGTTAGGTGCATGATCTAGGCAGGGGACCAGGAGAAATAAGAACAGGGTGAATTCCAATGTCCAAATTAAAAGTCCATTAGAATTTCTTGACCAGGGTTTTCAAAGCATCCATTTATTAGGTTTCTCCTTCTGTTCATTTTGCCATGATGTATGGACTCAGGATTTGCTTTTCAGGCCTTTTAATAGTCAGGATATGAGTTTCCACTTAGTTACTAAAAAGAAAGAAGGAATTTTATTACTGAGCATTAATTGAAAATAATAGTGGACTTATCCTTTGGCTAAAGATGATCCTACACTGTTAATCAAGGTCAAGATCTAAGGTTTTCATGCCTGTTTAATACTATTTCATATAACTTTAAGCCTAATATCTGGAGGCACAATTTTTCAGGTTTTAAAAAAATATATTTNTGCTGGTACTGCACAGGTGCTTTACCATGGAGCAACACCCTAGACCATCAACAAACTCAAAACAGTTAACTAATTAGCTCAAGAAAACAAAAGGATCATTATTTCTAGGCAACCTATGGGCATTTTATTTTCCAATGTCCTTGCCAAAGCAACTATTTTTTTCTTTATTTTTGTAATGTGTATGAATGTAATGTCTGCATGAAGGTTTGTACACCCGTGTCATGCAATGCCACTGAGGTCAGAAGAGGGTGTCAGATTCCCCTGGAACTGGAGATAAAGACAGCTCTCAGCCGCCATGTGGGTGCTGGGGATCGAACCCAGGTCCTATGCAAGAGCGGTCCGCCCTCCTAACCGCTAGGCCATCTCTCCAGCCCCAGCAACTATTTTAAGCCCTATTTGTGGCTGCAGATTGGAAGCTGTGTGACCCAGCACTAGAGCCTGGGGAGTACATGAGGGCACTGTTGCTCCTGGTCCACACAGGATGGGAGATGTTGTGGATCAAAGAATGACATCTGTGAGGAAGACATGGACCATAGTCATTTTTAGGCCTCACTTTAGGGGTATGATGTAGCTTCCAGGTTCTACTTGTCTTGAGTATCTAAATTCCATCACTGGACTTGCAATCCTGCACTTGGATTGTGAAATGACCCATGTTTACTAATGATTTCCCTAGCTTTGAGCAGCAATACCATGCAAGCACCCCACATTTCACCTAAGGGAGAAATAATCTTCATTCCATGATCAATAATGATAGTGGGGGGGGGGTCCTCCAAGGACCAAGATTTGAACCTCCAAGACCAGAGCTAGTGCTAATGTCTGTAATGTTACAATGATGATATCTCACATGGATTCAAGTTCCTGTTCCAACTAAACAGAAGTTTGCTGGTTTGCTCCTCCGGTGCCTAGGTAAGAGACCCAAGAGTGACTTGCAAAATACCTACACGGCAATCACCCAATGATGCTGGCTAAAAAGAATTCCTGACTACTCCAGCACTCCAGTTCAACATTCACTTGAAATATGCTACCTTTAGGGTGTCCCAATAAGCATAACAAAGAAGAGACTGTAGACATGCTGGTTCTATAAAATGATTTATTAACATTCCAAATGTAAGTATGTTCTGCTGTTATTTTCTTAACCAGCAATATCTTTTCTGCTCAGTAAGTTCACTGACAAAAAGGTTTTACCATCTTTCAAACTGGTGCCTTTCAAAGTCTGGCTTATCACTTCCAGTACTATAACTTCTTTTACACGTATGTGTGTGCAATTTACAGATGTTCACTTTTTCAAACTATAAGAAATATGCTCTAGATGTTAACAATGGTTTTCAAGCTTTTGCTAGCTCCATGACTTTATTAAAATTGAAAAAAATTATATATAAAAACAATGGGAAAGGCTGTTTTAGCTGTACTGAATTGAAAATTATATATTATATATTTCATGTTATAACAAAAACTTCAATTTTGAAAAGTGTCTTATTTCAGAATTACATATTTCAAATATCTTCCAAAATACAGTTTCCTAGATCACTACAAAAGAAAGCAAATTCAGTAAGAAATTTAAATCATTAAATATGTTGCACTAGTATATACACACAGAATGCTAAGCAATAATAATTAGCCCTGGAATGCGTACCATCTTTTTCTTTTTTCTCAGTAAAGGCTCAACCTAGCAATGTGTATGGGCTATGTACAAAGTTCCATGTATATAAGAGTGTGATGCTAACGGCCTCAGCTTATAGCTGTGGTAATTTGTCCACTGGGGTGTCGAACTTGAAGTCTGAAGGGAAGAGATCTGGAGCTCGAGGATAGATTAGTCTGTAGGACTGTCTGATTGTAACATCAGCAACACCAGCAATATCTCCAATTTCCTTCTGGGTTCTCTTCTCTGCTGATGCCTGTGAGGCCATGTAAATTGCAGCTGCAGCCACAGAGATGGGGCTCCTCCCAGGAACCAGGTCCAGCTCCACAGCCTTCCGGGCGATGTGTGTAGCTGCCATCTGTACTTGCTTAGGAAGACAAAGGTTGGAGCAGAACCTGGACATGAAGTCCCCAGTTGTAATCAAATCCACACTGGTTTCTAAAGCTTTCAAAATAAGCTTAAAACAGCGACCAATTTCTTTCTTGGAAATTCGTGATACAGCACATATTTCTTTAAACGTCCTCGGAACACCTTCTTGTCTACAGGCAATATACAGACATGCAGAAGCTATCGCATCATTAGCTCTTCCCTTCAGGCTCTTCTGCTCATACACTTGCTTGAATAAATTATTTGTTCGATCAACTATATTCCGAGGGAGGTTGATTCTGTCTGCCATGGTAGTGATTTCCTTGAAAGCATTCATCATTGCTCGATCTGAACTACTCATTGTTCTCCGATTCTGATACTTAGAATTGCCAAACTCATCAAAGCTGGCAGCTCCTGTACCCTTGCCAATCATGGTAGACAAATCTCCGTCACTCAATAAAGGATTCTGAGAATCTCCAACTCGAGATGGATCTTTTGTTGCTTTGTCGTTGCTGAAAGTTCTCCATTCAGATCCCACATCAATAACCCGGTCACCTACAACTAGGCCACATTCAGGACAGATCATATCACCAGCTCTATAGTCCTCAACTAAAATTGCATCTGGATGATTCGGACATGTGACTCTTGGGAGAGCATCCAAACGGCTGGTCGACGCCATCTTCGCCGCCGCTCCACCAACAGCAGCACCCAAAACAGGAAACGACAGTGGCAAGAATATATTTCAGTAGTCGGAGGCAACCCATTTCTTGTCCATGCTCCTTTAATCTGAATCTACAACTGGAAGTCATCTAGTACGAGCCAGGAATGGACTGAAAACCAACGACAACCCTGTATGGTTATTATCCCATTTAGACCATTATTAGTAAACTGGCTTTACTGTTTATACCATTCCACTCTGGAAACATTAAAACACTTAAATCCAGTACAAATATCTTATTTTCTACTAAACTTTGTAATGTTTATACCTATCCAGATGAACGGGACTGTCCCCCCAAACAGATCACCACAAAATAAAAAACTTAGGTGATCCCAGAAGTCCAGTGGCAGGCTCCAGACAACCAAATCTTTGCAGATATTCAGAGAAGTACTATATAGGTCTGGCAAAAAGCCTGTCTGTCCACTCCAAAGATGTTCCACCTAGTGTTCAAATATTCCACTCAGAAAACACAACCAAAGGCCTTGAATTCTATTTTATCTAATATTAACATAGAGACTTCTCCTTATTTCTTTTTTTCCCCCCAGGGAAAGTGTAGCATTCTTTATTATGATGATGATGATTATTATTATTATTACTTTTAAGCCCTTCTCTCTATTTTTTATTCTTTTTTAATTTATTTATTTTTATTTTTTTATCAAATCTAGACCCATGTCCCCCCCCATTCCCCCACCCCACCAGAGCTCGTGCATTCTGCCAAACATGCTTTTCATCTCTTTCTCAGTCTTTCTCGATAGTCTCCATGAGGAAGTTGACTGTTTTGAGCAGAAGTTCACTGTTTCAGTCAGTTCTTTGATGCAGTCCTTTCTGTTGTTGTTTCCAATATGCATCACTCCCAGCTGCTTTAGACAAAAGCTCAAGAGGCTGTGCACAAGAAATACAACTAGGTAATTGGCACTAGTATCCACAGATAAGAGATTCGTCGTTTTTCTGGGACTGTGTTACTTCACTCAACATGATGTCCTCTAGCTCCAGCCATTTTCCTGCACTCCTTATTTCTTAGTACCATTTACTTGTATTATTATTTACCATTCTTTCACCTTGGGATAGTGTCTATCTTTTAAAGGTGAGGTAAGTTTCTTGGGGCTGAAGAGATGGCCTAGCAGTTAAGAGTGCCGACTGCTCTTGCAGAGGACCCAGGTTCAATCTCCAGTACCCACATGGTGGCTGAGAACTGTCTTTAACTCCAGTTCCAGGGGAATCCAATGCCCTCTTCTGACCTCTGCGGCATTGCACGACACGGGTGCACAAACTTGCACGCAGACAGTACACTCATACACATAAAAATAAATAAAATTAAAGGCGGGTAAGTTTCTTACAAGGAAAAAAAAAAAGATGGGTTTTGTTTCCCACTCTACTCCACCAAGCAATATCTCCCAATTGGAGAACTCACTCCACTGGCACCCGGAACCATTGTTGAGAGAACTAAACTGCCTCCAACCATTCTGATTTCTAGTACATTCTTACCCTTGGTTTTTGTTTCTGAGGTGGTTATATCATTTGTTTTCTGGTGTTGATTGGTTATAGTCATCCCTGCCCTCTGCTCTATTGCTTGAAGTATTGCTTGAAGTATTCTCTGCAGGGATGGCTTATTGGAGAGGAATTCTTTTAACTTATATCATAGAACATTTTCCTTTCTCCTTCAATAATAGTAGACATTTTTCTGGATAAAGTACTCTGGGTTGGCATCTATAGTTTTTTTAGAACCAGGAATATTTTAGACCAGGCTCTTCTGGCTTTCATCATCTGCATTGAGAAATCAGCTGCAATTCTGATAGGTTTTCCTCTGTAGGTAACTTGTTATTTTTCTTTTGCAGCCCTCAGTATCCTTTCTTTGCTTTGAGCATCTTGTGTTTTTACTATGATATGGCATGGAGAATTTCTTTTCTGGTTCTGTCTGCTTGGTGTTCTATATGCCTCTAGTACTTGTAGAGGTACTTGCTTTAATTTGGGAAATTTTTCCTCTAAAATTCTATTGAAGACCTGAGCCATATCATTATCCTGTGGGTTTTTCTTCCTCTTCTATCCCTATAATTTGTAGGTTTGGTCTTTTCATAGTATTCCATATTTCCTGATTATTTCATTCTTCTATTTTTAAAATTTTTTCATAATCTGTGCTTAATTTATCCAATTCTTCCATATTGCCTTCCAATCTTGTTATTCTATTTTCTACTTCATTCTATTAAGAGTTTCTCCCATCCTTTCCAAATTGTTTGTGGAATGTTGCATCTCTCTTTTTTTTTTCATTTCAACTTGAATTTTCTTCAATGTTCCTATATCTTTTGTAATTTCATTCCACAATTTATCCCTGTCTTCTTTCAGATCCCGGACTTCCTTGTTTATAAGCTCCTTAAATTCCCTCAACTCCTTAATTTCTCTACTCATATTTATAATTGTTCTTTTGACATCTGTATCCTGAGTTGTATCTAAGGAGTCCTCACTACAGGATACTTGAATAGGAGTACTAGTATTTGGCAGATCCATTTGAGACTTTTGTATTTTTTTCATTGAGCTTTAGGCATTTGGGTAGCTTCTGTTGGGAGTGGTTCTAATGTGAAGCTTAGGTGTTTATCGAGCTGACACTGATTTTGGTTCTATTCTTCAGGTGTTTTTGTTAACTTCTTAATTGATGTATAGGTGTGGATACTTTAGGCTCCAAAATCTCAACACTATCCTAACCCTGTACAGACCAACACCTCTCACCCAACCAGCAAACAGTTCACTCAATGGGCAAGGCCACACAACACCCAAGCCAGCCTGAACCAGGCCTGCGGAACCCACACCCCAAGGGCCCCAGGTCCTGTGGGCTAGAAGGTCACAAGGCCTCCACTGTAGTGCATCCAGAGTCCCCCCGCATCCAAATGGGGTGAGGCCCCAGTCACCCACCCAGTGAGATGTACTCACAGAACCACTGTACACCACCGTAATCTACCTACCGATCCCCCAGGGCCAGGTGCCAAGGTCTGTACCTGGGTTCAGTAGGGGAAAGCCTCAGCTGACACTGGGGCTGTCCCTGTTGTCTTCTGATGCCCTTGGGTGATTTCTATAACACCAAATTGTAGTCACTAAGGATCCAAATGCCCTCAGACCACCTCTGCTGCTTTCCAATGCTCTTGGGGGTCCCCTAAATCCCCTTCTCTAACTTTTCATTAGCTGTTCAGAACACACTGCTGTCCTGGGAGCTGCCATCTTGGAAAAGCCCCAGAAGTACCCATTATCTTTTTAAAAATAATCACACTGCATGCACTGTGTCTCTGCATGTGTGTCTGTGATGTGTATGTGTGAGAGTGAGGGTGTATGTTTGCCACAGCCCTGCATGAAGGTCAGAGAATAACTTTTGAGAATTGGGCCTTTCCTTGACCATGGATTCCAGGAATAGAACTCAGGTTATCTGTTAGGCTAGCACAGCAAGTGCTTTTACTCACTGAGCTACCTGCTGGCCCATTATCCATTGTCTTCATAGTATTGACACTGTTCTAAAGCCCAAACTTCAAAGTCTCTTTGGAACTGAAGGTGATTTCTTAACTGTGAGACCCTGTAAAATAAAAGGTTACATATTTCCAATATACAATGGTACAGAGTAAACATTCCCACTGAAAATGGAGGCATGGGGAAATAACAAGGAAAGACTGAAACAAAGCAATGTTAAAGTCCAGAAGGGAAAACACTAAGCCCTGCATCTATGTCATCTAGGGACAGCAGTGTTATCATCTGGACTCCAGTGGGTTTGAGTAGCCCCACCCCTCCAGTTCTACCACTTGCAGCAACCTGGTCTGCATAGCAAGTTCCAGACCTGCTGGGGATACAGGGAGATCCTGTCCCAAAAAAGTCCAAAAAAAAAAAAAAAAAAGCCTAAACAAAGTGATACAGGTGTAGCACTCTGCTCCAATGATGCTTCCTAGGGAAGCATGTTCTTGACATAAATTTGCAGCATTATACCCTGGAGCTCTTGAAGGGTGGAATCTATTTTGTGCATTATCCCAATGCAAAGAACCCAGATTCAACTTAATTATACTAACCTTTTTAACAATTATAGCCACTTTGTCCAGACTTGCCTTGTCTAAAATTTTAACCTCATTCATAATCCTTTCCTTGCTAAACTACAAATTTTCCACAACTATCAGCTATGCTTCTCTCTCTCTCTCTCTCTCTCTCTCTCTCTCTAAATCTGGCTAAAAGCAGTGTATAGTAACCTTGCCATAGGTCAAATGTTATGCTACCTTGAAATTTTCTCCACCAAGCAAATTAGTTCATTACTTTTTAATTCCATCTCATTAAAAATTTTAGGACATGGCCAGAGTACAATCGGTTTATTAACCAGAATACAGCATTGGCCTTTAGTCCAATTGCCAGTAGAGTTCTCCTTTTCCTCTGAACCGTCATAAGCACAGCTTTCAGTATCCACATCTATCAGCCTTCTGGTTTAATGCACCCCACCAAAATGGTCCTATTAAGCTCTACTTGCAGCATTTTAGGGCTTCCAGAGCCCCCAGCTCCAAATTCTTCCACATTACTCCTGCAAATGATTTCTGAAGGCCTACAAACCTAAGAAGTTTATCACAGCAACAACCCCATTTCTACATACCCATTTTCTGCATTTTTCTTGTCACTGAATAAAACACTGACACAACAGCTCTCAGTTTAGATATTTGGGGTATTTCCACTTTTTGACCATTATCAATAATGCTGTTATGAACATTCAAGTAAAGGTTTTCATGTGGATATATGGTTCTGTAATTAGTTTTCATTTTCAGCTTGACACTCTAGAATCATCTGGGAAGGGAGTCTCAGAGATCAGATTGGCCTGTAGACATGTCTGTAAGGGATTCTCTTTATTACATTCATTGCTGTTGGAAGACCCACCCACTGTGAGTCATAGCATCCCCTAGACAGGCTCCTGAACCATGTAGGGATGGAGAAAGCCAGCTGAGCACAGGCATGCAAGCATTCATTCTCTCTCTGCTCTTGACTTGTGAACGTGACATGACCAGTTCTTGCAAGCTCTGTTGATGTGATTTCCCTGTTAGAACAAACTGTAACCTGTAGTGAACTGTGAACTAAAACCTTTTCTCTAAGTTGCTTTTGTCAGGGTATTTTATGACAGCAGCAGAAATGAAACTGAGACAGGCTCCATTTCTCTTTTGCAGATTCCCTGAAGTAGAATTATTGCTAGATCATAACACAATTTTTAAGAACATGCCAAATTGTTTTCCAAAGTACCTGCTTCATTTTACAGTTTCACCAGCAGTATGTGGTAATTTTAAATTTTCTATATCTTGTCAACAGTCTGTTTTCTTATTGTGGTCATTTCAGTGGCTATGAAGTGGCAACTCTTTGTGATTTGCATTTGTATTTCACTGGAAATTAATGATGGTGGCATCTGCTTATGGGCTGAATGCATTCTTTTAAAATTCACATGTTGACAATGTAATTCCCAATGTGGCACTGTTGGGAGAAATATCCTACTGAAAGGTGTTTGAATCATGGGGTCTCAGTCCTCTTGAGTGAATGCTAATATAAAATGGATTTGAGCCGGGCGTGGTGGCGCACGCCTTTAATCCTAGCACTTGGGAGGCAGAGGCAGGCGGATCTTTGTGAGTTCAAGGCCAGCCTGGTCTACAGAGTGAGTTCCAGGACAGCTGAGGCTACAGGGAGACCCTGTCTCAAAAAGACCAAAAAAAAAAAAAAAGAAAAAAAATGGATTTGAGAGGAGGACTCTCTCTTCCCTTCTGAAAAGATACAACATTCCTGATAACCAGAAGAGGTAGCAATAAAACAATAAAAACATGGCAACATTGTTATCTTGGGGACTTCTCAGCCTTTAGAATTATGAGAGAATAAAACTCTATTCTTTATAAATTAGTTTTGGATAGCAGTACAAACTGGACAGTGGAAGCATCATTTCATAAGATACATACTGTATTTGGGGGCTGAGGAGATGGCTCAGCCATTAAGAGCACTGGCTGTTCTTGCAAAGGACCTGGGTTCAATTCCCAGCACCCACATGATGGCTAAAAATGGTCTGTAACTCCAGTTCCAGGGGATCCAATGCCCTCTTCTGATCCCTTGGGCATTGCACAACACAGGTGCACCTACACACATGCAGGCAATACATTCAGACACATAAAAAATAATTTAAAAAATTATTTTAGGGATTGGAGAGATGGCCTAGTGGTTAAAAGCGTCGACTGCTCTTGCAGAGGACCCGGGTTCGATCCCCAGCACCCACATGGTGGCTGAGAACCGTCTTTAACTCCATTTCCAGGGGAATCCAACACCCTCTTCTGACCTCCAAGGCATTGCACAACACAGGTGCACAAACCTACATGCAGACAGTACATTCATACACATACAAAATAAAATATTTTTAAAAATTTATTTTAATTCTAAAACTTGGAA
Source organism: Rhizomys pruinosus (assembly GCA_009823505.1). Taxonomy (NCBI): domain Eukaryota; kingdom Metazoa; phylum Chordata; class Mammalia; order Rodentia; family Spalacidae; genus Rhizomys; species Rhizomys pruinosus. Next base: position 1,384,048 of record VZQC01006699.1, read on the forward strand.
AATTGGGGCCAGTAAGATGACTCAGTGGCTAAATGCACTTGCTGCCAAGCTTGGCAACCTGAGATCCAACTCTGGAACCCACATTGTAGAAAGAAAGAACCAACTCCCACTAACTGTCCTCTGACCTCCACAAATACCCCATGGCACACACAAGTGCCCTCCACACTAAATTAAATGTAAAACTTGAAAAATCAAGACCTGACACAGTGATAATATAGAAAAATCTCTAACCTAGGAATGATCAACTCTCTGACCATAAAACCCTGGTCTCATTCACCTTGTATACTTTCTCAGCACAAAACACCAGCTTTTACACCATAGAGTTGGTTTATAACAATTGTTGAATTACACTCCTGATGTTCATTTGCAAGTTATTACACTTTCTTTTTAAACTGCAGAATAACCCAGCCATAGTATTGATAAAATAAGCCCGGGCCCCTGTTTCTGTTACCAGAGCATAGCAGGACAGGAGACTAGAAGAGAAACAGCCATTCCCACTTGAGCAGAAAACCAAAATTCAAAAAAAAAAAAAAAAGACCAAGCTTTTTACTAACACAGAGCCTACATAAAGTGCACTGATCTGAAGTGTATATAGCTCAAGGATCATTTTTTCCTATAAATATATCTGTGCAACCAGCATTCAGACAATGACAAATGGACTTGGCCACCCCCTGAAGATTTCCTCCTGTCCCTTCCCAGGGCAGTGCCCTCATCAGTGGTGGCCTTCCTCACATTTTGACGTCCCCAGTTTCTTCACTGTACTCTGTTTGTTCCACATTGCCACCTTCGTTTCTGGAATCCTTTCTCTTGATGACCATGGAATAATGCCCTGTGCTTTTCCCAACTGACCTGTCCTGTTCCCCAAAGTATTTTATGATTCAAGTGACCTGTCTTCATCCCCTTCAGTCAAAACTCATCCTGTTTATACTAGTTTCTCTAGTTCACGTTGAGCTCTTTCTGTATATCCACATATCAAATGCTCACTATCTTAGGTGGGGGAAACAACACAGCATAACGAAACTGTGCTAAGTCAGGAGTACTATGCTGCAGTCTCATATTCCTTCAGAAGCAGAAGTTGCTTATTCAAGGGGAACAGGTGTGATATAAAAATGTGGAACCAAGTTATGAATTATTATATACTATATGATCACAACTATGAGAAAAGTACAGCCAATAGTTCTCAAGAGCTAAAATAATATACCAAAATATGAATTAGGATTTATATTTCAAGGGTGAAAATTTCTCAATCCTTTTTATATTTGCTGAAACTATATTAGCAAATACATCACAATGTTAAAATTAGGAAAAACCATATTTTTCAATTTTTCAAAGTCAAGTCTGACAGTGGGCCTAAGTGAAATGAAAGATTTAGGGTATGAATACAATGTTGTGATTTGAATGGGAAATGTCCCTGTATTGTGCATTTGAACATTAACTCCCAGGCTAGTGGTGCTGTTTTGGAATGTGAAGCCTTATGAGAAGTAGATCACTAGAGGACATGCCTTGAGGGTTCTCTCTCTCTCTCTCTCTCTCTCTCTCTCTCTCTCTCTCTCATCTCTCTTCCCTCTTCTGTTCCACCAAGATGTGAGGGGATGAGGAGGCTCAGCCACACTTTTCCATAGCCACTTAACCAGTTACCTCCCTGTCTTTCTTTGCTATGATGGACTGTGCCCCTCCCCCAAGCTATATTAATTTGTTCACAGTAACAAGAAGAGTAATTAATACAGAAAATTAATACTAAGAATGGGGCCACTTCTGTAACTACCTAACCATGTGGTCTGTAGGTCTTTCAAACATTTGAAGAGTTTAGACCTACAGGCTAAAGATGTAATTGAGTGCTGTAGGCAGAGCTTAATGGGCATTCTGATGAGAGTTTGGTGGACCAGAAAGTCACTGTCAATGTAGATGGCAAAGGCCAGGGTCATGAGGTTCCAAAGAGGAGTGAGAATTCTATCAGTGAGCTGCTTAGATCTTGTCATCTTGCCACAAACTAGAAACACCTGGGAAAAGAGAAGCACAAATGAAGAATCTCGTCTATCAGATTAGCCTGTGTGCATGTCTGTTATGGTGGTGTGAATGAGTGTACCCCATAGGCAACAAGCATTTGGACAACTGGTCCCTAGTTCATGGCATTGTTTGGGGAAGGACATGGGACCTTCAGAAACATGTGTCAGTGCTGGAGGAAGGACGTCACTAGGGGACAGGCTTTGAGGGTTCTTAAGCCTTGCCAGATTTCCAGTTCACTTTGCTTCCCTGTGCCTGCTGAAATATGTGAGTGCTCAACTTTCTATTCTGGCCACTTCTGCTGCCATGCCTTCCCGCTGAAACAGACTCTAATCCCTCTGGGACCATAAGCCCAATAAACTCATCCTTTATAAGTTGCTCTTGATCATGGTATTTTATCACAGCAACAGAAAAGTAACTAATATATAAGTTAGCATCAAAGAATGGGCTGATGCTGTGAAGAACCTGACCTTGTGGGTTTTTGGAAGAATGTGGAAGACTGTGGATGTTGGTACTAGAAATAGGAGTCAGAAGTAGAAAAGGTAAACAACAACCAAACTTGACAATCCAGATTGACCTTCATTATAAGTCAATAAGAGTTGATGAGCTGACCAGAAGGAATGGGCAGCAGCCATACTAGCAAAGCAGCAACAGAGTTTCATTATATTTATACCCAAAAATAGAGTCCCAGGGGTTGGCTAGGGCAGAAGGTCTTGCAAAGGGCTTAGGGCCCAACTAGTTAAGGGTATTTTATGACAGGAGAATGTACTTGCAGAACAGGAATTGCTTTGTGGTTGTCAGCTCTATGGGACTTTTCTTTATTCCAGACCTGTTGGGCCCTAGGGGCATCCGAAAAGAACCACACGGGAGGGGGCGGGTCGGGAGTCTCGTCAAAGCAAGAACTCACTTTTTTGAGTCAGGCAGCGGCTTATATATGCTTGGTGGGAGGCGTGGAGAAAGGAAGGCGGGAGAGGAGATACGTAGAGTGGGGGGATAGCTTTGGGCCAATAGTAACTCACCACATCGGTTGTAGGCGTTTTCAGGTCGGGCTATGCTGAGTCACTACTATGTGGAAGTGACTGGCCAGAGACAGGTTACTAAACTCTAGTCAGGCTCAGGGGGTTACAGTAGGCCACATTCTCTAGGGCCCACAGGGCCCAACACAGACCCTAAAAAAGAATAGATTAGAGTGGGGTCACCATAGACTGATCCAACTGCTTCAAAGTCTGTTGGAAAGAGGGGGAGAGGGGAGTGCTCTGGTGGCATGGAGCCAGGAACACAGTCTTGATTTGGTTCCAGATGTAGCTTGGGCCATTATACGGACTACCGCAGTCATGCAATTCTGTAAGAATCTTTGGAGACAGTTGATTAAGCATGGTGCAATGGTGACATAAGGAACATGCAAACCAAGGGTCCCAAGAGGGGTGCCCACTAGGGCAGTCATTGTCTGATGCTGGACCAAGATCCTCCTATTTCTGAATACTTGTGAAGTTCTGAGGCCCAATACTGCAGTTTCTTTGCTGTATTTTCCAACTGGTTGATGTAGAAGCAGCACTCTTCCTGGAGGAAGAGACAGGTGCCTCCCTTGTCTGCAGTCAGGAGGACCAAGGCACGTCAGTTTTGGAGAGCAACTCCTGTGATGGAGTCTATCTGATTTTGGAGGGTGGTAATGGAGGCTGCAATTTCATCTAGGCAGACTGTGAGAGCTTCAGGTGGCCGATGGAAGTAACAGGTGGAAGTGATCATTCTGGCTGTGCCTGTGCCAAGGACAGAAGAGATGCCTAGTCTGGCCATAATAGGAAGGAGCTGAGGGGACTTTTTTTTGGCAAGAGAGAGATGGTGAGGACAGAAGGGATGTCATGAGTGGGACAGAGGTTTTTTTGTTGTTGGGAGGAGTTGGATGTCAGGGTATTGGAAGACTAGTGTGCAAATACCATACCAGTTGGTGGGAAGACAGACATGTAAAACAGCCACTAAGGAAGAGTCCTGAGGAGTTGAGGCAGAATGAGAGTGAGAGGAGGTAAGATTTTTGAAGTTGTGGACCAATCAGATTGGATGGTAATGTCATTTTCCCAAATCAGATACTTGCCTGACAATGCAACCACTTGGATGGGTTGGTAATGGAAAAGGGGGCGAGGGATGTGGGGTTTTAAGATGGATGTTAATTGAAAGTGAGTTGGGTGGGGGGATGGGTTGACTGAGTTTTATTATTAGTGTAAAAAGGGATAGAACCTTGCAATCAGGGGCAGAACTGGATGAAGAGCAATGCATCCAAGAAGTGGCAGAGGATGTGTGATGAAGAGAAATGTTAGTCCAGCAGGAAGAAGAGGGATGGGAGTCTACTGACAAGCAGGAAGGTCCAGAGAACCAGGAGGAGGTCAATTTGCAATTATTTCATTTTAGGGAGGGTGGAAAGTTCTGTGTTCTGATGGTTGGAAGGGTGGCTGGATTTGGAGGGTGTGGTTGCAGCAAAAAGTAGAAAGATTATCTAGAAAGGTTGAAAGAATTGGGGAGTAGGAAAGTGAGATATGCAAAGGGGCTTGTGAGAGTCAGAGTGTGGCAGTGGATGTAGGTCCCCATAAAAAGCATGGAAAAGTTCAGCTGGGCATGTCTGTTGGTTGGGGATAGTTTATAGAAGCAAGGAGGGTGAAAATGGAAAAGACGCCAATTAAGTTGACTACTTGGAGAAGGACAATAGCCCACTGTTCTGGGTTGCAGAAAGAGTAGGGGATTGTGAGGGGCAGAAAAGATGAAGTCATTTTGAAAGGTCAGTTATGGGCTTTGGGAAGGGGTCAGGCATTAGGAAAAGGTATAATTTCATGGGGGAACCTATCCATGAGGAGAGGGGATAGGGAAGGCCAGGGACCTCTGGGCCCTAGTAGAAAGACGAACCCAGCCATTGGAAGAGAAGGTGGAGTTAATGCTTTTTAGGAGTTGGTAGATTCAAGAAAGGAGGGTCATCCAGCTGCCCTTAGTGGTTCTAAGGAATTGGTGTGTTCAACCAGCTGTCCGGAGCTAAAATCAAAGGGAGAGTAAGAAGAACGCTCCATGGGTGTCGTGGCCAGGTATTAGTTTCAAGACTGTGAAGGGGTGAAGGGAAGAGGATAAAGTAGAGAGCCAAAGAGAATTATATCTGATCTGGGGTGTGATGGATGATGTAGCCAGAAGTCCTCCACAGTGTCCAGTAGTTCATCAAATGTCCTTGTAGGGAGGGAGACCAACCAGACGTCCTGTTGTAACTTTGTCAGGGACAATCAGAGCTGCTGCAGGTGAGAACCATTAGAAAGGCTTACAGCGGGGAGGAAGGAAGAGAAAATGCGCTGTTGGCACATGTGAAATAGATGTTAGGGGAAAACCTACCCCGGCTCTGGGAGACAGCGTCCTGAGGGATACTTGCCCAGACTTCATGAAAGCCAACAGAGAAACGAAGCGCCTTCTTGTGGGTGGCCTTAGTCAGGCCTTTTCAAAGACAGACCTACAAAATCAGTTCAGCAGATTTGGAGAAGTTTCATATGTGGAGATCATCACCCAGAAAGATGAGGAAGGAAACTCACAGAAAGTCTTTGCATATGTTAACATCAAAATAGCAGAAGCAGACCTGAAAAAATGTATGTCTGTTTTAAATAAAACAAAATGGAAAGGTGGAACGCTACAAATTCAGCTAGCAAAAGAAAGCTTTTTGCACAGATTGGCCCAAGAGAGAGAAGAAGCAAAAGCAAAGAAAGAATTGTCAACAACCATTAACACCAGCTTATTAGAAAAGGTGGGAGGAGTAGATTTCCATATGAAAGCCGTTCCTGGAGCCGAAGTGCCAGGACATAAAGATGGTCATCCAGAGAATAAAAAAACACACATCATCTTTGCTTCTGATAGTGAAAGTGAAATGGAAGAGACATCAATTCAAGAGCAAAATTTTCCAAGAGAGTAACTGGGAAAACAGGAATCCATGGGTAAAGCATGTGGGAAGCTGTTTGATAGCAGTGATGAAGAGGAGTCTGAGTCCAAGGATGACAGCAACAGGTTCAACATTAAACCTCAGTTTGAGGGTAGAGCTGGACAAAGCTCATGGATTTGCAGCTGCGCTTTGGAAGTGATGAAAGATTCCGCATGGATTCTAGGTTTCTAGAGAGTGACAGCGAAGAGGAACATGAAGATGTATATGAAAATAAAACTACTGAGGAAGAAGAGCTTGCTGCAGAAAGAAAGAAAACCCTGAATGTTGTGCAAAGTGTTTTGAATATCAACTTGAATGACCCTGCAAGCAAAGGAACAGTAGCTGCTAAGAAATTTAAGGACATCATACATTATGATCCAACAAGGGATGACCATGCTACTTATGAAAGAAAACAAGATGATAAAGCAAAAGAAAGTAAAGAAAAATGAAAGAAGAAAAGGGAAGAAGCTGAGAAGCTCCCTGATGTATCTAAAGAGATGTATTATAACATTGCTACGGATGTGAAAGAAATATTCCAAACTATGAAAGACAAAAATGAAAAAGAAGACATACCCAATAAGGAAGATTGTGATAGAGAAGAAACTGGGGAAATCAATGCCACAGTTTTGCCAAATGGGGCAAAGCAGACCAACACATTCACATTCTCCTTTTTTGATTCAGATGCTAAAGAGGTCAAGAAAGACACCTATAGAGTTGAAGCAGTGAAACATGGAAAGATTGCCTATCATAAAGATCCCGGTTTCCAAGATAGCAGTTCAGAAGAGGAAGATGTTCTTGAAGGAACAGATCACAAAAAGCCCAACCCTAGAGAAGAAGCATTTCCTGGGAAAGAGCCCATTAGACTTTTCTTTTTCTCTAACAATGATGAAAGGCTTCATGGTTCTGACTTATTCTGGAGTGGCGTTGGAAGTACTATTAGCAGACATTCTTGGGAGGCCCGAACAAATAGTCTGCTTTTGGATTGTCGGAAGAAATGTAGAGAAGCCAAAAGGAAAATGAATCCAAACTAAATGTCAGCTCTGATGTTGATTCTGAATGTAAACATGGCTCACCAAGTCACCAGAAGAAAATAACCCAGAAAATAATTTATTGACAAAGGACAAATTTTACAGTAGAAAAATACTCAAAGCCTGAATGGTGGCACAGCATTGCGATTGCCATTTCTCTGGAATTTCTTTATATTTCTTCCTTGGCTACTATGTCCCAAACTTAAATTGAGCCAGTTATGATGATACATACCTGTTGCCCTAGAAGTTGGGAAGCTAAATTGGGAAGATGTTTGAGCCTTGGAGTTTTAAAATACCCTGAGCAACACACAACATGTAGTCTCAGAAGAGTTTCTTTGCTTTTTATCCTCAGTAACTAATGGACATCTTTTGGTATGTTTACGTGAAAACTTTCTTAGTAAATGGGTCAGTGCTATATACTAAATACTCTCAGTTTTGTCAGTTTAAAAAAAAATTGAATTAAAAGTCAACTTGGAGTTCTCTGTGTTCTGATAAAAAAAAAAAAAAAGAAAGAAAGGCTTACAGTGGGAAGGTCCTATTTAGGTATGGGTAGGGATGTCACTATTTTTAGGGAAGGAGGGCCAGTTTGGATTGCTTGGAAAGAGGAGGGAGCCTTTTTGGGGAAGGAGATATGGACCCAAGAGGGCTGTCTGTCCCTGTAGTTTGGCTACTGTGGGAGTGCTTAGAATGACTATAAAGGGCCCTTCCCATTTCAGTCTTAAGGGGTCAGGGTGGAATGAGACCAGATAGTTACCCTATCTGAAGGGGTGGAGGTGGACTGGATTCCAAGGAGAATGGGAGGAGAAGGTCAGTGTGCCCCCATAGGGAGGAGTGTAAGAAAGCAAGGAAAAGTGTCCATTATGGAGAGGAGAAGAGGGGTTGTATATGGGAGTCCTGGAACGCACAGGGACTGCCATACATGAGCTCAAAGGGGCTTAGTAAGAGAGGATTTGGGGGGAGGGTATGGAGCTTGAGGAGAGCTAAAGGAAATAGTTTTACCCAATCCAGTTATGTCTCTTTCGTTAGTTTAGTAAGAGTTCCCTTAAGGGTCCTGTTAGCCCTAAGGATTGTCGTTGGTACAGTATGTGTCATTTCCAGGGTATCTGGAGATATCAGACTACAGATATATGACATCACTGTCAGACTGTAGCTGGTGGGTAAGCAGAAATGAGAAATCATTTCTCAGATGAGAAGGGAGGTAACTGAATGCCGTCTTGTTGATCACGGGGAATGCTTCAACCCGTCTGGTGAAGGTTTCCACAAGTACCAAGAGAAACTTATACCTTTTTACAGAGGGCATATAGGTGAAATGTATTTGCCTGGGAGGCATCCTCTAGCCTGATGAATAGTGGGGGTGCTGGCGTTAGTATTTGGATGAGGTTTCTGGCAGACCTGGCAGGAGTTGGTTCTTTGATGAATTGTCTTGTAAGGTCGGCTGGAATTGTGCGTTTAGAAAAGAGAGGGAGGGAGGGAGGGAGGTGTTATCTGGGTGGAAAACAGAGTGAAATTAGAAGAAAATGCCAGATGTGAGAAGAGTGTGGCCCTTGTGGGGGACAAAGTTGAACAGATGCTGGGGAATGAGGCATCTCTGAGCATTCTCCTTAGCCAGGCAGTCAGCCTCGTTATTAACCATGGAGATATATTTTCCATTATTTTGATGCCCTCTTCAGTGAATAATGGCTGCCCTTGTCTGTAAATGAGCAGCTTACAACAGGTCATAAATAAGCTGGCCATTGATTATGGGAGTTCCCTTCTGGGTGAGGAAACCCCTCTCCTCTCCATATCAGATTGTTGGAATGGAGAATATTGTAGGCATATTTTGAGTCTGTATGAATGTTTACAGATTGTCCCTTGGTGAGTCTAAGAGCCTGGATAAGGGCTATAATACCCTCAGCCTGTTGGGAGGAGGCACTGTGATGGCAGGAGCCGTATATCTATGATCTTACGGTGTGGGGAGCCAGAGGGCTGATAAAGGCACCTTCCAGGATGCCACATCCTTCAGCATATGCCAGTGTCTTTTGTGAGCCTCCTACGTATGAGCCAGTTGGGTGCCCACAGAACCCAAGAGTCAGTTATATAGGTGAAAGGGTTAAGGGCAAGGTGAAGAGTTTCAGAGCAGGAATGAAGCAGAACCGTGGGATCTAATGAGGAGGCAGAAGATATGGGTATAGGAGGGTGGGTGTGTTGAGAGCAGAGCAAGTCTGGAAATAGAGGTTGGAATCAAAAAGGTGGCATGCTGCAGCTGTGTTTAAGAGGGGAGTAGAGGAAGGAGAGTGTGGCAGCTGAGAAAGGTCCGTTAGGGAGCAGGGAGAGAGAATCACAAGTGAGCTGTGTAAAGATTTGCCTCCAGAATTAAGCGAGCTTTAGCTCTCATTGACTGAGGTGAGGGGGTGGCTTAAATGAGCTTTAGCTGTCATTGACTGAAGGTGAGGGGGTCAACCCCTGTGTTCCGAATCAAGTTACATAGATAATCTGTGGGGTGATGAGTCTCACCAGCCTTCTGGCAAGACTAAAGCCTGTCCCTTGTCAGAATGAAAAATAGCTTAAGGAGATTGGAGAGACAGAGTGGAGGCCTTGGCTCCACTTGTTTCAAGGCTCTTATGTGGGTAGTGAGAGGTGGGGACATGGGAGGGGTCATCTAAGGAGTCCTTAGTTGCATTGTACAAGAGTTGGGCAATTAATGAAAAGTTGGAAACCCAGATATGGAAGAACCCAAAGAGGCCTAACAGAGATCTCTTTTTGTAAGCGGGAGCAGATTCTAGGAGGCTGGCAACTTCATCAGAGGGAACTGTTTGTTTCCCTTGGGTGATCTGTAGTCCCAGGTAGAGTACCATGGCCTGGCATATTTGTGCCTTTTAGCAAGACATACAATACTCCCAATCAGACAAGGCATTTCATAAAGTGATGGTGTGTTCTATACATGTTTCTTTGGAGGGCCTGCAGAGCAATAGGTCATCTACATATTGAAGAAGGCAACTGGGTGAAAGGCATAAGAAAGATCCTCTTATAGGGCCAGACCAAAATAGTGTAGGCTGTCCCTAAACCCTTGGGGCAGGACTGTCCAGGAAAGTTGTTGCCTTTTCAAGGTGTAGGGGTTCTCCTAGGTGAAAACAAAAAGAGGCTGAAAGTCAGGGTACAGGGGAAGAGTAAAAAATGTGCCTTTAAGTCCAGGACAAAGAAGTGGCTTGTGTGAAGAAAGATGGTGGGGGTGGAGAGATGGCTCAGTGGTTAAGACCACTGCCTGTTCTTCCAGAGGACCCAGCCCAGGTTTGAGTCCCAGCACCCACGTGGTGGCTAACAACTGTCCATAACTCCAATTCCAGGGGATCCATTGCCTTCTCTGGCCTCCACAGGCATTATGTAACTCAGGTATACATATATACATGTAGGCAATACACTCATATACATAAAAATAAAAAAAATTTAAGAAATTATTATGGATAAAAGGATATGGAGGTTAGGGACCACTGGGTGAGTGGAGATAATGGCAGTGTTTATTTTCCTGGGGTCTCGGACTAGCCTATAGGAGTGGTTCTGTTTTTTTAACCCCAGAATGGGAGAATTATGGAAAAAATTTATAGGGATGATGGGATTAATTTTTAGTGAGTGATCAGAGGTTGGAGATCTCTGCAAGTAGCAGGGGAAAGCAGATATTATGCCCGAGTGATATAGGAATGGGGGGGCCTTTAAGGAAACCCTGACATGAAGGTGGCATTTGGTGGTTGTTGGGTCGTCAATATTCCAAACCTGGGGATTGACAGAAGCCCCTAAGTGAAGGGGGTAGTCTTCAGGGAGGGGATGGGAAGTGCCGGTCAAGCCAGAGTCCAATGTTAAAGGAAAGATAGTTGTTGAATTAAATGGGGTGGCCTTGAGTTTTTTGTTGTTGTTGTTGTTTTTTAATCCCATCCTGAGAGAAACATGGGGCATTTGGGCATGATGATGGAGTGTGATATAACTGTCTGGATGTACAGGTGATCTTAGGAGTGAGCTTATGAAAGTGGGGGATACCCAAGACTCCAATTGCAGGGTGTGGGAGTTTCTCAAGGCTCCTGACCAGGATGTGGGACACAAAATGGACATCCCAGTGTCAACCACAAAGGAATATTGGTAGCTGGCCACCATCCCAACTATACAGGCTTCCTCAGATAACTCACCTTCAGCAAGTGGGATATAGGGACCGTAGCCAAAGGGACTGTAGCCAACTCATTCTAACAACTGGAGGCTGGGGGGAGGGGCTGATTTTCCTGGATGGAATGGGAGCCACCAGAGATTGGACCTGATGACCCTGGGAGATGTCTATCTTCCAGTGACCCCACTGTCTGCAGAATGGGGTTCATGGGTTCAGACAAGCCTTTGCCCAGTGCCCTAAATTGCCATCATGGAAGCAGGCTCCTGGAGAAATACACCAGAAACTCATGGGTCTAGGTGTGGCCTTCTGAGGTGATCAGTTCTGGGGGGGGGGGAAGTGGTCAGGAGTTAGTCCTAGGACCTTAAATGCTTTTCCTTTTCCTTTTTTTGCCTCAAATTCCTGATTATGAAAAACCTTACATGCTACATTTAGGAGGTCCTGCTGGGAAGAGGGGTCTCATGTCCCTGTTCTAGCCAGCTTAATTTTTTTTTTCAGATATCAGGAGTTGACTGGCTGATAAATGGAATGTGAAGGAAGAGAGTGCCTATGGGCATGGAGAGATCTAAGTTGGTATATTTGATAATGGCCTTGATCAGCCAGACCATGAACAGGGCCAGCTTTTCATCTATGTCCTGTGTGACTTCCCTAAATTTGTCATAGTTAACCTATGTGAGGGTATTCTTTTGCATGGCCTCTAACAGGCTAGTGACCATATGGTTGATGTAGACATTACCCATGTCATTTGGCTGGTAAGTCCAGCTGGACTCAGTGATGGGAAGCTATCATCTGCATCGAGGTATTGGGTAGGCTACTGTCCATGGAAGCCATCAGTATGAGTATGTGATACCTGCCAAACTCTTTCATCAAGGGTAAGAGCAGACATGAAGATATAATAGATGTCTGGCCGGGTCAGAAGGTATGATTGTCTAAGGTGTAGAAATCCCTTCCTAAATATGGTCAGGTTCTCAGAAAAAGAACCTCGTTTGAACTCATGTCTGACAGAGAAAAGACTTTGGCATTAACTACACTCCTGCTACCTCCTGAAGAGGAAATTCATGTTGGGGGTGGGGTTGGGGTTGGGATTTGAGCAGGTAATGAGTGAGGGGAAGGGAGAGGAGAGTAAAGGAGAAGGAAGACAGGGAGGGGAGGTGTAGGATGACTGACAAGGAAGGGAGGGAGGGGAGGAAGTAGGTGTGAGTGAAGGAGGTGTTGGGGGAAAGGCTAGAGTCAAGGGAGAAGGCAGTTGGGGGTAGATGTTGGGGGTGGCCAGGCAGGGAGATGGAGTCGCAGATGGGGGGGAGGGTAGAAGGCAATGTGGAAGGGGTGGAAGGGGGGAGTCAGAGGTTGGGGAGGCTGGAGACTGTGTTTAAGACTGTGAAGGGAGGATTAGTGAAGGGGTGTCTCAACCAGATCAGGGTTGGAAAAGGAGGTTGGGTGAAGGAGGGTAGCAGTGGAGGAAAGGCCTTACAATAGGAAAGAGTATTGGGAAGGTCCTGCAATAGGAAAGAGTATCGGGAAGGTCTTGCAAGAGGAAAGAGTGTCTCAGAGAAGAACAGAAAGAAGGGCAAGAGTGAAAGTAAAAGAAGGGACCTTGGATCATTTGCCATTTTGTTGGAGGAAGTTATCTAAGTCCCATGAAATGCTGGGACTGCAAATTCCAAATTCAGGCCAAATATTTGCTGAGTTGGTATTAGGCCAAATTTGGGTGCATAAGCAAATTAAACAATTATGTTTTAGTTTGGTAAGGCCAGGTTGTATGAGATTATTTTGAGACAGGGAAGTGGGCTATATTTTAGGATTGATAGTTGGGACCCCCAGAGTAGGCAGTGAAAATAAGGACAGGGTTGAATCCATGGCAACAAGGTATCCCCTGGTCTCAGGGGGAGGTTGGAGAGGCAAAGAGCAAAGAGAGATTTTTTGTGTAGAGACTGTTATATTAGTCACTTTTCTGTTGCTATGATAGAACCACCGTGACCAAGGGAACTTGTAAAATGAGTTTATTTGAGTTTACAGTTCTATGGGAATTAGAGTCCACCGTGCCAGGGAGGTGTGGTGGCAGGAGATTCCAGAGCAGGGGCAGAAGCAGAGAGAGACCGAGATCGGCAAGGCTCTTTGAACTCTCCAAGCCCTCCAAAATGGTCACACCTTCTAAGACTTCCCAAAACAGATAAAATGTCTGAATACTTGGAGCCTACGGGGGACATTCTCATTCAAACACCACAACAGGGCATCCTTGTATCTAAGGCACCAAAATGGATAGACAAGAACCCCTGGACATTCGGGGTACCTCTGAATGTGGGCAGATCCTTACCATCACTACCATCTGGATTGGAAAAGATTTTGGATGTACCTTGTAGCAAACTGCAAAGGATCTATGGATTGGAGGTTGGTGAGAGAGAAAAGAAAGATAAGAAGCTTTGGGTATTTCCCTGACAGGTTCCTTAAAGCAATCACTATGACCTTCGGGACAAAGGACTTCTTTCAGAAATTTCTGGGAGTCAAGAGACCAGCAGCCAAATCATGCAAAGGAGAGGAAATTTATTCACTCCAGCAGGCTGACACCTGGATTATTCTTAAATGGCACCAGCCCCAAGCTCAAGTTTGTAGGAAAATTTATAGTCAACTCATATGCAGGCATTAAGCGATCAGGGGGTTTCAGAAGCATGGCCATTAAGCAAGTGGTTACACATAAGCAAGTGGTTACAAAAGATCACAAGAATGTAGCAGTTTGGCAAAAAGCTTTCAATGGGGGGTGTATATGGTAGGTAAATTGGTAATAAATGGCAGGGGCAAGGGCAGATTCCTGTTTACCTTTCTCATTATCTCATCTTGGAGGCGACCCATGGTTCAAGGTTCTTCACAACCACTTCATTGTCTGTAAATTTCCAAGCTACCACATTCCCTCCTTTTCAGCAACATAATCCCTATGTCTTATTCTAGAGATATTCTTTAATAGTCCTGATGAATCACCTGGAGCTTAACAGCCTCTTCCAATTTCAGATAAACCTGGTAAATTTATAAAGCAAGGGCTGAACAAGAGGGCTAGGAAGACCCTGACTATGAGCCCTGCTAGAGAGGCCAGCCAAGGGCTCCAGGTATTTCAGGGACTTTTCCAATAAGACTAATTTTCTTTTCCCTTGGCCTTTATTTTCTCTTTTTTTATTTTTTATTTTTATTTTTTTTATTGATGCTTTGTGTATTTCATACATCATTTTCCAATTCAGTTCAGGCATATTTCCCTTTCCCTCCCCCCATCCCACCCCACCCCATCCCAGATCATGCATTCTGCCATAACTGTCCTGCATCTTTCTCTCAGTTTTTTTTTTTATTTTTTAGCAATAAGTGATAATTTGGCCTTTATTTTCTCTTAACAGTTGCCTTACATTCTCTCTGTGCCCAATTGATTTGCATGGAAACAGAATTCTTCCCCTAAATACTAAATAGACACAAATTCCTTTTCTGTTGTAATCAGGTCCAAACCTTTGCAGTTCTGTAGTGCTATTGCTGCTAGGGAGTCTATCTGATTCTGTAGCATGACAATGCTTTATTGAACTACACTTAGGTATACCTTGATTTGCCTGGATAACTGGCTGTACTAGACCTGTTAAGAGTCCAGTTTGGCTCTCATGCTTGCTGTGTCGGCCAGTGTTTCAGGAAGGACCAGTAGAGGCCTCCACATTCATCAACCTGTCCCCTGGGGACAGTGGCAATCTTAGTAGGCAGATCCTGAGTAGACAGCACAGTCTGCCACTCTTCAGCAGGCAGTCCCAGCCCTGCACAATGACGTCAGAACGATCATGGGGGATCTTCCCTGATCCAGAACCACCACCTAAAGGAGACAGAGCATGCCCCTTGGGAGAGGGCAATAATACTGATAGGTACCCAGGACTCTGGGCCATGTTGGGACAGAGCCACCTTCCAGATCAGCTTAGCTACCAGAACATTGAGGCCAGGTGGGAACCAGTCCAAATGAGCATCCACAGGATCAGAAGGGACATCAATCAGGAGGCAGGTGAAAGGCTTCTCCACCGACACAATAAACCAGATTAGCCAAATCAAAAGTATAAAAGCAGGGTTCTAATGGAATTTGATTACTCCCTGGCAGATTCACTGATCTCACAGGTGGAAATCAGAGAAGTCACCCCCCAGGCTGGGATAGAGGCTTTTTAAATGGAAGGTGAGGGGAAATTTCGGGTGATGTGTTTGCAGTATACAGAGATATTACCATACTCAGTGGTTTTAGGGTCCTGTAGGTGGGTCTTAGGTCTGGTGGTCACTTTGGAATCCAGAACTAGGGATCAGATTTGTCTGTTGTCTTGTGTGGGCATTTGTAAGCATGGGCTCCTAAACAAAAAAGGAGGGTGGGGACCTCCCTGTCCACACCATCTTTGTCCTTTGTCCTAAACCTCTGGCCCAACATCCTGACCTCTTTGGGTATATGGGTGCTAGTTTGAGTCTGGCTACTTCCAGCTGATAGGGGGTGTCATGGGGGGGATGTTGGGATACAGTGGTCCAGTGCTCAGGGGGGCAGAAGGGTGCAAGAACATATTTGGTTGATAGCCACTAGGGAGACCTCGAGATTCATTCCTGTAGGAAGTGGAGGAGACAGTGCACTAGGAGAAAAAATAGATTGTTACCACTGGCCCTATGAATAGGGATAGCAATGTGAAGAGTGAAGACGGACAGAAAGAGTAGATCAGGGATGCGCCCTGATTGTACTGGCAAAGTTCTTCAGACAATTTGTTAGTTTCCACCAGGCCAGACTCGATGTATTAGCAGGCTTTTTCTCCCAGGAACAGGCAGGTGCCCCCTTTTCAGTTGGGAGGGGATCCAGTGTGATGAAAGAGGACGTGAGGTCACCCACTGACAGCTTCTGGAGGAAGGGACATCTGTGTGTCCCTTGGAATCCTGGGAGAGGTTTTAGAAAGGTTTTTGTGTTTTGGGGTTTTTTGTGGGTTTTTTTTTTTCTTTTTGACCTTTTTGAAACAGGGTCACCCTGTAGCCTCCCAGCTGGCCTGGAACTCACTCTGTAGACCAGGCTGGTCTTAAACTCACAGAGATCCACCTGCCTCTGCCTCCCAGGTGCTAGGATTAAAGGTGTGCACTACCACGCCCGGCTTAAAGACAGTTCTTAGCCGCCATGTGGCTGCTGGGAATCAAACCCAGGTCCTCTGCAAGAGCAGTAGGTACTCTTAACCACTAAGTCATCTCTCCAGCCCCCAGAAAGTTTTTAGAAAAAGTTTTAGTACACAAAGCTCCAGGAGAAGAGAGAGTATAACCATGACAATAGGTCCTGGGGAGATATCAGTCATGAATCCCAAGTATTTCTGACAGGTTAGTATAAACAGCACAGCAGATCTCACCTATTTCTGGGATGTTTTCCAGCATGGCACATCAGGTCTCTCACCTATCTCTCTGGTAATAGGGTATAACTTATTTTATTGTGATTCTGCTTTCCTGTTGGAGTGTTTACAACCATACTGTTAGCTCAGGTAAATTAATTTTGCTGTTAAGGTCAGTTGAGGTTCTGGTCCCTGGGGTTACTCAGCCCTTGTGCATGATTCCTTTTACCAGTTCCATCTATGTGAGGACAAAGTCAGGCCTTGCTTGACCACGCTTCTCTTTGAAGCAGAAGTGTGGGAAATCCTTTATATTGACCTTCCTCCTTTGAGTAGAAAATGGCTGGCTGGAGTCCCTTAAGTGAATCCCTGGCCCAGGACAACTGGTAGGTGACATGGCCGCAGGACATGTAGAAAGGTGCCCATACAGACCCCTAGGACTTAAGTTCACCTTTGAGGGTAAAGGCCAAAAGACTGTCCCTTTAAATCCCTCTGGCCGAATCAGATTAGAACTTTAGGTATGGTTGTTAAACCTCCAAGAGGGTCAATTGTATGAATTTGGTATTTTAATTACTATATAACACATAAATAAAGCTTGAACATTGACTTAAGTATATTTACTAAATCCTGAATTGCTGTGACAAAACACTGACTAATCCTAACTTGGAGAGGAAAGGGCTTATTTGCTTTACATTTCCCAAGTCACAGTCAATTACTTAGGGAGCCCAAGATAGGAGCTCAGGGCAGGAGCTTGGAGATAGGAACTGCAGCACAGGCTAGGAAGGAATGCTGCTTACTGGCTTGTTTTCCTGGCCCATGTTCAGCCTACTATATTATACAATATAGAAATATCTACCCAGGGATGGCATTGCCCAATGGGCTAGGCTCTCCCTCATCACTTTACAATTAAGAAGCTATCCTGTAGACATGGCCACAGGCCAGTCCAATGAAGGCAATTATTGAGGTTTCTTAGCCCAGGTGTGTCAAGTTGACATTAAAGCTATCCAGTAGAGCATACATTTTGTTCTTTAAGATCTATAAAAGCTATTTAGGGGCTGGAGAGATGGCTCAGCGGTTAAGAGCTCCGACTGCTCTTGCAGAGGACCCGGGTTCGATCCCCAGTACCCACATGGTGGCTGAGAACCGTCTGTAACTCCAATTCCAGGAGAACTCCAATTCCAGGGGAATCCGACACCCTCTTCTGACCTCCACGGCATTGCGTGACATGGGTGTACAAACCTACATGCAGACAGTACACTCATACACATACAAAAATAAATAAAAAATTTTAAAAAAAGCTATTTAGGTACTTTTAAGTAGAATGTATTTAAACCATGAAAGGAAAAATTTAACATAGCCCAGGAAACAAGCACAAAATAATAAAGAGGCTGAAAACAATACCTTCTAGGTCCATCTCAAATGAAGGCTGTTTTACTATAAACATACATAGTTTGTGTTTCTTGCCCCCTACCCTGATTCTGAATTATGGTTTTGAGAAGGAAAGGAGGGGGAGGCATTTTCGAATACTTACAGCAGATGGGAAATAGACTTAAATCAAGCTCACTGAAATTGGTTTCATTTGGACCATGGGGTCCCAGAAGTAAAACCTAATTTTTCTTAAAAATATCAAAAGTGAGCCAGGCATGGTGGAGCATACCTTTAATCCTAGCACTCAGGAGGCAGAGGCAGGCAGATCTTTGTGAATTCAAGGCCAGCCTGGTCTATAGAGCAAGTTCCAGGACAGCTGGGGCTACAGGGAGACCCTGTCTTGGAAAGACAAAAAAAAAAAAAAATCAATCAAAAGTAACATGTGCAAAGTATAACAAAGATATATAAAATACTTTAGGTATGTATGGGTAACTCAATACATATATGTCCATTTCACCTGAGACTGTAACAAGGTATGCAATACAAGCCAAAGAGATGGACTTAAAATTTTAGTTGCAACACTGATTTTTTGTTTTTGCAATACTGATTTTTTGTAATAGTGCTAAAATTCTATGATAATATAACAATTATTTCAGATAAAATATTTAAAATAAGGACATTTAAGACTGTCCACAGGTTGCACAGTGCCAAGAATTTCCAGTTGTGGAACCCAATTCCCAGGTAATAATGATATAAACATATTAACAATAATAAATCTTAGTGATGGTCTGATAGTCTTAATATTCTATTACCATATCATAGAATTCTTAAAAGCTAACAATACTTCATACATACACTCATATATAAGGTTCTAATAATTTTGGTGATGGGAATTTATAAAGGTAGTACTGAGCAGAGGCACATTATCACACATAAATGCTTTCATTTGGAGAAAAAGCACCTTGTCTACCAATGGACTGATAGATTATTAATATGCCATAACTACATTACAGAGTTCTTAACAGTACCATACACAAAACATACATACATGCATCCACACATTCACACATGAGATTTTTTTTTTATCTTACTGTTTGTACTGAACAGAATCACATACCTTGCTTTCATTTGGAGAAAGTATCTTCAGCGATACTTACAGCATGCAGCCCAAATTAGTTTCCTTGCATTCTCAAGGCTGAGTTGGTTAATGCAGTTTCTCTATCATGCTGTTGTGGGAATGAAACTTTGTGTGTGGCTTGAAGCGAGAAATTGTAAGACCTGTTCCGGGAGATCTCCAGTTATCTGATATCTCTGTGGGCTTCCGGAGTTATCTGTAGCATGAAGATTTGGGATATTACAATGATTCTTGCTTCACCCTATCTCTGCAAAGTTCCAGGCCCCTTCCCTTGAGGCATTGAGCAGAATGTCACACCTCTAGTTACCTGTTGCACAAACTGGAGTTCTGCAGCCCACCCCCCATTAGAACCAAGTTGGCTCACCTCCCCCTTCCACCTACTCCCCACTTCCTTTCCCAAAGCACTGTAGTCTTGAATATGTAGACCTCACTGACAGAAAATAAATGAATAAACGGAGTTCCTATCCTCCCTGGCTCTCCACGCGTGCGTGCGCGTGCGTGTGTGTGTGTGTGTGTGTGTGTGTGTGTGTGTGTGTGTGTGTGTAGTCTGCTTATTTTCCTTCGGGTGATCTCCGGCAGTATTCCCTCCCAGCTTTCTTGCAGGAGCAGAACCCAGAGACTGCCAGCCTACAGGCAGGAGGCAAGTCTTGGAGCTGAGCTAAGAAGGGAAGGACAGCGTGTGGAAGGCGGTCACGCATGACTCATGACCCGATATGCTGTTACCATTTTATACCTTTAGTTTTAAAACTATAATCCAATTTGTAGTAAAGGCTAGGCATAACTAAATTTACAATAACAGTTTCATCAAGGGAGATGCTAAAGAATGGGGTGACAGGAGACATTCAGTCCTACTAAGGCAATACAAAACAATGATAATTCAGCAATTGGCAATACCAAAAGCATGAAGTTTGGTACAGGAGAATGGTATTCAGGAACCTAGGATAAGAAAGGAAGGCAAAACACAGACTACAGTGTATGGAGGAAACCTGTGATGGCCACAGTGCAGACCAGAACAGCAGCGTAAACAAAAAGCATATGGAAATTTTATAAAATAGAATAAACATAATAAAATCTAAAGGTAGTTATTTTGAATATATTACATTGCCTATTCTTAGGCTGTTTCATTAGAGGGAAGGAAGAAAAAATACAGCTGTTAGAAAAGAAAAACATCTGTTAGTAAACCTGTAATAAGGAATGGTGAAAATTAGGTACTCGGAAGTCTAAAAGCAATAAAAACAACCTGACTGGAAACTGAAAATACCTGTAAACAAAAATCCCTTAAAACAGTTAATTTTTCCAGGCGTGGTGGTGCAGGCCTTTAATTCTAGTACTCGGGAGGCAGAGGCAGGTGGATCTTTGTGAATTCAAGGCCAGCCTGGTCTACAGAGCGAGTTCCAGGCCAGCTGGGGCCACAGGGAGACCCTGTCTCGAAAAGACCAAAAACAAACAAACAAACAAACAAAAAGTTAATTTGGAGATCAAATTCAGTCTAACAGATAACAAAATCTTCAGGTAACCAGCTTAAATCTTGCTCTGTAGGAACCTGGGTTTATTAGGCCCTTGAATACATTTTTAAGAGGGACACCAAAATTCAATAGTTTTGTGCACAATGTAGAATGAAAGAACCGTGAAGCAGCTGCTGTTTTGACAGAAACTAACACAGAAGAGAACATGGACATATGACAGACCATTACATGAATCCCAAACACATGGGAGAACAATTAACAGACAACACATTCACGTGACTTTAACACATAAAACACATGACATGATTACATGTGATCTTCACATGAAAAACTTTGTTTTATACATGCATTGAATGGGAAATTAAAGTAAACAAAATTTTCAGCACTGAGGGATAAATTATGAGGAGGTCGTAACATAGTAAAGAGTTTTCTTCTTCTTGGAGCAGAGCAGGGAGGGGGTGAGGGGGTGAGGAGGTGGGAGGGGGAAGCGGTGGGTCTGGGAGAGGAGGGGACTGGGTGCCCATGGGGGAGTAAGAAGGGCACGGAGAAAGAGGCTGGTCAGGGAGTGGAGCCAATGGCAGTGAGGGAGCAGCAGCAGCAGCAGGGGTGAGGCAGAAGGTGGGGCAGGAGGGGCTTGGGTGCCCCCAGGAAAGGGGGGGCTGGCACATAGAAAGAGGCTGGCCAGATTTGCACTTGAAAAATGGAAAGAGTACCCTCAAGACAAGATCACTTCCAGCTAAGCTTCCTTGTAAGTAAAGGTCTAAGGAGTTTTCCACTCCTATAAAACTGCAACCCACAAAAGCCGCTGGTAATATGGATGAGGCAGGCCATGATCCTTCCTAACCAGTGTCCATGTAATCCTGGCTTTAGAGGCATGAAGGATGCAAGAGTGTGGGGGTCATCAGTTCTTCTTCCAAACCTTCAGGGAGCCATGGCAGTGTGCAGGAGAGGAATCCCTGCACAAAGAAGCACCTGACTGGCCAAGAGGGCTGAAGCTGTAAAGGCATTGTAAGCACATAGCAGTGAAACCTGGTTGGCATTGGGAGACACCAAGATGTTGGAGATGCCAAAGCCATGAGATATCTGCCAAGAATAGATACATATAATACATATATACTAGAAGTGGTACCAGCCCAAGAATGAGCTGTATCTTTCATTCAGCAAATCTGGAGGAGCTGAGCCATCTAAGTCCTTTGAAACTGAAGTCCCAGTCATCAGTTGCAGGATTTGATGTTTGCTTTGCTGGGTTTGTGTCTTGTTTTGACCCAGTATTTCTTCACTGTGCCCACATTCCTCCATTTTGGATTGGGAATGTTTACCCAGTTCCACTGTATGTTGTAATCATGTAATTCATCTTTTAATCAAAAGGGGCTTACAATTAAAGAGATTGCCTTGAGCCTCAGAAGAGACTTTAGACTCTTGATTTTTGAATAGTGTTGAAACTATTAAAGTCTATGGGAACTTTTAAAGACATACTAAATGCATGTTGCATTATTTTCTTGAGCCTATGGGTGCCAGGGAGTAGAATGTGGTGGCTGTAGTGGAGTCAAAACCACCCAAGGAGGCCACCAGACAAAAGTTAAAAATTGAGAAATTTAAAGGGAAAAAGTTTATTCAAGTTTAGCAAGCACTTGGACAGCAGCCTCTCCTACCAATATGAGAGCCACTGTATATGGGTCATAGTTTAGGGTCCTAATAATGGCACAACCTTGAGAATTTCCTGCTACACGAACCTTTATCTTAATGGACAGCAAGAAGCAAGCAAAGTCACAGAAGCAGAGCTACATTCCCCACTGGCTCTAGGTCATAAGGAATCAAATCATTGATTCATGCTATGTTTGATTGATAGGTGTTCTGTAGTTTTCTAATTGTGCCAGATTGATTTGTATGGAAACAGCAGAGATACCTTTTCTTTCTGATAGTTTTTGGCATGTCTGATCGCCAGTATGGATAAGTTTACTGGCAGATCCAGGAAGACTCCAGCTCTTCAACTGAGAAAGAAACTGGCTAAGTGGGGTGGGGGAGGGGTCTCCATCCTAAATCTTCTAATTAATTTTTGTCTCCTATTACCCTTCCCTCTGAAGAGGTAACCCTCATTGCCAATAAGGAATTGGGGTGCTGTTCACCCTTAAGTTATTCCATGCTGAGTCAAGATGATGTGTGTGGCCACTGGGTTACCCCTTCAGTGGGTTTATCTAAAGGACCTCCAAAAGTATCGCTATACTCCCAAAAGTATAGAAAACAAAGTCCTCAACTGGTACCTGTGAAGGAGAAGTGAAGGCAAGAGTAGTTAGGCACATGATCTAGGCAGAGAACCAGGATAAGAACACTGTGGATTTAAATGTCCAATTTAAAATTCCATTAGAATTTCTTGACCAGGGCTTCCAAAGCATCTGTTTATTGGGTTTCTCCTTATTTTCATTTGGCCATGATGGGTGGACTCAGGATCTGCTTTTCAGCTATTTTGATACCCATAGTGTGAGTTCCCTCTTAAGTAGCTTCTAGACAGAGGAAATTTTTTTTACCTTTAACAATAGTAGATTTGTCCTTTTTGGCTGTAGGTAGTACTGCATTATTGAACAAGGCCAAGATCTGAAGTTCTAAACCTGCTAAAGAATATCTCATATGAATTTAAGCCTAATGTCTGGGAAACATAACCTCTCAGGTTTTAAAAGAAACACACTGGTTTTCATATTTGGTTATACTTTCCTTTTAGGTGTTTAAGACCATACAGTTACCCCAGATTAGCCAGCCATATTTTGTTTCCTCAAGGTCAGTTAAGCATCTAGTCCTCAGGGGTCACTCAGGTTTTTGGAGAGCCCCTGGCTCCTTTTGGCTTTTGTTCTCAGTTCCATCTATGTGAGGAAAAAGTCAAGTCTTGCTGGACCAGGCTTCCCTTTTGAAGCATGAGGATACTTTCCTCTGTGTTGACCTTTTTATAGACTGGACAATGGTTTGAGTCCCTTTGGTGCTTCCATGACCTCTCTGAACAAGAAGACAGGTGAGTCACCATTTCAAGAGATGCCCCCATAGTCCCCTGGCACTTAGTTGACCTCAGAGGGCAAGGAGCAAAGTTGTCTCTGAAATCTCTTTGGCTAAATTGGTATGAGCATTAAGTATGGTCATTAACCATCCAGGAAGGTTAAGTTACACCAGCCTGATACTTTAAATTACTGAATAATATTAGATAAGGCTTGAACAAAACCCAAGTAGCCTTGCATAAACATTGACTGGAAAAGAGATTTAACATTATAAACAGGTAAAGCCCATGAAAGAGATTTAAACAATTTCAGACCAATCTTAAATGTAGATTATTTGTCATAAACAGAAGTCTTTTATTTCCCAGACACCCATATCCTGATTTATAGTTTTTAGAAGGCAGGAGTTGTATCACATACCTGTAGACAGGAAATAATCTCATAAGATTTACCAAGCCAATCCAAACTGTCTTCTTCTGGACTGTATAATGCTAGTTCAGAAACCTAGATTCTCTTGAGCCAAATTATCTTATGGGCAAAAGAAATATCAAAAGAAACACTTGCATAATACAAAAAAACATAAGGAACATCTTTTTTTTTTTTTAGGACTAGCAATTTACACTTTATTGCTGATCACAATTTTCATGAGGATTAACATCCATGGGCTAGATGTAGTAAGTTCCTAATATAAAGGTCACCATTACTGAAGTTTTCTTTTTCATTTGCAAAGATACTAGGAATGCCATACATTCATATACTTTTTTAAACATTTTTTTCAAAACCAATTTTTACTGAAGCTTTGTGCATTTCATACAAAATTTCCAATCAAGAGGAACATCTTTCAGTAGTCATGGGTAACCCAATATTTGCCTGTATCCATTTAATCCAAATATGTAACTGGAAATCTAGTATAAGCCAGGACTTAAGTGCTTTTATTATTTATTTTTTATTTTTTTAATGTGTATGAGTGTACTGTCTGCATGTAGGTTGGTGCACCTGTGTTGTGCAATGCCACAGAGGTCAGAAGAGGGCATCGGATTCCCATGGAACTGGAGTTAAAGATGGTTCTTAGCTGCCTTGGGGGTCCTGGGAATCAAACCCGGGTCCTCTGCAAGAGCAGTCCGTGCTCTTAACCACTGAGCCATCTCTCCAGCCCCAACTTAAGTGCTTTTATTATTCCTTCTACTCTGGAAATATTTAGCCATTTTAATTTTATACATAAATATTTTTTATCCTTTTACTAAACTTTTAACACATTTGTTTCCTGTGTACCAATAGACATAGCATTCATAAATAGATTTACCCTTAGTTGTGAAGATTTACTAAGTAATATTTAGTCCCAGTATACAGATGGAACAGTTACCTCAAATATGCTATGATAAAGTATAAACTTTGGGATGTCCTTGTACACCTTGGAGCAAATTCTAACTGACCAATTTTCTTCAAATGTTTAGAGATATTTTACACAGACTTGGCAAAGGTATGGACCTTGACAAACCTGTTTGTTCACTCCATAGAGGTCCTAGTGGTCAAATGTCTTTACATAGAAAACATATCTTGGGGCTGGAGAGATGGCTCAGTGGTTAAGAGTACTGACTGCTCTTGCAGAGGACCTGGTTTGATCCCCAGTACCCATATGGTGGCTAAGAACTGCCTTTAAGCTGGGTGTGGTGGTGCATGCCTTTAATCTTAGCACTCAGGAGCAGAGACAGGCAGATCTCTGAGTTCAAGGCCGGCCTGGTCTACAGAGTGAGTTCTAGGACAGCTGGGGCTATAGGGAGACCCTGTCTCAAAACAAAACAAAACAAAACAAAATATCTAAATGCAGAGATAAATCACACCCTGGAACAGAAGTAATCATTCCTTTAAATAAACATATTCTTTAAGACCAGGAACCATATTATAATTTAACAATTTTAGCTCACATGACAATTTATAAGTCGATTTGATATCAAGTAAAGTACTTTTAATAATTGTTTCCTTAGCATTAAGTATGAGTCTATAAATAGCTTCATAAAATTATGTGGTTAGACACAATGTCATGACAAACTAGTTTAAAAAGCAAACCTTGACCTCTGGATGAAAATTCTAATCAGTAAAATATGACTCTAAACTTATAACAGTCAAAATAATACTTAAAACTTCACTGTTAACACAGTACTGAGAGCCTCTATCTGTGAAGCACATTTTCCTTGTAGTTAAAATATGAGCATATTAAAAATTACTAAGTGTCCTATCAATGGTCTGATAGGTCCTTAATATTTTATAGGAATATAAAGGAGCAGGACATGGTGGCGCATGCCTTTAGTCCTAGCACTTGGGAGGGAGAGGCAGGCAGAGCTTTGTGAGTTCAAGACCAGCCTGGTCTACAGAGTGAGTTCTAGGACAGCTGGGGCTACAGGGAGACCCTGTCTCAAAAAGACCAAAAAAAAAAAAAAAAGAAAGAAAAGAAAAAAAAGGGATTCTTAAATGTCAAGAGTACTTTTTTTGTCTTTTTTTCAGACACCATCTCCCTGTAGCCCCAGCTGTCCTGGAACTCACTATGTAGACCAGGCTGGCTTTGACTCACAGATATCTATCTGCCTCTGCTTTCTGAGTGCTGGGATTAAAGGCATGCAACACCAAACCAGGTGAAAACCAAGAATACTTTATACACATATGTACACACATACTGAGACATGAGATTTTTATCTGTACTGAACAAAGTCACTTACATTGTTGATAACCATAGGGCTTTCATTTAGAGAAAGCATTTTCAGAAATTTCATTTACTTTTTTTTTTTTTTTTTGGTCTTTTTGAGACAGGGTCTCCCTGTAGTCCCAGCTGTCCTGGACTTTGCTCTGTAGACCAGGCTGGCCTTGAACTCACAAAGATCCGCCTGCCTCTGCCTCCCAAGTGCTAAGATTAAAGGTGTGTGCCACCACACCTGGCTTCATTTACATTTTAATATAGTAAATATCCCTGAGTTTCAAACTCAACAAGTGATAGAAAAGAGAATTAATTATACATCTCCCTGTTGCAACTGGTCTGGAACTCGCCATGTAGACCAGGCTGGCTTTGAACTTACAGAGATCTGCCTAGGTCTTCCTCCTGAGTGCTAGAAGCAAAAGCATGCTACGGTGCCCAGCTCAAAATGTAGTTAAAGGCAAAATAGTTACTCTAGGGGAGAAAACTGCAAGACATATTAAAGCCAGCACAATCTCCTAGGAAGAGAGTTTCCAACCACCACATCTGTGCATATGCAGAGTCCGGCTGCAGGAAACCGGACTTGGGGAAAAGCCAGAAAAAATAAGATAACAAAGACCAGTCCCACAATTCAGTCCCATCCTTGAAGGTTAGTTAACATATCAAAGCTACAAGCAGCTGCATTCGGTTTTCTCAAACAGGTTTTCAGGCCTTCAGAGGTCTTCAAGCAACACAAACTAGACATCTCAACCAAAATACTTCCAAAGCAAGCAAGGAAAGGGATAGCTCAAAACAACCATCTTAATGCAAACACAATCCAAAAATATCTTACTTTTTTTTTTTTTTTTTTTGGTCTTTTTGAGACAGGGTCTCCTTGTAGCTCCAGCTGTCCTGGAACTCACTATGTAGACCAGGCTGGCCTTGAACTCACAAAGATCCACCTGCCTCTGCCTCCCAAGTGCTAGGATTAAAGGCATGCGCCACCACGCCCGGCAAAAAATAAATAAATAAATAAATAAATAAATAAATAAATAAATAAAATTTAAAAAAGAAGCAAAAATATCTTAACAATAAGATCCTTAACTAACCAACTCAGATACTGTTTTGTATGACCAATTAGCACTTAAAAGTTGTGAAACATTTAATAGACTCAGAGACAATAAATTTAAAGATATCTAGGGTACCCAAATTTAAAAGGCCTTTGAATGCATTATCAAATATCCATATTTAAAGTCTGCGCATGTGCATTTTAATTGCACATGCAAAAACAAAGCTGATAATTATGTGCATAATAAGAGAATGAAAAGAAACCTGAAGTGGCCACTTTGTTTTGACGAAAACAACAAACAACGTGAGACAATTTTACATGATGGAATTACATGAGACCGCCAGATGAGAAAACTTAGACACATGACAAACACAGTTACATGAATCTCAGACACATGGAAAAACAATGACAATAAACATACATCCCCTGGACAGGTGGGCCTGGGATGTAGAAGAAAGGTAGCTGAGCAAGCCAGCAGAAGCAAGACAGTAAACAGCATTTGTTTGTGGTCTCTGCTTAAGTTTCTGCAACCAGATTCCAAACAAACCCTATCCTCCCCAAGGAGGTTTTGGTTAGTGTTATATCACAATAGAAAGTAAATGAGTACAATCAGGAGTTGGACTAGAGGCCATTCATGCTATATTTTGGCAAATAATCTAGCTACCTTCCGCCTGTGTCTGGGAAATTTAAAGGAAGCTGAATTTAAAAGAAATTGATGAGGGCTGGAGAGATGGCCTAGTGGTTAAGAGCACCTACTGCTCTTGCAGAGGACCTGGGTTAAATTCCCAGAATGGAACCCCGGTTCCATTCCCAGCACCCACATAGCAGCTGAGGGCTGTCTTTAACTCCAGTTCCAGAGGAATCTGACACCCTCTTCTGACTTCCATGGCATTGCAGGACACAGGTACACAAACCTGCATGCAGACAGTACATTCATACACATAAAAAATAAAATAAAAAAAAAGAAATTGACTAATTTGATAGCAAAAATTCAAGACATTATTGTATCCTTGCTGTGGCATGATTAGTGCTTACTTCCTTAGTCAAATTTATAGTTAAAAAAGCAGAAAGAGGGCAAGTCATGTTGTTACACACCTTTAATCCCAACAGTTAGGAGGCAGAGGTAGACAGATCATTGTGAGTTCAAGGCCATCCTGATCTACATAGGCCATTCCAGGCCAGCTGGGGCTACCGGTAGACCCTGTCTCTCAAAAAGACAAAAAAAACAAAAAAAAAACACAAACACAAAATTTGAGGTCTTTACTGTTCCTGATTCCTAAATACATTATAAGGTGAGTTCTACGTATGTCCTCACATATAAAATCAGTCATTCAATGATAAAAAGAATATCGGACACCCACAAAAAGGGGGGTACCAAAGGGATGGTTCAGTGGTTAAGAGCACTGGCTGCTCTTGCAGAGGACAAATTCCCAGCACTCACATGTTGGCTAACAACTGTCTATAACTCCAGTTTCATGGGATCTGACACCCTATTCTGATCTCTTTGGGCACTGCATGACACTGGTGCACTTATATTCATGTAGGCAGTACACTCATAAATATAAAAATATTTTCAAAAATAGATGCGCAGTTTGATGAAAAAGGAGTAAATGTGCTTTAAAGTGTGAACTAGGAGGGTGCCTACAAAATGCCTGTAATTGTTAAAGAGATTAGTGCAACCAAAGATAAATCACTTTGCATTAGGAAGGTGACTTGAGGGCAAGATCTTTTTGTCCGCTCCAGAATGTAACAAACATTTGAAAAGTAAAGAGAGCCCCTGGGGCATCCTACCCAATCAGGGCTCTGTAGGATAATGTTTTTTCAGGCTTAGCCAGGAAGGCACTTGGGCTCCACTAGCAGGTTATATATCATGCTGGGAGCAGAGTTTGTTGTCATCCTCATGGAACTGGCTTATAAGCATGCAAAATCCAAACGTGAGGTGGTCATGAAGGCTTATACCAAGGTTATAGAAAGCTGGTGAACCCAGGCAATATGTAATAGGCTCAGATTTCCTTCATTGAGTTCCTGGGTGGGCAATATGTGAAGGTATAAAGATTTATCCTAAGTTGCAATGGGTATGATTGGATATTGGAGAGGCCAAATAGATGGAGAGTTCACTGAAGAAAGATGCAGGAACCAAGTGGATCTATCCTAAGAGAGAGACCACATGTGCCATAGTCAACAGAGCTAGAAGAGATGGGCAACCCAAGCCCACTGGAACACAGAGGATTTTATCACAAGCCTCAAATGCTGAGCATGTTGCTACAAGATTCAGTGTTTACTTGTTAGGAGCATAGTTAGCATATGGAAGTTATGTGAATTAGAAGTAGAATTAAACTAACAGTAAAAGCGAAATGCTGTAACCTTAAAATGTTAAGTTTTTTAGCCGGGCGTGGTGGCGCACGACTTTAATCCTAGCACTTGGGAGGCAAAGGCAGGCAGATCTTTGGGAGTTCAAGGCCAGCCTGGTCTACAGAGTGAGTTCCAGGTCAACTGGGACTACAGGGAGAACCTGTCTCAAAAAGACAAAAAAAAAAATGTTAAGTTCATTCGAACCCGAGTCCGGAGATCCCCGCACCGACAAAGGAACAGCAAAGAATGCAATATGCAAGCAGGCGTTTATTGCGAGGCTGGCTAGCCAGGGTCAAGCCTCCTTCCTGACACGTAGGTCAGGGTGAGATAGGCAAGACCCCGAACAAAGGGGTCGGATTACATTTATAGGTCCTTCAGGCCGTTGTCCTGAGGCCCATGCTTTTTTTGGAGGGCCAATCATTTTGTACCAGCACATACAATTGTAACCTATCAATTTAAACATGCCTTACCTATTATCCAATGGGCTTAAAAATTAACATTGCATAATTCCCACTCAAGTAATTCCCACGCAAGCAGTGAAACCTTCCAACTGTCACGTAGATAACAGCTTTGAACATCTGCTTGTGGGCAGGGTTAAGCAATACAGTTGAGCAAGCCATGCGTAAGCTATTTTGGGCTGTAATTGGGAACTTTCCTCCTGATGGCCTGGTTTCTCTCGGCACGTCCATTGGGGTCTGTCCTTACATTCCCCCCCCCCTTTTCTAGTTACAATGAGGACGCATCCTCATGCTGGGGTTTATCCTGGGGCAGGGCTTGATACTGTTGTCTTAGGACTAGAAGTTGGACCGAGTTAATTCTGTCCTTTATGAACCCTACGAGCCGATTTAGGACCCACGGACTGATTGTGACAGTGAGTAAGAGAATAATTATAGGTCCGGCTAGGGCGGAGAGGAGGGTTGCAAACCACGGAGATTGGTTAAACCAGGATTGGTACCAGCTCTCTTGAGCCTCTCTCTCTCATTTTCATTCTTTTTTTTTTTTTTTTTTTTAGTCTTTTTTGAGACAGGGTCTCCCTGTAGCCCCAGCTGTCCTGGAACTCACTCTGTAGACCAGGCTGGCCTTGAACTCACAAAGATCCGCCTGCCTCTGCCTCCTGAGTGCTAGGATTAAAGGCGTGCGCCACCACGCCGGGCGTTCATTTTCATTCTTCTAACCCTTTTCTCAGTTTGGTCATGGAATCCCTCACAATCCCAGTGTGATCTGCATAAAAACAACACTCTTCACCCAGGGCTGCACAGAGCCCCCCGTTTTTTTAGGAACATCAAGTCTAGTCCCCTCCACTTTTGGAGGACCACCTCAGCAAGTGAGGACAGAGATTTTTCTAGATGGCTAATGGATTTTTCTATTCGGTCTAGGTCTTCGTCGACTGCAGCCCTCAGGGAAGATAGGCCAGAGTTCTGGGTGACTAGAGAAGCAATACCTGTCCCGGTTTCCACTAGTCCTATTCCAAACAGGGTTGCTATGGTCATCGTGGTGATGGGCTCTCTCTTACTTCTGTATTGTCTGTCGGTCCCGCTGGACCAATATTGGATGAGGTACTCAGGGGGGTGGTAGATTATCCTGGGCACAATTACGATCATCAGGCAGAACTCTTGGGACTGGTTAAACATGGACCCAGCCAAGTGTGGAGTTAATCCAGTATGTGAGCACACCCACCGAGCGCCCTGATCTGGTGTTACCCATACAGAATTGTTCCAACCTGGTGTTGTTATAGTACGGGCACACAGCTTGCTTTTGTTTGAAGGGACATTTCCCACACAAAGTCCCATGCCCGTTACTTGAGTCATAGTCATCCCAATGCCAGGGCGAGGGTCCCACCCACCATGAGGAGCAGTGGTGTTGACCGTATAGGAACCGTTGGTCCCGACTGCCTCATAGAATGGGGGGGGGGGGCAGTAAAACATAGCCAACAAGCTTCGGTCAGGTTTGGGGCAGTGTGGTTTAGAGCCATATACACGGCCTGCATAATGGACTCAAGATATCTATTGGGCATAGGGTGGATTGATGTGGTTACCTGGATTGTGGAGTTGGGAAATGTGGATGCCTGGACCTTTACTGGCTTCTGTGTCTGGGTTTTTACTGACCGTGGAGCCCTAGAGTCTAATCTGCCGGGGCTCCTTAGTACAGGGTTTGGACCCACCGACTCGGAAAAGGGCTCTGCTCTGAGTAGGATTTGAAAAATGAGGACATGCCATGGTCGGGCATACTGCATTAGGCCCCAATTGAGTCCACTAGTCCAGCGTTCATCTTGTTTTCCCTTGTCGGTAAAGGTAATTTTTTTTTTAATTTTATTTCTTTTTTTTTTAATTTTTAATTTTTTTTTTATTTTTAAGGGATTCTACAATACAATGACACAGTTGTTTGCAGATAACAATGATGTTACTCAGTATGTCATACAATTAAGTAATTGGTGCATTTTGCAAGTATCTATGTCCAAATTTTGAACAACCCAAGGTTCCCATAGTCCAGTTGGAGAAGCTTGTATGCACAGGCATGTTGATCAATCAGGTGTCCAGACTATATTCCTATAGTCTCATGATTCACCCCTATCTCTCCACAGCCCTTACAATCTACCACGCCTCCTCTTCCGCAGTTTGTTCCCTAGGCTTTGGGAAAGGGGCACAAATGGGTGAGAAGAAAACAGTCTAATTTCTTTGGAGTTGTCATTTTGGACTCCGGTCTGTTCAGTTTGTTTCCCTTCACGGATTGACAGCTTTCACAGTGATACCCTTTTCAGTCATACTAACAAAGCTCAAGCTATTGGATGTACAGGCATTTAAGCAGTACCACTTATTGTGTCAAGCTAAGCTGTGAGCATAGACACAGATGCTTGGATGGTATGCTAATCCGCAAACTGTGGTTTCTCTATAAAGGGTGACAAGTTCTTATTGTGGCTTATAACATCGCCTAACCACTAGAGGACATAAGCTTGTGGCATCCGCTGTGAGTTATTCCTCCAAGGAGAGAGCTAATAGCCAAATAGTTTTGGGATATAATATAGACACTTGGCTGCCACTGTTGCACTGTATCTCCAGGCTGTTGAGGTGTAGCTGATATTTTCGGAGGAGTCTTGTTTGTCTCAGGGAGACCAATATTTTGCTGTATTGCTGTAGTGGCCTTTGGTAACGCTCTCTAGCATTTCAGAGGCCAGTTGTACGCTAGCAGGTGACGTCTCATAACATTTTTCATGCTCACACCAGGTCTTCGACAACAGGGACTTACTGCCTTTCTCCTTGCATATATCCCATTTATAGGCAAAAGGCCTTTATAATTTGGGGGGGCGGGTTTGAATCCCCTAGCCAACATCTCCTAGGCAGAATAATTCATTGCTGATGTCAGAGCTTTCCTGTAGTAATATATTTTGCTTAATTACACAACTTATAAACACTTTACTATTGAATTTGGCTCTAGATAGAGAAATATCCTTTCACAGTTCCTATGCCTATCAATCAGTTAATACGTTGTGCCTGTTTTATAGGAAATTACCACCGTAACAATTGGCTCTAGTTTACAGTTTGGGAGTGGTTTCATTACCATCCTGTTTTCCTTTTTTCAAAAAAAAAAAAGGGGGGGGAGAGGTAGGAAGGTTTCTCAGCATTAGGGTCCATTATTAACAGTCAACCCCAATATTATTCAGAGAGATGCTCAGTGACCGTGTCTCAGGCAGTCTGATGTTCCTCATTCCTTAGTGTTCAGATGGGTCAACCTCTCTGCTGACATTCCCCAGTTCATCCTGCACAGCCATAAGTTGTATGTTTTCAGGCATTTAGATTGGTGACTTTTACCTGTGGGAACATAAAATTCTCCTCCCATTGTTATTTTCAAGATCAGAAAAATTGAAAATTTATCAATAGGATTGAAACACAGAGTTTTCCATTTGTATCCCAGAAAGGATAGTACCCCACCTCCCCCCTCCCTCTTTTTTTTTCTTTTTTTTTTCTTTTTATTTTTTTGTTTTGACCTATAGATGCCTAAGTTGTATTACACATACCCATAAGCAGGAGCCAAGGCATAAGCTTTCATTACATTTACCCAAACTGGTTCTCATTGACTGTATGCTACTTATTTGGGAAGGAAATTTAAGCTTAGTTCCTTTAACTTGTCCTACAAGTAAAGAAAGTGTTATAATGTGATATTGTGTTATTCAGAAAAAATATATAGGCCATTTGTATACCTTAACCCGATACAAATTATAAATAAGACCAATTAACATTTTATATTCCCGATTGGTTCAATTGTATTACCATTTCCACCAAAACCTACACCTAAATTTAATTAATCTAAACAATTCACTAAGCCATTGAAATATACTATACTTGGTGGATAAAGCTTGGGCAGAGTTGAGAACCTGCTAAATAAATTTTACCCAATAAACACTTTGCTCTTTAACGCTTTATGACTGGACTAAGACTTCTACTTATTTGGTAAGTAAAAATTTAAGCTTAATTCTTTTAAATTGTCCTACAAGTAAAAGAAAGTGTTACACTGTGATGTTGTGTATTTCAGAAAAATATAGAGCCCAACCCAATACTAACTATGAATAAAACAACTAGCATTTTATATTCCCAGTTAGTTCAAATGTCAGTATCTAGCTCCTTTTCTTTTTTCCCAGCACAAGATTCCTGCATATAAAACCAATTTGCAAGCAGTTGTGTCCCAGCCCACAGAGCCCAAGGCTCCCACCATCTAGCTGGAGGGGCTTGAATGTTCAATCAAGTTGATCAAATAAGTGTCCAGACTATATTGTCATAGTTTTACCGTTCACCCCAATCGCCGCTCCTACAATATACCACTCCCCCTCTTCCACAGATTGTTCCTTAGGCTTAGAGATGGGGCACAGGTGGACAAGAAGCACAACAGTCTACTTTGTCTGGAGATGTCGTCTTGGACTCTAATCAGTTCTGGCTGTTTCCTTTCATGGGCTGCCCGATTGCCCAGGGACAGGCTTCCAATCCTACTAATGAAGCACAAGCAGTTAGATATATATGTATTTAAACATTGCTAGTTATTATGGTAGGTTACTTTGGTATAGACACATATGTCTGGATGGTGTCTTAATCCCTGAATTACTGGTAAAGGTAATTTTTAACAGAGTCATGTGAGGACTGTAGTTTACTCCCCAGGAACTGCACTTTAAAGGGGCTTGAATCAGTTCATTAGTTACCTTACGTTTCCAGCATCCATCAGTGGAATCCACACAACTCCACTCTGCACAGTAATAGGCGACGGGCCCCCCACACCTTTTACTGCCTTCCTTTCTAGTTTTATAACCTGGGCACATGAAGAACCCATTGCGCCTCATTGTCACCCGGGCCCTCATTGCGATGGGTCCTTGGAATCCCCCATCTGTCCATGCATGTTCTAGAGAGAAATACAATTCTGGGAAGCACTGATGTAGTGCTGCTGTCTCACATACAGCAGTGTTGTATTCTTCGTAGTTCTCTCCACTCCAGATGACCCACGTCTGCTTAAATGGCTGGTGAGGGTTGCGGTTGTTGGTGGATGAGACCACTCCAGATAGTAGGGTCAGAGTCATACAGAGAGTCAGTGTTACCGTTAACAAGCCACGGAGGGTACGAGGGCCTGACTTCCAGGGTCTTGAACTAGTCAGAGTTTGATAGGATTTGTTGGGTGTTGTTGTACATTGTACGTTCTATTCTGGATGGCTTCCTGCCCATCTGATGTGGGAGGAGTGTATCCATGTCCCAATTCCGTCGACCTTAAGGGCAGTGGGGGTAACATGGAGAATGACCTAGGGTCCCTTCTATGTCTTTTTACCCAAACTGTTTCTCCTTCTTTATAATCATGGCCTGGGGTTCTTCCCTCCTTACTCTCATGAAATGCCCTGACCATGGGCCAGATTTGTTTATGAATCTTGGAGAGAGAGGTGAGGGTTGAGTGATACTCTGGGACACCATCAGGCCTCAGGAGAACTCTTCTAACGATGGGGGGTGAAGCCCCATACATAATTTCGAACAGGGTTAGCCCCTTAACATAAGGAGTGTTTCTGGCCCGAAATACCGCGAAGGGAAGGAAAGTCACCCAGTCCCCACCAGTCTCCAAGCCTAATTTGGATAAAGTCTCCTTCAAGGTCCTGTTCATTCTTTCTACCTGCCCAGAGCACTGGGGATTATATTCACAATGTAATTTCCAATTAGTCCCCAGCGCTTGATCAAGCTCTTGCAAGACTCTGCTTAGGAAAGCCGGCCCATTATCCGACCCTATCTGTTCTGGGACCCCATATCTGGGAATCACTTCCTCTAAGACTACTTTAATGACTGTTTTACTGGTTTCCCTCTTAGTTGGAAAAGCCTCCACCCAACCCGAAAAGGTATCTACCATAACAAGCAAGTAGCGGTATCCATACCTCCCAGGTCTTACCTCAGTGAAGTCTATCTCCCAGCTCCTCCCAGGACTTCTTCCCACCTCCCTAGTACCTGTATGGACCCCGCTCCGCCAGGCTGGTTTCATTTTGGCACACACTCGGCACGCGTCAGAGATCTGCTGTAATCGTCCCGCTTGCTCTGGGAAAGTCAGTTCTGCTGATGCGAATAGTTCGGAAGTTTTCCTGCTGCTCAGGTGGGTGGCCTTATGCAAATTTTGTGCTAGGAAAGTACGGAGATCTTGGGAGAACGCCCTCAGGGGTATATTGCCACTTCTTTGTCTTGTCCTTCGGATCCCCCCCCTCCCCCCCCACTGTAGATCTTCAGTTGAGTAGTTCGGTTGTGGTGGAGGGAGTGAGGGGAGCTCCAGGTCTGGGAGCCAGAGGGAGAGTGCAGTCGGGGGTGTCCCTTCCCGGGCTATCTGGCAGGCTTCCTCATCTGTTCTCCTGTTTCCTATTGCTTCAGTACCCATGCCCTTTTGATGCCCCAGGACGTGGATGACAGCCACCGCTTTTGGCAGGTCTACTGCTTTTAACAGTCGCTGTCTCTCAGCGAGGTTTTTAAGTTCTTTTCCATCCACTGTTTGGAATCCGCATTCCCAGTAGATGGCCCCATGTACATGTAAGGTAGTGAATGCATACCTGCTGTCTATGTAGATGTCGATGTGTAGTCCCTGCGCCTGCTCGAGGGCTTCAGCCAGAGCTATCAATTCGGCCTTTTGTGCTGACATACTGGGGGCCAAGGCTCTACTCCACACCACATGCCTGTCCTGATCCACTATGGCCACCCCGGCTCTGCGCACTCCATTCTGTATGTAGCTGCTTCCATCTGTGTACCAGCGGGTCGGGCAATTTTCCAGGGGGACGTCTCTCAAATCAGGGCGGACTTGGGTGGTGTTAGCCAGAATTTCCAGGCAGTCATGAATCGGAGGCTTCTGTTCTGGCATAGGCAGTAAGCTTGCCAGGTTGAGGGTGGTGGGGCAGGCGAATGTCACTTGAGGGCTATCCAGCAGTAGGCCTTGATAGTGCATGAGGTGGGCATTAGTCATCCACTTACCCGGGGGTTGCTTCAGTACTCCTTCAATGGGATGTGGGGTTATCACACATAACTGCTGTCCAAATGTCAGCTTGTCAGCCTTCCTTACCAGAAGAGCAACCACGCCTATGATTCTCAAGCATGGGGGTCAACCCGTGGCTACTGTATCCAGGCGTTTGGACAGGTATGCCACTGGGCGTTTCCACGGACCGAGCTTTTGGCCACCCGAGCTCCCTTGGCCACCCCCCTCTTCTCGTCCGCATATAGGATAAAAGGTTTTAGGGGGTCTGGGAGGGCCAGGGCCAGTGCCTGTAGGAGGGCCTCTCACAGTTTTTCAAAGGCTGTTGGCCCTCTTTCCATTCCCAAATTTTGGTCTCTTTGGTGGCCTCATACAGGGGTTGAGCAATCTCTGCAAAATTAGGAATCCAGAGGCATTAGTAGCCTACTAACCCTAGAAACTCCCTAACTCCTCTTGGTGAAGTAGGAGTAGGCAGGTGGAGGATGGTTTCTTTCATAGCCTCGGTCAGCCATCT
This sequence comes from Rhizomys pruinosus, assembly GCA_009823505.1. Lineage (NCBI taxonomy): Eukaryota > Metazoa > Chordata > Mammalia > Rodentia > Spalacidae > Rhizomys > Rhizomys pruinosus. The sequence continues at coordinate 1,421,487 of VZQC01006699.1, forward strand.
GGCCCCACCCTTCAGTTTGTACCCTAAGTAGGTCACCTGGGTTTGGCAGATCTGAGCCTTCTTTGCACTGACCCGGTAACCTAAATCCCCTAGGAGTGTCAGTAAATGGCCTGTCATTCACTGGCAACTGCCTCTGGATGGGGCTGCCAACAGTAGGTCATCCACGTACTGTAGCAGAGTCCCCTCTGGGTTGGCCTTTCTAAAGGGCTCTAGATCCTGTCCCAAAATTTCATTGAACAGGGTTGGAGAGTTTTTAAACCCTTGAGACAGTCTAGTCTATGTCAGTTGTTGACTTTTTCCTTCCTCTTGCCATTCAAAGGTGAATAAAGCCTGGCTGCTCTCTGCCAAGGGAATACTGAAGAAGGCATCCTTCAGGTCCAGGGTGGTATACCATTGGAGGGTAGGACTCAGGTGCCCCAAGAGGGTGTATGGGTTTGGCACCGTGGGGTGTATATCTTCCATGCGCACATTTACTTGCCTTAAGTCTTGCACCGGGCAGTAGTCTTTCCCTCCTGGCTTTTGTACCAGCAGGAGAGGCGTGTTCCATGCTGAATGACAGGGCCTCAATACCCCCTCCTGTAACAGCCTGTGGATATGCCTCTCCGGGCCTCATCAGGCACTGGGTATTGTTTTATTCTGACTGGTCAAGCGGTGGCCTTCAGGTCCACAATTATTGGAGTGACGTGTTTAGCGAAACCAATGCCCATCAACTCAGCCCATGCAGAGGGGTATCTATCTATCCAGTAGGTCATGTTAGGGGGCACCTGTAGGTTCTTGGGCTTCCTGAATAATCTGTATTCATCATGGGTGGATAGGGTCAAGATATGTAATGGGGCTCCCTGTTCATCCATGACCCAGATTCTCCGGTTCAAAATGTATTCTGGCTCTGACTTTGGTCAGGAGGTCCCTCCCCAACAGTGGCGCCGGACTATTGGGGACTACCAAGAATGAGTGCATGACCTGTTGTCTTCCTAAGTTGACTTTATGACTGGTGGTCCATGGGTAAGCCTTCGACCTGGTTGCCCCCTGCACTATGCTTGTTTTGTCCTTTCTTAATTGCCTGTGATCCTGAGTAAGAACAGAATGCTGTACCCCCGTATCGACCATAAATCCCATGGGTTTCCCCTCCACGTACATCGTTACCCAGGACTCAGGGAGGGGATCCAAGTCCCGTCTCCCTCAGTCATCTTCCCCTGTTACTAACACCTTAGCCCAGTCTCCCTCTCCCTTCTCCTCTCTGTGGTAAGTCCTTCTTTCTTCTCTCAACCTGCCCCTCTTTCCCTCCCCCACTCTGGACACTCGTTTTTCCAATGTCTGAGCATCTTGCAATAGGCACACTGGTCCTTGCCCAATTGCTGGCGGCGAGCCCCTTCTTTCTGATCAGATGGAGGGGCTGTCCTCCCAGCCCCCGCCAAAAGAAACCTTACCATTTCCTTTTGAGCTCGCCTGTTTTCCTTTGTCTGGTAATCTCTATCCTCCTTTCTTATTCTGTCCTCTCTCTCTTCCTTTGATTCCTGGGTGTTATATACCTTTTCTGCCACTTGTAGTGCCTCAGCTATGGTCATGGTCCCAATATTTTCTCTAGAATTGAGTTTTTTTCGTATGTCCGATGTGGATTGGCTTATGAAGGAGAAAAGGACTGTGGGGCGGTTAATCTCATTCTCAGGGTCTAGTGGAGTGTATTGCCTGTAGGTGTCATATAATCATTCTAGGAAGATGGCCGGGCTTTCGGTTTCCCCTTGTATAATTGCTCTTACTTTTAAATAATTGGTCAGCCACCTGGCAGCTGCCCAGAGACCTGCAACTAGAGTCTGGTGGTAGACTCAGAGATGCTCCCTACCTGTGATGGTCCCATAGACCCAGTCCGGTCTAGTTAATGGGAAGAATTCATCGATCAAGTTGGGGAAAGCCGTAGGGCGGCTGTCTTCTCCTGGCACATTCTTGTGGGCCTCCAGAACAATTCTTTCCCTTTCCTTAGTGCTGAAAAGGATTCTTAAAAGTTGTTGGCAATCATCCCAGGTAGGTGCATGAGTGAACATAATAGATTCTATCAGCCCCGTAAGACATTTAGGGTCCTGTGAGAATGGAGGATTTTGTGACTTCCAATTATACAGATCACTAGAGGAAAAGGGCCAGTACTGATATTGTTGTCCTCTGAGACCTGCACCTGTGATGGCGTGCACCAGTAGGAGGGGAACTGTCTCAAGGGGGTCGGAGGTGGAGGAAACAGTGTCCGCGCGGCCTGCTGCATGGGGGCAGAGACGATGGGGCGCCTCTTCTGGGTCTGTAGGGTTAGGCTGTTGCTCTTCGGAGGAGTCCGGTGCAGTCAGGGGGGTCCTGGGAGTCAAGGATTGTGATCAGGGAGCATAAGGGGGAGGTCTCTCGACCTCCACCTCGAGATCATCGAGAAGGGAAGGTTGTGATTCTGGGAGGATGGGTTTCTGTGGGCAAAGGTTCAGGGGGCTGAGGCGGGGGGTATAGGGGCCTGGACTCCGCTGAGGTCTTTCAGGACTCAAGAGCCAGGACGGGAAGGAGTGTGTTGGGGTTTAGGAATGGAGCAAGCCACTCAGGAGGCTCATCAAGGAGAACTTCCCATATTCTGATATAAGGGATTTGGTCAGGATGCCCGCATTTTCCTGGTTGAGTTACAATCCCTTTGACCCATGCAATAACATCCCAGGAAAGGGATCCGGCCAGGGGCTATCCTACTCCAAAGGCAGGCCATTCTGAGGAATAAAAAGTGTCAAACTTACCTTTTCTGATCACAAAGCCCATGTTTTGAGCTTTCTTCTGGACCTCTGAAAAATGACTTAGGAGCAAGTCTTTAGGAGTAGATACAGATTGACCCGTAGTGGGAAAGACAAACAGCAGGAAACAAATACAAAGAATGCTGACGGCAAACAAAAATGAGACTCCTATCACACACCAGTCAGTAAGCCACTGAGTCAGTCTCACGGTTCTGCACTCGCTCGGTCCTTCTCTCACTCAGGTGCACACCACATTCACCACCACTACCTGGGAGCTCCCGAATCTGCCCGAATGGCGTCCACGTGGTCTTGACTTCCAGGAGGGGGAATTCCTCTAACCCCTCGCCTAGCGCCAGGTTGCCTGGAGAGGAGTTCCTTTCAAAACCAGGAGGTATAAAGAACCTCAAAACCAGGGAGGTATAAAAACCTCCTAGAAGGAGCCCCTCTCCTTCCCAGTCAGGATTGGCCATTACCCTGCCACGGCTACCAGATACAGACCAGATACAGGACACCGGTGCATGTTCCAGACGCAGGCCCGTTCCCTGTGTCCGTTAACCGGTGGGATATCTCGCTGGGGCCTCCAAATATTAAGTTCATTCGAACCCGAGTCTGGAAATCCCTGCACCGACAAAGGAACAGCAAAGAATGCAATATGCAAGCAGGCATTTATTGTGAGGCTGGCTAGCAGGGTCAAGCCTCCTTCCCGACACGTAGGTCAGGGTGAGATAGGCAAGACCCCGAACAAAGGGGTCAGGTTAATTTATAGGTCCTTCAGGCCATTGTCCCAAGGCCCGTGCTTTTTTGGGGGCCAATCATTTTGTACCAGCACATACAATTGTAACCTATCAATTTAAACATGCCTTACCTATTATCCAATGGGCTTAAAAATTAACATTGCATAATTCCTGCTCAAGTAATTCCCATGCAAGCAGTGAAACCTTCCAACTGTCACGTAGATAACAGCTTTGAACATCTGCTTGTGGGCAGGGTTAAGCAATACAGTTGAGCAAGCCATGAGTAAGCTATTTTGGGCTGTAATTGGGAACTTTCCTCCTGATGGCCTGGTTTCTCTCGGCACGTCCATTGGGGTCTGTCCTTACAAAAGATATTAGCAAATGTTAAACTTTGCTCAGCAAGAGGCAAGCTCCAGCTCAGGGCTGGCTTAGAGATAAAACTCAGCACTAGGCCAGCCACAGGGGCTCAGCAGAACCCAAAAGACTCTGACCTTACTCAATTGATTAGGTGGCCAGAGAGAGCATGGACACAAGAACCCCATAACCACTCCTGGGTTCCCGGTCCTGACTGAGGCATAAACTCAGATAAGAAAGATAGCCACCTGCTATGCAGGGGGGACCCTAGGCACAAGCCACAGATTAGCACCTGAGACCCAGTGCACCCCATACACCAGGCTGCAGCCTACTTAAGCCAGGGAGTGCAAATGGTCAGCGCTCTCACTCTCCCTAGGGTACCTGCTGAGAGATGCCACTTCCACCTCGAACCTCTCAGCTGAGAACATCTGGACTTGCTGCCCTGTGACACTATTCTGCCTGAAGTGTATGCTGACCTGGGTGGCCACTGCTGCTGTCCAAAATGGCCTGCCTGAGCAGCCACAGCCCCTGACCCAAGAGAGATCTGCTTCAGCCAATCAACAGGCTTCTTGGAACTCCCTAGTGTGGACTCCCTCTGTCCCTTCCAAGAGGCTAAGAGAATGCAGTGTAGGGGAGGAGCCTTGGGGAGATAGGCTAGGACAGGACAGAATTAGAATTATAGAATCATCCTGTGTGGGAATTACTAAATATTTGTCTCCTAGATTCCTTTGGACTTAGCCCAGGCTAGTCCATGCTCAAGGCATTACTGTACTGATTTCTGTCTTTGTTTGGCCCAATCTTTATTTCCTTAGAAATAAAATCTGAGGACTAAGGACCCCATCAATACTGCACAAAGATCATGTAGACAAAGCAAAAGTAACTTGGCAAGGCAGATTTTACTTTTGTAAAATGGTATGTTGCATGGTCAGCTAGATCCAGCAAGCACACAGGACCCTGAAGTGTGATAAGCTTTTATCCCTAGCACAAAGTACTGTGTCTTTCCCCCATAGGCTTTGATCAGACCTTACAGTCTTTACCAGTTGGCTAGTTTATAAGACTCTGGGCAAAGGATGGGGTAGGGGTGGGGGGGGTGCTCCATTGCCCTAGGCCATTGGGTTTGGGAGTGCACCAGGAGCTTTCCTTAAAGAGTGTGGGGAGATTAAAAGATTAGAATTCCTTGTCATGGACTAAGTTTCACAGAGTTTGAAAGAAAAGACTAATATTTAATGTTTCTTATACTGTGCTCCCATTTCTCCCCTTTGGAATGGAAATATTTTCTGTGTCCTTGTATACTGGAAGTGTGTAACTTTTTAAAATTTAATTTATTTTTTATGTGCATGAATGAATGTACTGTCTGCATGTAGGTTTGTGCACCCATGTCATGCAATGCCACGGAGGTCAGAAGAGGGTGTCAGATTCCCCTGGAACTGGAGTCAAAGACAGTTCTCAGCCGCCATGTGGGTGCTGGGGATCGAACCCGGGTCCTCTGCAAGAGCAGTCGGCAGCACTCCTAACCACTAGGCCATCTCTCCAGCCCAGGAAGTGTGTAACTTTTTAAAAAATGTTATTGTGCAGGGGATCAGAGAAGACCCCTTGAGTCTGAGAGGAGATCTTTGAACAATATTTGAACTGTGAGACTGTGAAGACTTTGGGTATTGAGCTGGTTGTATTTTGCATTATGAAATGGCCATGAGCCTATGGGGACCCAGAGTCAACTGTTCTGGTTTGAATGTGCCATGATTCCCAGCACCTCGTATCTGAATTTGGTCCCCAGCTGCTGGTGCTGAAGGTTCCACTGTAAGGGACCTTTAAGACTAGGGAAATCGGGCTCCCTTCATGGGGCTCTTGGTCTTGAGAATTTACGACTGGAACCTTGAGGACAATTTTATTAGAATTTAAAAGAAAAACCCCAAAGCAGGCTAGCTGTAAATCTCAGCAGCTGCCGGGAAGAGGGAGAAAAAGGGGAAAAGCCATGTTGGTTGACTTCAGCCAGCAGGGAGGTCAGCTTCATGGCAGACAGGCAGATACATGGTGGGAGGGGAACTTCACAGAAAGAATAAAGATGCTCAAAATACCAGAAAAAAAAAAAATACTTAGGATCTGAGCAGGAGCTAAAAGAAAGAGAAAAGAAAAAGTTACACCTTTCTGGGTCCTGATTCTGAGAAAGATACACAGACTGCATGGGGGAGGGGAGGATTCTGGGAAGGTAAAGGGATAATTCTACCTCTTTGATATAGTTTAAGGTGGACTCACCTTTCTGAAGAACGGCAGGTGATTGACCTGCCCTGCTGGCTTCGCTCTTAAGGGAGGAGACAAGGGCGTATCCCTACCTAGAGGTAGACTCCATGCTTTTGGCTAGGGGATGGCAGCTTTCCCTTGGAGAGCCACTTACCTTTAGGGGGTAGATGCTTGTACTTGCTGCACAGACCTTCAGGTTACAGTCCAGCACTATGTCTGGCCCTAAGAGCATTCTTCTCTCTCTTTCTCTCTCTCCCTCCCTCCCTCCCTTCTTTCCCTTCTTCCACTCTCTTCCTCTCTCTTTCCCTCCCTCTCTTTTCCTCCCTTCTTTTCTATTCTACTGAAATGTGATGTAGTGAGGAATTCCAGACAGATGGAGCCACCTGAGACCATTCCTTCCCTGCTATGAAGTACAACTCCTTAAACTGTGAGCCAAATTAAACCCTTCCTTACATTGTTTCTTATCAAATGTTTGGTCATAGTAGTAAGAAAAGTGATTAATACACTTCTTTGGCTTGATGTCAAATTTCTTAAGCAAACAGCACTTTTTAGAAGTTCTTTTCCCCGATGTCATTTCTGAATCTGAAAATGTGCCCCTAAATGCCCAGTTATTTCCACAAGTAAAATCATTTGCAAATTGAAGACTTCCTGAACTATAATAACCAATAGATATTCCCTATAGTTTTATTTAAGCACTAAAATGAGAATAAAAGTCCATTATAAAATATCTTAGAGGCCCAGCAAGACGACTCACTGGATGAGGGTACAAGATGACTCACTGGGTGAGGATACTTGCCACCAAACCTGATGACCTAAGTTCAATCTCCAGGACCCAAACGGTGGAATGAGAGAACCAACTCCCATGAGTTGTCCTCTGACCTCATATATGCACCAAGGCATATATACATCCATGCACATGTGCACATGCATGCACACATACCCAAACACACCATAAATAAAACTGTGACAAAAATATTTTAGATGTTTTCTTCATAGAGACCATATATTTTCAGAATTTAGCATGAAGGAAATATCAACCCAATTTTTTTTTTTTTTTTTTTTTTTTTTTTTTTT